>CM065595.1:26552902-27097056 GCA_033119425.1 Bufotes viridis
CTCGAATGTTTTCAGGGTGGAGATTAGACTGGCTGAATCTTTGAGGTAGGACGGTAAATGGACGACATATTTTTGGAGAAGGATGTCAACATAGTGTGACAGATTACAGGTGAGTGATGTGACACCAGAGATGATAGGCCTGCCTGGGGGTTGGTGGTGGATTTATGTATTTTCGGCAGGTGGTAAAATAAACCTAATTCAGGGTGGTCCAAAATAATATATTCTTTTTCTTTTTTGATATTATACCTTGGGAAAAGGCCTCATCCAGGAGGGACATTAATTCCTTTGTATCTTTCTTCAATGGGTTTTCTACTAGCAACTCGTAGTATTCAGTGTCGTCCAGGATTCTCTGGGCTTCGGCTAGGTAGTCAGAGCGATCCTGTATGACTATGCTCCCGCCTTTGTCTGCACATCGAATCACGATGGAACTGTTGTTCGTTAGACTTCTCAGAGCCGACTTTTCTTCTTTGTCCAAATTGTGGGGATTTTAGGGCCTTGTTAATACTCCTAAGGTCTCTTGAAGTTAGTGCTGAAAATGTCTCAATATGACTTCCTTTATGATGGACTGGATTAAAGGTGGACTTTGGTTTTAATCCTGTGTTGAGTGTCATTGTTGATGTCTGTTGGAGATCAGTATTCTGTTCAGTGTCAGGGCTATTTTTATGTTGTTTGGAAGCTTGAATTTCGAAATGCCTAGTGATGGTCATCTTTCTAATGAAGGCATTCAAATCAACGAATAGATCGAATTCGTTGAAAATATCTGTCGGACAAAAGGACAAACCTTTTTGTAGTAGACTCAACTCTGTTTCCTTCAGCATATAGGTTGATAGATTGAATATCTTAACTAATTCTTCCTCTTTGGTGTGGTCTTGTTTGCTCCTTTTGTTAACGTAATTCTTGGCCTCTTCTCTTTTTCTTCTTCCCCCACGTTTACCTCTTCTAAACTTATTTGTCTTTTTAGCCCTTTGTTTTGGACTGGTTTGAAATAATCCGTGATCGTCACAGTTCCCAATGGTTGCCGTAGCGTGTAAGTGGCTTCTGGGGTGAGAGAGAATTGCCCTGACGCCCGCCGTACGGTGTGTGTTGTTTCCGGGGTCAGGGTCCCGGGCAACAGTAAAAAAGACTGATTTTGCCCATAGTCTATACTGGTATTGTGAGTGGTGATGAGTGAGTTCTCAGATAGACATTCTGGGAGTGGTTCTTCCCAAACATTATCAGCTATGATGGGGGAGTTGGCAGAATGAGGAGATTCGTTCATGTGGAGTGTTATCTGTGAACAAGGGTTCACTGTAGATGATAGTTTATGAGAAATGGAGGCTGTTTGCGTGGAGGTAATTTGTTCACCAAATGTGGTGGGGGGAAGTTGTAAATGATTGTTGGAAAGATGACATAGTTCCAATGGGGGGGACAATGTAGGACCATGGTGGGGGATAAACCACTGGATGGACGATGGTCTGGGCAGTTGGGGTTTGGGCTTGAGATGAGGGTCCTTGTGGATATGGATGTGCGGTGGGGGAGGGGGAGGGAGTTGGGATGTAGGAGCATGGGAGATGACTTTTGGGGTATTGTTGGAAATGATGATGTCTTTGGTCTTGGGCGTGTGTGAAACTATGGTGTTAGTCTTCTCAGATGGATGATTGTGGAGAGTTCCTGTAGGGGGTGTCTCGCTTCTTTTCTTGTGTCGGTTGCTATTTATGTACAGATTTTTGTGGTGCGGGAGACGCATGCGGTTGCCCAATCCTAATCTCTGGTCGGAGTGGTGGGTGGGTTTGGGACCTGGTGGGTGTGATGATCGGGTCTGAACTTGTTTGACAAGATGCGGTTCGACATAAGGAGTGCTGTGATGGTTAGTGGAATATGGCTCTGCTGTGTTATTGAGCCAAAATTTTATATTGCCTGTACTGAAGTCATTTCTGTCTCGATGGAGTTTACGAGACTTACCTTCTAGGATCTCTTTCTCATAGGGGAGAATTCTGGTAGTGATTAGACGGTCGAATTTCATGAACTCGCTATGGGTGATGTGTTGGGCTAAAACCGCTATTTGGTCATCTATTACAATTCTAAGATTATCACATAAACTCTTCCTTTTATTCAGGAGTAGGGAGATCATACCCCTAGAACAGGTTAACAGATAATCATCCCATTCTCTGGAGAATGATGAGTCATTTTCAAAACTACTCCTAAATCTGAGCCTTAGCCCCCTCGGGACCAGGTTTTCCTTAAGATATATCTCTAGGAGTAGCCAGTCCATGTGATGCTGGATTTCTTCTTTTAGTGATTTTTCAAGTCCGAAAAACAGTTGGAGTAGGTCTCTGCTTTCTATTTTCGACGAAGATGCGTCATTCTTTAGTTCCTCCGGTGGAGTGGGTGATGGATCTGTGCTGCTACTTGTCCAGGTCGAGACCAGTTCTTTTCGTTGCTGGATCCTCTGCACACAATATTCCATGCTTGTGATTGGTCTATTAACACTTGTAGGTTATTGTAGAACCTAGAGCCGCCGTATGTCTAGGACAACTATTGTTGACCTATGTCCTGGACTTCAGCCAGGAGTATACAGCAATTATGGCAAAAAGAGAGAAAAAGGCGCTCATAGGGTAGTACGTTACTTCCAAGGGATTGGATTAAAGAGGTGTGTTGGTTAGGCTCACCTTACGTAGTTGTGCTATCTCAAGGCACAACTCTTGTGTAGGCGATGTGGGGAGGTTGGTGCCGCCAGGTGATACCGTAACAGTCCAATTGGGTGGTTTGCCAGAAAATAGAAGACCAGGGCGGCACTCACCGGTATTTGCAGAGATGGCTTTATTCCAATGTCGTAAAAGGTAGGGAGCAGACTACATACATGTAGTCAAATTTTTTTCTGTATAGTACCCCTGTGCTGCATATGTGACAGTGTAATCAATTCAGTACATCCATCTGTTAGATTCTGGGGGAACAAATACATTTTTTTTTAGTAAATACAACTGTGACATTGTTGGTGAAAAAAATCACTTATTTTTTGCCATAAAGTACATTTGCGGCCTGCACTGAATTTCTGAGAGTGAAATATAACCAGTAAATACAACTGTGACATTGTTGGTGAAAAAAATCACTTATTTTTTGCCATAAAGTACATTTGCGGCCTGCACTGTATTTTTGAGAGTGAAATAAAACAAGTAAATACAACTGTGACATTGTTGGTGAAAAAAACACTTATTTTTTGCCATAAAGTACATTTGCGGCCTTCACTGCATTTCTGAAATATATCAGACCAGTCATTTACAAGTGGCTTGGAGGGTGTGTTCCTGCTGCACTGCATACCTGACAGGGAAATATATTCTGTAAATTCGGCGGCGTTTAGATTGTTGGGTGATCTATACCCCTTTTTTCTTTCACACTACCCCTGCGCTGCATACCTGACTGGAAAATATATTCTGTAAATTCGGCAGCGTTTACATTGTTGGGTGCTGTAGTTATATGCTGTAAAATCTCCATGATGTCTCCATGATAAATCTGTGGCGCGGGGGCGCCGTGTGGCTTCTACACACTTTCAAAATAATCCTTCAGTGGGGCGAATAGATGCCGGATGACAGGGATGCTCCATGACCCTTTTTTTCTTTCAAACTACCCCTGCCCTGCATACCCGACTGGGAAATATATTCAGTAAATTTGGTGGTGTTTAGATTGTTGGGTGACCTATACCCCTTTTTTATTTCAAACTACCCCTGCCCTGCATACCTGACTGGGAAATATATTCTGTAAATTTGGCGGCGTTTAGATTGTTGGGTGATCTATACCCCTTACAAGTGCTCGCTGGTAGATACGCTGCTGATGGCATTCCCACATGACTCCGGGGCCTCAGTGGAAGCACAAAGCAAAGGCAAAGGAGGAGGAAGAAGTCGCCAACGCAGCTGGGGCACCGCCAGCACCTCAGAAGGCAGGGTTAGCATGGCCAAAATGTGGAAAAGCACCACCAGCTGATATGGTACGTCTTAGCAGGAAGGAGCATTTCAGCTACATGGTGGAGCAGTATGTGTGCACACGCCTACACGTACTGACTATGGGTCTGCCCCATTCAACTTCTGGGTCTCCAAATTGGGCACATGGCCTGAGATTGCCCTTAACGCCTTGGAGGTGCTGGCCTGTCCTGCAGCCAGTGTATTGTCTGAACGTGTGTTTAGCATGGCAGGGGGAGTTCAAAATAATTCTTCAGGTGGACGAATAGATGCTGGATGACCGGGGCGCTCCATGACCTTCCCAGGCGCTGCTGACAGGAGCAGTTATTCATTTCTGAGATATCCGTATAGAGCGGGGGAATACAAAGACCCTCTCCATCTCCGTGCACCACAGGATGGCCTCCTTCCCATCCATGATGACTGGGAACTCGTGATGTTTTCCCTTGATGAACTTCACAACTCTTCCGGGCTCTAAGAAATCTTGAAGCTTTGTCTTCTCATTGTCTGTAGCTACTAGAGGCCTGTTCATGCCAGGCAGGTTCCCCCAGAAGTATCTGGCTCGATGAGCAGCCGATACTGCACTTGCATCAATCTTGACAGGATTTGTCTCCAGGTGGAGAGAAATAGTTTTTTGGAATGCTTTCTCCATCGCAACCACGTAGTCGAATAAACAGAAGACTGGCCGATTCTCTCCTGTCTTAGGCAACACTTAATTTATTTAATTAAATTTATTAATTATTAAATTGAACCAAAACTTGATTAAAATTATAACATAGTATATAAGACCGAAAAAAGCCATTTGTCCATCCAGTTCGGCCTGTTTCCTATAAGTTGATCCAGAGGAAGGCAAAAACCCCTGTGAGGCATAAGCCAATTTTCTCCACTTAAGGGGAAAAAATTTCTTCCCAACTCCAATCAGGCAATCAGAATAACTCCCGGGATCAATGACCCCTCTCTATTAGCTATAACCTGTAATATTATTACACTACAGAAATACATCCAGTCCCCTCTTGAATTCCTTTATTGTACTCACTATCACCACCTCCTCAGGCAGAGAGTTCCATAGTCTCACTGCTCTTACCGTGAAGAATCCTTTTCTATGTTTGTGTACAAACCTTCTTTCCTCCAGACGCAGAGGATGTCCCCTCGTCACAGTCACAGTCCTGGGGATAAATAGATGATGGGAGAGATCTCTGAACTGACCCCTGATATATTTATACATAGTTATTAGATCTCCCCTCAATCGTCTTTTTTCTAAAGTGAAGACCCCAATTATAAGAAAGTAAAGTTAAATTCACCAATATATTATCAAAATCTTTGAGGGAAATTCCCAGACAATCAATTTGCCAAGCCTTTTGTGCCGGAGAACAAGTATTATGAATTGTATTTTAAGCAACACTTTATAAAGTTGAGAAATTTTAACCTTCTGTTCTGTCCCATATTCCCTATAAATGAATAGATGAAGCGGACACTCTGGGCTGCTGCCACCTCCGCGATCTCTCGTTGCTGTGCCACTCTGTGGCCTCCTCATGCTGCTGCCACCTCCACAATCTCTCGTCGTTGTGCCATTCTGTGGCCTCCTCATGCTTCTGCCACCTCCGCAATCTCTCATCGTTGTGCCACTCTGTGGCCTCCTCATGCTGCTGCCACCTACAGACTCTGTCATTGGGCAACTCTGTGGTCTCCTCATGCTGCTTCCACCTCACCACTATGTCATAGGGCCACTGTGGACTTCTCATGCTGTTCCCACCTTCCCCACTTCATGACTGGTCCACTATTTTGCCTTTTTGGCTTGGCTGACATCATCTTTTATTTGTCCCTTTTTCTGATCTGTCAGAAGAAAGGAAAAATGAGACACACAATGGATCCTCTCTGTGTAGCAGCTGTAAGGCCTGTACGGTCCTATCAGAAATGGCTTGTGATTTGGTAGCCAAAAGCAGGAGTGGGTACAAAACATAGAAGACATGCAAATATTCCATTCACGTGTCATCTCTGTTTTGGATCCACTCCTGTTTTTTTTTTTGTGGCATTAGCAATACTAATGGATTACTGACCAAATACTGACCGAGTGAAGGTGTATGCTCCACAGACAGGATATGTTTTTGGTGGGTTATTGTTTGGACGGATCAGAGGAAGGGCAAAATAATCAGTGACATCAACACAAACTTACTGCTGACACCCTCTCCACTCTGTCAGGGTGCTCTACTTTTAAAAGCGTCTAACCCCTTCCCAAAACATGACGTACTATTACGTCATAGAAGTCATTGCGCTCCCGCAATTTGACGTAATCGTACGTCATTGTAATCGGACGGGCAGCGGAGCGGTGCGGGCCCGATCACTGCAGGGGTAAAAGTCAATGCTGGTGGATTAACCCCTTCTATGCCGTGGTCCGCGCTGACCACGGCATAAAAGGGGTTTGTGTCGGGTGAAGGAGCGCATCGAGTCCCCGCGCTGCTGTGGCAGGGACTCGATGTGTGAGAAGGCAGCCCGATGTCATGCACAGGCTGCCCTATGCCTTGCATGGCATCGGGACCTGTCTACTATGGGTGCCCAGGAGATCCAGCCTCAGGCCTGTCTCCTAGGCTACTCAGGTCATACACTAACAGGCAATGCATTACAAAACAGATGTATTGTAATGCATTGCAGAGGGGATCAGACCCCCAAAAGTGAAAGTCAGGAATAAAGTAAAGAAAAAAACAGTTTGAAAAAAAGTGTTTTTTATAAAAAAAAATAAAGTTTTTTAAGCAAAAAAACCTAAAAAAAAAAAAACTTTTTATCTTAATTTTTAATAACAAACAGAAAAGAAAAGCAACACACATATTGGGTATTGCCACGTCCGTAATCACTGGTAAATATATCACATGATCCACCTCGTCCGATAAAGATCATAAAAATAGATAAATAAAAACGGTGTAAAAAAAAGCCGTCACCTCATCCTGCAAAGAATGAGCCCCTACATAAGAAAATCGCTCAAAAAATAAGAAAATTATACCTCTCAGAACATGGAGACACTAAAACATCATTTTTTGTTTCAAAAATGTTATTATTGTGCTAAAGTGAAATATATAAAAAAATATACATATTAGGTATCGCCGCATCTGTAAGAACCAGCTCTATAAAAATATCACTAACCCCTCAGGTGAACACCGTAAAAAAATAAAAATAAAAACTGTCAAAAAAGCCACTTTTGTCAACTTACATCACAAAAATTGCAACACAAAGCGATCAAAAAGGTGTATGCTCTCCAAAATAGTACCAATCAAACCGTCACCTTATCCCACAAAAAAGGAGACCCTACCTAAGACAATATGTCAAAAAATAAAAAAGCTATCACTCTCAGACAATGGAGACACTAAAATATGATTTTTTTTGCTTCAAAACTGCTATTATTGTGTTAAAGTGAAATAAAAAAAAAAAGTAGACATATTACGTATCGCCGCGTCCATAACAACCTGCTCTATAAAAATATCACATGACCTAACCCTTCAGGTGAACACCGTAAAAAATAAAAATAAAAACAGAGCCAAAAAAGCCATTTATTGTCGCCTAACACCACATAAAGTGCAACACCAAGCGATCATAAATATGCCCCCCAAAATAGCACCAATCAAGCCGCCACCTCATCCCTCAAAAAATGAGACCTAACCTAAGGCAATCGGTCAAAAAATTGAAAAGCTATGGCTCTCAGACTATGGAGACACTAAAACTTCATTATTTCGGCTTCAAAAATGCTATTATTGTGTAAAACTCCACCACATGTGGAGGTGCCAACTTCTAATATTTTATTCAGAATAGAACATAAATCACGGAACAAAAGTTTAAACTGAGAAAATACCATTTTAAGGAAAAAATATGTTGATTCAGAATTTCATGGTGTCAACAAATCCCCAAAAAGTTGGGACAAAGCCATTTTCACCACTGTGTGGCTTCTCCCCTTCTTCTTACAACACTCAACAGACGTCTGGGGACCGAGGAGACCAGTTTCTCAAGTTTCGAAATGCTCTCCGATTCTTGTCTAATACAGGCCTCTAACTGTTCAATCGTCTTGGGTCTTCTTTGGGTCTTCTTTGTTGCACCTTCCTCTTTATGATGCACCAAATGTTCTCTATAGGTGAAAGATCTGGACTGCAGACTGCCATTTCAGTACCCGGATCCTTCTCCTACGCAGCCATGATGTTGTGATTGATGCAGAATGTGGTCTGGCATTATCTTGTTGAAAAATGCAGGGTCTTCCCTGAAAGAGATGACGTCTGGATGGGAGCATATGTTGTTCTAGAACCTGAATATATTTTTTTGCATTGATGGTGCCTTTCCAGACATGCAAGCTGCCCATGCCACACGCACTCATGCAACCCCATACCATCAGAGATGCAGGCTTCTGAACTGAGCGTTGATAACAACTTGGGTTGTCCTTGTCCTCTTTGGTCCGGTTGACATGGCGTCCCAGATTTCCAAAAAGAACTTTCGAATCGTGACTCGTCTGACCACAGAACAGTCTTCCATTTTGCCACACTCCATTTTAAATGATCCCTGGCCCAGTGAAAATGCCTGAGCTTGTGGATCTTGCTTAGAAATGGCTTCTTCTTTGCACTGTAGAGTTTCAGCTGGCAACGGCGGATGGCACGGTGGATTGTGTTCACTGACAATGGTTTCTGGAAGTATTCCTGAGCCCATTCTGTGATTTCCTTTACAGTAGCATTCCTGTTTGTGGTGCAGTGTCGTTTAAGGGCCCGGGGATCACGGGCATCCAGTATGGTTTTATGGCCTTGACCCTTACGCACAGAGATTGTTCCAGATTCTCTGAATCTTCGGATGATGTTATGCACAGTTGATGATGATAGATGCAAAGTCTTTGCAATTTTTCGCTGGGCAACACCTTTCTGATATTGCTCCACTATCTTTCTGCGCAACATTGTGGGAATTGGTGATCCTCTACCCATCCTTCTGAGAGACACTGCCACTCTGAGAAGCTCTTTTTATACCAAATCATGTTGCCAATTGACCTAATTAGTGTTAATTGGTCTTAATAATGTGTAATAATGAATGATCAAAAAATCATATGGTACCAATAAAAATGTCAACTCTTCCTGCAAGAAACGAGCCCCTGCACAAGATGATTGGCAGAAACATAAAAAAAATAGGGTGTTCAGAAAATGGAGCCAAAAACATTTTTCTTTCAAAAATGCTTTATTATGTGAAACTAAAACAAAAAAACATACAAAGTAGACATATTTGATATTATTGCGTCTGTAACAACCTACTCTATAAAAATAGCACAGATAAATGTTGTAAAAAATAAAAAATAAAAACGGTGCCAAAACAATTTTTTGGTTACCTTGCCTCACAAAAAGGCCTCATGCACACGACCGTAGGTGTTTTGCGGTCCGTAATCTGCAGATCTGCAAAACACGGAAGCTGTTACGCATTCCATTCCGCAATTTGCGGAACAGAACGCGGACCATTGTAGAAATGCCTATTCTTGTCCGCAAAACGGACAAGAATAGGACATGCTATATTTTTTTTGCCACAGAACGGAGCAAAGGACACGTACAGCACACGGAGTGCTGTCTGCATCTTTTGCGGCCCCATTGAAGTGAATAGGTGCGCGTCCGAGCCGAAAAATATGCGGCTCGGACGCGGACCCTAAATACGTTCATGAGCATGAGGCCAAAATGTAGTATAGAGCAATTAAAAATTATATGTACCCCAAAATAGTATCAATAAAACTGGCATCTTATCCCGTAGTTTCCAAAATGTGGTCACTTTTTTGAGTTTCTACTGTAAGGGTGCCCAGGGGGTCCTCAAATAGGACATGGCATCTAAAAACCAGTTCAGCGAAATCTGCCTTCCAAAAAACATATGGCGTTTCTGTCCTTCTGCGCCCTGCCGTGTGGCCATATAGCAGTTTATGACCACATGTGGGGTGTTTCTGTAAACCGCAGAATCAGGGCAATAAATATTGAGTTTTGTTTGGCTGTTTACCCTTGCTTTTGTTACTGGAAAAAATTGATTAAAATGGAAAATTTGCCAAAAAATTTAAATTTTGAAATTTCATCTCCATTTTCCATTAACTCTTGTGGGACATCTAAAGGGTTAACAAAGTTTGTAAAATCAATTTTGAATACCTTGAGGGGTGTAGTTTCTAAAATGGGGTCATTTTTGAGTGGTTTCTAATATGTAAGCCATGTCAGATTTGCAAAAAATGGCCTGGGCAGAAGAGCGAATACTGGCCTGGGGTAGAAGGTGTTAATAGAACAGGTTCTGTATCTATGTGGAATCAGCTAATCACGGTGTAAAAGGAGTGCGCTTCTTCTTGACACTAACATTGACCTGTAAGGCTATAGTTCATACTTGAGTTATTTGGTCAGTTTTGGCCCCATGACTGCCCAAATAAGTGAAGTGAGCAGTGATTCTAAGAGCGACGCCTTTCATCTGTGAATCATACTGACTCACAGTATAATTTCACTACCACAGCAGACTCCCTATGCGTGTTACTGCGAGGCACAGTGTTCTAAACCACTAAAAAGGCTCTCAGCAGCCATGAAATAGCCGTTTTTTAACGTAATTCACCGCAAATATATTCGGATCGAACCAAATTTTTCCCAAAAATTTGGCGAACCGGTGAATCGAATTTTGAAATAATTCACTCATCATTAATTAGCATGTTGTCATTCAGACCCGTTGTTCTCAGTCTTATATGTACAGCTAGCTCCCGACTCTCCCGCAACAAATAGTGTCAGAGGAGAGAAGGATCAGGAAAAGTATTCTCACGCAATCCTTTTGTACTCCCAAGATATAAGCTGCTGCAAGAAGTATCCGGCAGTGGCTCTCTCAGCATTGAATACACATACATATTTTGCTGAACCGAGCATGTATGTGCATGGGGAAGCCTGGAGGGATTCAGGGGAGAAAGCTGTTTGTCAAATGATTGTCCAACTGCTGTTTAATGTGTATTGTCAGCTTTAATTTCGGAATCAGAATTCGATCCGAAGTTTAGGAAAAATTTGATTTGCCACAAAGGAAAATTTCCTCCTGCTTCGTGGCAACAAATCATTTTTCCTAAAATGGCGGCTAGAGTTGTCTTAGAAAGAACAGGAAAAAAAATACTCTCCTCATTCACTTGCTCGCACAGAGGCATTCCGCTCTTCTCTTGAGTGGAAAAGACCTGCAGAAGGACCTGCGCTGAGCGTGATGACCTGTCAGCAGGTCTTTTCCACTCAAGAGAGGAGCAGACTGCCTCTGTCCGAGCAAGTGGATGAGGTGAGTGAAATTCTTTTTTTGAACCCAAAAGGGCATATTGCACTAGCATTTTTTGGGTGCACTTCTGTCTAAGTGGCAGTTAAAAATGGTCCCATTGATAGGCTCAATAGGGTTACAACATAGCGATTCGTGACAAATTAATTTGTAAGAAATCTAATTTCTTGTCAAAATTCGACTAATCAAATTTTTCAAAACTTCTCTCATAGTGCATTCATCATTCTCATGTTACATTTAATTTAAAGGAGCTACACTAATAAATACAAGGCATAAAGCTGCCTACGAATATAGACTATAGCTTCTAGAAATCAGTCACCTTATATTTTTCAGAATAAAACATTTATTTAACGGGGTTTTTAGAATTAGAAAAACTAGCTTCTTTCATTCCGAAATAGCGCCACTTCTGTCCATGGATTGTATTGCAGCTTAGCTCCTTAGAACTGAATTGGACTGAGCTCCAGTAGCCCATATAACTTGTGGACAGGTGTGCCACCATTTCTGAAAGATAGCAACCACGTTTGTTCTAATTCTTGACAAGTCTCTTAATGCTATCTGTCTAATGATATTTAAAAAGTGTTGATACCTTCCAGAAATGTATTCCTAATGAGATTAGTTGCTAGAACATAGAATTTAGTTCTGTTCTGTGATAAAACAACATGTGACTTATGTACCGAGTGCAACATGCCTTGTAACATGATTGTAGACATTTTCATGGATGATGCCCACTTCTATGCCCTCCAATCTGCATGTAACAAGTGAATGACATCACTTCCTGTCTCAGTCACCACAGAGCCTAGCATCCTGATAGATTTACCTGTTGTGGTCACTGACATTATTTCAAATAGAGGCCTGAAAGAGAACAGGGTACAGAGGCTCTAAACTGGAAGCCAGAAGCAGTTCCCATTTCAGGAAAAACTCGACTCGTAAACTTCCTCATGCTTCATGGTAACAAGTCGATTTTTCCCTGAAATGGGTTAAGAAATTTAAAAAATCATACTTACCTCAGACATTTGAGCGTGAAGAGACCACTGCCAGCCATCTTGATTGAAGATCCCACACGAAATCCTGTGCTCGGTGACGTATAATGTCACCACGCCGGCCAAAGTAGTGACATCAGCGCGGTCCACGCAAGATTTCGCTCTGGATCAAGATGGTGGCAGCCAGCTTTTTGTGATTAAATGGATGAGGTAAGTATGATTTTATAGATTTTTTATTTTTATTATACACTTTAATATTAAACTCAGATTCCGCGACTAGAAATGAACTCAGCATCTGAGGGGTTCAATTACGCAGTTCCCTGTAATTGCACTCGCAACTTATAAAGAAATGCACTTCGTGATGAAGTAATTAGTCATAAAGCAAATTTTTTTGTAAAATTCGGTGAAGCAACCAAATCGAATTTTACAAAACTTCGTTCATCATTAGAGAGGACGCATGGTTAAACAAGGGGATGGAATGCAGATAATTGGAAATAAAGGTGGTAACACACATTGAGCGGACAGTTTGTTAAATTGGTACTGGTAAAGGTGTGAGGAGGTATAAGACTTTAAAGAGAACCTGTCAGGTCTTTTGACATATATTTTAGTAAATACCTGTATTCACCTTGAAGTGACAATTCTGGAGCATCTGTTCATCAAATTTGACATTGTGTCATTATTCTGTTATCGCTCCTAGAAATATATTGACAACTGGGTGTTACCATTCCCCTTTTACTAAAACAGACATGCCACAGAAGCTCACATGTTCCTCTTTAAAGGGGTAGTCCACATTAAATTATAAGTCTTCCTGCAGCAGTAAATCTACTAAAACAACAATAAAAGTCTTTCTCACCATTTTTCTCCCCTGCCACTTCCAGCGTCATGATTAGTGTTGAGCCTACCACCTCTTATCCAATCCAGTACTGAGCCACGCCCCCTGCACTGATCACATGACGGTGACATCACCCCAGGTCCTTAGTGTTGTCCAAGATTCGGGTCCATTGAAGAATCCCCTTATGGATTCAAATTGCCGTTATGGTCCGTGGTAGTGGAATTTATAACAGGATGCTTCGATAACCCGAAGCCGAACTTTGGACGCCGAACTTAAAATACAAGTTCGCTCAACTCTAGTCACGATCCCATCCTGCAGCGATGACATCATCTTTCTGGCTGCAGCAGTTACATCACATACACACAAGGTTACCGACCAGCCTATCACTGGCCTATACGACACGTGACTGCTCAGGGTAGGGATTGGCTGTGGCAGGGAAATGCTGTGCATGGAATTTCACCACTGCAGCCAGGAAAACAAACATTAGTGAGGAGGGCCGGAGAACAGCACAGTAAGCAGCAGGGAAGAAAAGTGGTGAATATGACGTTATTTTAGTACATTTACTACTGCTGGGAAACAATTTATTTTTAAAAGTTTTTCGGGCTCAGTTAATCATCAGTAACCATTAATTTACAGTGTTATCCACATTTTAACCTCTTATTAGACAAGTTGTGTTATTAATGTTCAATATGATTTTGATTTACATAATGTTCCCTCTTACAAAATTAACTAGAGAAAAGTGTTGTCATGTGGACCAGAAGTGGCATCTAAACCTAAATTTTTCAGATGGAGTACCACTGTCTTCTTCTCTTTATTGAAAAGAATAATATCAAAATCACATATTTTAACTGAGTTTCCGTATAAGGCTAGTTTCACATCATCGTTTTTCCTTTCCGCTATTGAGATCCGTCATAGGATCTCAATAGCGGAGGAAAACGCTTCCGTTTTGTCTCTATTCATTCTCAATGGGGACAAAGCGGAACAGAATTTGCCAGAATGCATTGTGTTGCTTTTGGTTGTGTTCCCATGCAAGACAGAAAAACACTGCAAGCAATGTTTTTGAGTGCATCATGGGATGTTGAGCAAGACGGATCCTTTTCTCGGGACAAAGAAAAACAGACCCGGCGCCCATTGACTTACAATGGTTTTAGAGATGGATCAGTCATGGCTATTTTAGAGATAATACAACCGGATCCGTTCATAGCGAGTGCAGCCAGTTGTATTATCATAACGGAAGCGTTTTTGCTGATCCATGACGGATCCAGCAAAAACGCAGATGTTAAAGTAGCCTGACTTGATAATCTTGGGTGGATTCACTGATGAAAGCATTCTTTATTTTCTACATACTAACAGGTGTGCTATACATTTAGCTTTTATATTCAAAGCAAAATATTGTTAAGGGAGTAAATCTTTTCAATAACATAATTTGATACCTTACATTGTGTTCTTTCTCAAATTCCCTTGTGGATCCAATATATAGTGGTTGCTTAGCAACTGCTGGTTCAGATTGTATAACTAGTATTTTTTTAAAATTTTATTTAACTTCATTTTATAGTCGCCTTCAAATTAGGGTCAAGGAATGTTTTGATTTGTTAAGTATATACGGAGGTTAACATCACATACAGCAAGATGTTCTGCTGCGTTAATTGTATAATGACTAGATGCATAGTGTTCAGCTAGAGAATGAAGAGGACTGCAGGAACCAGGAGAGGTATATTTCTATCTTAAATGAGTTATCCAGCTCGATAAACTATTGCAGAAAAGAGGCAGACTGGTTTAAAAACATGTAAGAACTATTATGTTATGCCGGTGGCCTGGTGAACACCACACTAATCACCCTGCCACAATTCAGCCTCGCTCTCCTGTTGGTGGCCCTCTGAAATACCAGCTCCCTTGTGTACACAGACTATGGTTTGCACATATTTTGCCACCTGACCTGTTCCTTAGTGCACGCACATATCCTAATGCTTCCCCAGCAAATGGCTGGCTGTTCTGTGCTATTTTATACACCCTCCTCAGTGAGAGGGTGCCTGAGCTTTAGGTTCCCAGTGTTCCTTGTGTTCCGGTGAAGGTATGCTTTCTGTTTGTCTGCCCATGTACCATAATTCTGTCTGTTCATTGATTCTGATTATCCACTTCCCACCTCGACCATAGCCTGTTTACCATACTGAACCTTTGCTGCCAGCCCCAACCACAGACCAGTTTCACGGTTATGCACAAACTCAACCTGCCCTGACCTGCCTCTGACTATATGTATTGATCTCCTGGTGCTCCTGGTGCTTTGCGCTGGTGTCTCTGAACCCTGTGGGTCAGATTCCAGCTATACCAGGACTACCACAGGAATATCTCTGTACAGGCGTTAAAGCGTGAATACAATGAAACTGCCAGGATTATGCCCTTAAGTTTAGCCCTAAGCCAAACCTGTCCGTAACACATTGCTTGGATACTTACCTCACTGATTCCCGCCACTACCATTTTAATGGTAACTGGGGATTAGCTTCTTGGTCCTGTATTGACACACAGTTAATACTAAGAAATTATGTTCTGTTAATTACTATAACTGGTTATGATACCAGTTTGGAATATGGGATTGTGATGCCATATTGGAATGAGCACCACATAAAAGTATAAAATATAGGGAGAGATTTATCAAACTGGTGTAAAGTAGAACTGGCTTAGTTGCCCATAGATTCCACCTTTCATTTTCCAAAAGAGCTATGAAAAATGAAGGTGGAATCTGATTGGTTGCTCAATTATCTTGTTTCAACCTTGTCGCACTCTGCTGTAATATGCTTGGAGTACGGTTCCCGCCCAATTGTAAATAAAGAAAAAGACTCCAGTGTAATATGGATTGACTTGATTTATTTTATTGTATGGTTACTGCGGCTTTAAACATACCATTTCGGCCATGCGGCCCTCTTCAGACTGCCGTAAACATAAGATATATCACTTTAGTATACATTTCATATCACAAAGGGAACATGTGGTCATGACATCTAAAATTATCTCAAAGATAAGAGACCTAGTGTCATGTTCCTGAATGGTCATCCTGTGATATTATCCAAAAGATAGAAATGTATTCTTCAATAAATCAAATATAGTCATATTTCCTATTTAGTTGCTGACATTTGTAGGCCCCTTCAAAGTTGCCTGTCATGGTGCTGCAGTTTATTCACCTGGTTATTAACCAATCACATTCCCATCAAGATACTATGCCTATAAACATCCAGTACTAATGTATTTATTAAGGGGAAAAAAATGATTTTATTTTTTTTATCAAAAGTTCAGAGAGATGTGGAACACTTCAGAAAAGATATAGAACAGGGCAATCTGAAATTCAGAAATAATATGACAAACACAGATAGACAAGCACTCAGGAACATGATCTCAAAGGGTTGATTTTCAAACCAGAAGATAAAGGGGGAGCTTTAGATGTGATGGATAAAGAAAAATATATATCAGAAGTCATCATGCACCAACTAGGCGATACTGATGTCTATCAACAACTACCTAATAACCCGACTTCATCTGTTGCAAATAAAATTTGAAATACACTCCAACTCTATAGGGACAAAAGAACAATAGATGAGAATACCGTAAATTTCCTTACAAACCAATACCCGATCACCCCTGTTTTCTACATTTGCAGGATGTGCTCCCCTAGATACATGCACAACTGCATATGGGTTGAGCATATCCTGCTTGTTAAACACCACACCACGTTTTCTAATGGATTGTATAATATGTTTGGAGGTGTATAAACTCTGATTTAAATGTGCCTGCTTTTCATCTACAGGCTACATTCAGGTGCACCTGGGAGGCTCTGGGCCATATCAGCCGGTCTCGGGTGGGGCTCACAGGCACCTCCCACCTCCCATTGCAAGCATGGTTACATGCTGGAGGTCACTGGTGAGCTGTCTGTGAGTCAGGCCTTACGCTCCCGTAATGCCCAACGGCTCCTGGTATCGCCCATACGGCTCAGGTAGGTTGAGTGGTAGGGCCTCGGGCTACTTAAGGGACCTTGCCGTGGTGTCCGAGCTTAAGACATGTCCTCCTAGTAGGATATGTCGAACTAACCCCTCAATTTTATCAGTGTGAGGGTTTAGCATTGCCGCAGAGTGCACCTGCTTTTTGCTATAGTTCTGTTTTCTACATTTTACCCTAAATATACAAAGATTTACAAAATCCACCTGGACACCCGATAGTTGCCTCCACTGACTCTATCCTATCACCCATATCCATCTTCTTAGAAAAAATCCAAAACACCAGAAATCAAGAAAACTAAATCCTTTCTGTTGGACACTACGTCTTTTCTAGACACTATTCACAAATTGAATCCTCTTCCCATGAATACGTTCTTTGTCACATGGGACATCACAAGCTTGTATACCTCAATACACCACCGAAAGGGATTAATAGCGATAGAAAAACTATTAAAACAGGCAGACAAACATCCCGAAATAATATCACTATGTATGGACCTTTTAGAGATCATTCTGTACAATAACTTTTTCATTTTCCAAGACCAATTTTACTTACAAAAACAGGGGACGGCCATGGGATCAAATGTAGCCCCACCCTCTGCCAATGCCTATATGGCAGACCTTGAGGAAACACATCTGTACCCACATGCGCGTTTCAATTCACATGTCATCCTATGGAAAAGATACATTGATGACAGTTTCTGCATTTGGGAGGGCACACCGGATACCCTCCTTGATTTTTACAACTACATAAACTCAATTACCCCTGAACTTCAATTCACAATCAACTATGACCCAACATCTACTAACTTTCTAGACACAATAGTGAACAAGAACGAAGAAGGGATGATCATAACTGACTTATACAGAAAACCCACAGACCGGAACAACCTATTACATTTTAGGATCCGCAAATAGTACAGTCTAACCCTTTAGATGGAAAGAATAGAGGAAATGTGAGATCACTTTCTAGAAAGAGGTTACCCATTAAACCTTCTCCTACCTACAACCCATTCCAATCGATCCACATCTGTCCCCTCTAAAAGAATTCCTTTTGTCCATACATTTCACATATCATTCAAGGCCATTCGCATCTTCTCAAAAAAGCATATCCCAAGATAGAAGAATTTAATAATCCTATATAAATGTGCAACAGAAGTCCTAAGAACTTGAGAGATTTACTGGTAAGGGCAGACATAGGCTCAACGACACGTATTCCGAGACAACTATTCTTCCGTACACAAAAGAAAGGCACTTTCCCGGGCCTTCACTGCATCCAATGCTTCCATATACTGAAAGGGGCCAATATCTATCATCCACAATCAGGCAAATAACTTCCTATACACAATGTTTTCAGTTGTGATTCAGATTTCGTTATCTACCTCTTAAAATGTCCATGTGGCCTTGTATACATGGGGAAGACCACACAAACCATCAGAAACAGAATTTGGCAACATAAATCAAGCATCAGAAAGCAGAATTTATTACTCCTGGTTCCCTGGCACTTCCATCAGGCAACACATAACATTTCCAAAATTAAAGTTTCAAGTTATCGAACATGTTCCAGCATCCAGACGCGGGGGAGACAGAGTCAAACACCTCAAATGAAGATTCGGATTCACAAATTGGAAAGCCTAATGCCCAAGCGATTAAACAGAAAATATGAACTCCAGAGCCTACTATAACTTATCTTGATATATGTCATAATTATAACAATAGCCTTTTTTTGCTTCTCCCACAGGCTTATTGACAGACTGCGACCCCCCCCTAATGTCACATAGTATCCTTTGACACTGGTTTGCATTTTCTTTTCTTTTCTTTCCCCCTTTATTTCTGTATCTTCTTATTTATTTCCCTTTTCTTTTCTATCTTTTTCTCATTCCTAATTTAATTCCTAGATCCTCTTTCCCTTATGGTCACTTGTAGGTATTATGTATCTTTACTATTACATTCCATCTCACCTATATACATTCTATCATCCCTACATTCAACTCTGTCGGTGCTAGCATCCATTTGAATCACAGATGCGTTCCATGGGTCACGTGATTGCTTTCCACGGGCTGCCTCACTTCCGGTCTGAACGGCCGATACCGGAAGTTACTAAAACCAGCAGATGCGTTCCACATGCTCTCCACCGATTACCTCACTTCCAGTTTGACCAGCCGATACTGGAAGTAAGGTTCACATAGCAGAGACGCTCGCTGCCATTTAAACACCAGCCTTTACTTCTCTCAGCGCCTTTCCACTAGCGGTACCTCTGCAAATTCATTCTATATTGCGCTAGATCTCTCCTACATCACCAGTGGCATTAGGTAAGCGAGTTCCGCACGCTGTTAGATCTTTTGACCTTAACATTGTAAACTAGAGCATATTATGTTCATGTTTTCTGAAGCTGTTAAATTGACCTTTTTTTTCCTTAATTAATACATTAGTACTGGATGTTAATATAGGCATAGTATCTTGATGAGAATGTGATTGGTTAATAGTTAAAAGTTGGCAACCTTGAAGGGGCCTACAAATGTCAGCAACTAAAAAAGAAATATGACTATATTTGATTTATTGAAGAATATATATAGCTATCTTTTGGATAATATCACAGGAGGACCATTCTGGAAAATGATACTGGGTCTCTTATCTTTGAGATTTTTTTGAGATAAATCGAATCTCGAACCAAATGTAAAATGTACTTAGATGGATTTCTCTGATATGTATATACCCTCATATGTTTAGATGTCAAGACCACATGTTCCCTTTATGATATGAAATGTATACTAAAGTGATATATCTTATGTTTACGGCAGTCTGAAGAAAGCCGCACGGCTAAAACGTTATGTTTAAAGCCGCAGTAACCATACAATAAAATAAATCAAGTCAATCCATATTGGTTGCTCAATTAGTGATACACTCAAAGAAGTCACATTAAGATGACCACTTCCTACTTTCAAAGTCGGCAGTGTGTAGCTCATAAAGCAAGTCACGTGTGGTGAGCTGGCATGGTGAGTATATAAGGTGTGTGATAGGCTGCCTGCACACATATCCCTCGTTGCTGTCATGAGCCAAAAGAGTGGTTTATCAGAGTTTAAAAAAGGCCGATTTTTGTTTTTTTGGCCTAGAGTGGCAGCATTTCTGAAACTGAGCAGTTTGTGAACTGTTCTTGTGGTGCTGTGGTGAAAGTGCATCATGAGAGAACAATAAGCACCATTGTGAATAAGCGACATTGAAACTGCAGAGCATCACGTGCCATTGATGTGTGAAGTGAATATTGGCTGCGGTGTGTGAGGGCTGACTGACACACTACAGTGGAACAGAGCAAAATGAACCAGACGTGTGTCTAAATCCAGAGGAAAGAAAAAACTGCAGTCTGGTTTGAAGTTTGTTTGGGGGCAACACTTATACAAGCAGACAAACAACGCAAGCTTGTGAGCGTTCGCGTGTGTGACTTTAGATTAGGTGACTTGAGATTCAGGGCTTGAGATTCTACAGTCAGTTGCTTTTCATTGCACTGTATTGTATTTTCTTAATACATTTAGTATGTGTTCCATTATTGACAGCGCCGTCCAGTGCACATCTTGTCTAATGTATGCAGTCCTGGAACAGCCGTTTGAGGCGGATATCTTTCTTCAAAATGTGAGCAAATTGCCCATTTGGAATCACACATCATGTATCTAAACAGGCGAGTTAAGCTCACCAAGCACAGTGCCATACATTGTAGCAGCTGTGCTTTGTATTGCAGCTCAGCCTCAGTCACTTCAATGGGTCTGAGCTTAATCTAGGCCATGTGACCAATGTACGTTGACATCACATGGTCTAGGAAGAGGCTGCAGCGATTATGGAGCTCCCAGCCTCTTCTAACAGCTGATTAGCGGGGATCTCGGGTGTTGGACCCCCCTTACCGATCTGATATTGATGATGACCTATGCAGATGATATGTCATAAATAGTGTTGTTGTGCGAATCGAACTTCGGATCCTAGATGAGAAGTTGATTCACTCCATACTTCGTTTTAATGCTGCAGGAGACCCATCTCCGTATGGTATTAAAATGTATGGGCTCCGGTGAGGCGAAGTGAGTTATCACCGACGTCTTGTAAGACTTTGGATCTATGTTTAAAAATTGTTTTAAAGTTCAAAAATCAAATCCTGAAGTTATTCATTAAAGTCCCACGAGACCTGTGATAACTTATTTTGCCTCGCCATAGCCCATGCATTTGAATGGTATATGGAGATTAATCTCTGTATAGCATTCAAGCAAAGTCATTTTGTGGGACTTACATAATAGAAACCACCCATAAATGGCCCCCATATTAGAAACTACACCCCTCAAATTATTCAAAACTGATTTTATGAACTTTGTTAAGCCTTTAGATCAGGGATTGCAAAACCTGAGGCTCTTGAGCTGTCGCAAAACTACAACTCCCAGCATGCCCAGACTGCATACAGCTATCAGCCTACAGAAGGGCATGGTGGGAGTTGTAGTTTTACAACAGCTGGAGAGCCTCAGGTTGGCCATCCCTGCTTTAGATGTTCCACAAGAATTAAAGGAAAATGGAAGTGAAATTTCTAAATTTCACTTTTTTTTTTTGCAGATTTTCCATTTTAATCCATTTTTCCTGTAACACAGCAAGAGTTAACAGCCAAAGAAAACGTAATGTTTATTACCCTGATTCTGCAGATTCTATAGTAACACTCCATATGTGGTGGTAAACTGCTGTATGGGCACAGCACAGGGCTCAAAATGGAAAAAGCACCATATGGTTTTTCGAGGGCAGATTTCACTGGATTAAGTTTAAGTTGCCATATCACATATGAAGACCACCTGATGCACCCCTAAAGTAGAAACACCCAGAAAGTGATCCAATTTCGGAAACTACAGGATAAGTTGACCGCTTTATTGGTACTATTTTGGAGTACATATGATTATTGATCTCTCGATATTAAGCTTTTTGTGAGGCAAGGTTAGGTAACTAAAGAATGGCTGTTCTGGCACAGTTTAATTTTTTAAGGTATTCAGATGACAGAATAGGTCATGTGTCATTTTATAGAGCTTATGGAAGTGACGATTCGAAATGTCTTTTTTTTGTTTTGTTTCAATTTTACATAAAAAAGAATTTTAAAAAAACTAAAACTTTTTTCTGTGTCTACTTTTTCTGAAGGCCATATTTTTTTTAAATTTTTCTGCCAATCGTCTTGTCCAGGGGCTCGTTATGGGAAGAGTAGATGCTTTTATTGGAATTATTTTTGGTTATGTATGATTTTTTGTTCATTTAATATTACGCTTTTTTGGGGCTAGGTGACCAAAATATGGCTGTTTTGGCAAAGTTTATATTAAAAATTTTAAGGCATTCACCTGATGAGGTAGATCATGTGATATTTTTATAGAGCAGGTCGTTATTAGAGATGACTGAGTGAATCGAAGTTGACAAAGTGGAATTTGATCCAAATATCAGGAAAAATCGGAATTTCCTCACGCTTCGTGGTAACTAGAAATGAGCGAATTTCATATTTTGAAATTTGTTCACGCTTTGTTTGGTGGTAAAAGCAGAATTGCAATATGGATTCCGTTACCACGGACCATAACGCAATTCTATGACTGAATGCATAACGGAATGCCTTTAGAGTCATTCTGTTATTCATTCCATCATAATAGAAGTCTATGCGCTGCAAAACAGATCCTTCCCGTTTCCGTTATGCAGGGGAGTCCTCTTTTACCACCAAACAAACTACTGCATGTGTTAGGACATGGAGCAAGGAACTCTGGGAACGAGATAAGTGGCACAAAAATATATATTATTTGGCGTTCAGCGGTGCAGTTTATATGTTCTGAAGCCTTTTGTGGCGTGTATAAGTGGAAAAAATAAGGGCCTTTTTGCCGTTCAGCGGTGCAGTTATATGTTCTAAAACCCTTTTTGGCGTGTATTAGTGGCAAAAATAATATATATTTGCCATTCAGTGATGCAGTTATTTGTTCTAAAGCCCTTTTTGGCGTGTATTAGTGGCACAAAAATATATATTATATGCCGCTCAGCAGTGCAGTTATATGTTCTAACGCCTTTTGTCGCGTGTATAAGTGGAAAAAAGTAAGGTCCTATTTGCCGTTCAGTTATATGTTCTAAAGCCTTCTTTGGTGTGTATTAGTGGGGGGGGGGAGTGCTTATTAGCTGTTGTTTGGTAAAGTGAGAAAATTACAGACTTTTTTAGGGTGTTTTAATTTCCTTTTTATTTATTTAATCTAACAGTATGCCAGACAGAGAAGAGCCAGGTCTGCACAGGGAAGTGACAGAGGCCTAAATGTTTGTGGCGTAGGCACAGGTCGCAGGAGAGTAAGGGGGCACGGCAGCAGGAGTCGCAGCGAGAGGCCTGAGCTCCCGGTGTCATCTAGCGGTCGTGTCTTGACCAGCAACCCAGCGGTTCTTGAATGGTTGACTCAGGGCTGCCATCAGAAATTTTGGGGCCCCTTACACAGCTCAAGACCTGGGCCCCCCCCCCTCCATAGCCCGCTCCTACTACGCCCCTTTACAATCCGTGCTGACCCATCACTACAGAAATAAAGCGCCCCATACTGCTTGCAGATGTTCTCTGTCCTCGTCTTCTCTTTTCAGACCTTTAGACCAGACCATTATTTTCCATCTCTGCAGTTTGACAACAACAAAAAAATCTTAGTTTACTACTGTTCCATCATCCTCCCATCTTCTGGACAAATCATCTTACTACCCCTAATACTGTGCCACTGTGCTCCCCAATAAGATACTGCAGAAACAGATAATACCCCAGATAATACTAGTACCACACAGAGCACCCCATATAAAATACCCCTTCTTTGTGGCCTCAGTAGAAGCCCCCATAGTGCCCCTTAATAATGTGCCAGTAAGAAGTGCCTCTCTTCCACCCCCCATGTGCCAGTAACAAGTGCCTCTCTCCCTCCATGTGCCAATAACAAGTGCCTTTCCATGCCCCCCATGTGCCAGTAACAAGTGCCTCTCCATGCCCCCCATGTGCCAGTAACAAGTGCCTCTCCATGCCCTCCCATGTGCCAGTAACAAGTGCCTCCCCATGCCCCCCATGTGCCAGTAACAAGTGCCAAACCCCCCATGTGCCAGTAACAAGTGCCAACCCCCCATGTGCCATTAATAAGTGCCAAACCCCCCCATGTGCCAGTATCAAGTGCCAAAACCCCCCATGTGCCAGTATCAAGTGCCAAACCCCTACATGTGCCAGTATCAAGTACCAATCCTCCCATGTGCCAGTATCAAGTGCCAAACCCGCCCATCTGCCAGTATCAAGTGCCAAACCCCCCCATGTGCCAGTATCAAGTGCCTTCCGCTCCCCCCATGTGGCAGTAAACGATAGTTCGGTATTAAAAAAAGAAAACACTTATACTTACCTCGATCACACAGCGATGCGATGCAGGACCCTTCTGGCCTGTGTCCCACTCTCTATGGCTCAGGCAGCTCGATTATATCATCGTGCCACTTTCACTGGCCTCTGAAAGGCTGCGGGCCTTGTGCTGGTAGCCTATCAGAGGAACAGAGAAGGGAGACGCCTCCCTTCCCTGCCCGGCCGCAGCACAGCCATCTGTATCGCTGTCCTGAGGACGGCGATACAGATGACTATGGAGATGGACCTGTTTCATCTCCCTGTGATCTTTCGCCGCTGCAGGCCCCCTTCCGACACACAAAAAAAAAACTCAGTCCAGGCCCCTTACCGGGGTATCAGCTGTACCCCCCTGATGGCAGCCCCGCCGTTGACTCGGTCATCCACTTCGTACCAAGTGACATCAGACACCCCCAGCCAAGAGTCAGTGGGTTCCTCTGACACCATGCTTAGTTGGCATGGTCTGTGGGCAGGCCCTGTGCCTTCACCTATCCTCAACCTGCCTCTGTCCTTTTCTGTTCCCCCAGCCAGAGAAGTATTATAGGGGTTCCATGGTTCACGGAGTCAGTGGCGGTAGCAGTCAGTCAGAGCAGAGTGTTGGGGGTAAAATAACATAATCGGCAGTGTGGCAGTTTGTTGTTAAGCAGCCGGAGGAGGTGAACATGGCCATTTGTAGAATCTGTGGGCATAAGGTGAAGCGTGGCCAGGGTGCCAATGTTGGCACCACGGCCCTGCGTGAACATATGCAGCATCACCATAAAGTGACCTGGGAGAACCATGGCTCTGATGTGGTGGCCCAGCCTGCCGCAGCAATCACTGCATCACCCAGTGGCACGCACCCGGTTTCAGGCAGTCGAGGCTCCACCACCTCAGCCGAAGAGAGTTGTCTATCCTTCCCATCATCTCCTGGTCCTGATGCTCCTGCTCCTCCTCCTACTCCGCGTCAGTCATTCCATCAGCAATCGATTACCGAAGCGATTGCCAAAAGATGCTGATGCTGCTGCCACCTCCACTCTATGTCACCTTGCCACTCTGTGGTCTTCTAATGTTGCTGCTACCTCAACACTATGTCACATTGCCACTCTGTGGCCTCCTGATGCTGCTGCCACCTCCACACTGTCATTGTGCCACTCTGTGGCCTCCTGATGCTGCTTCTACCTCCACATTGTCATTGTGCCAGCCTGTGGTCTCTTCCTGATGCTACTGCTGCTGCCACCTCCACAGTGTCAGTGTGCCACTGAGTGGCATCCTCCTGATGCTGCTGCCGCCACCTCCACACTCTGTCATTGTGCCACCCTGTGGCCTCCTCATGCTGCTGGTGTTGCTTCCACCTCCACACTGTCATTTTGCCACCCAGTGGCCTCCTCTTGATGCTGCTGCTGCCGCCACCTCCACATTATCATTGTGCCACTCTATGGCCTCCTGATGCTGCCACCACCTCCACACTGTCATTGTGCCACCCTGTGGCCTCCTCCTGATGCTGCTGCTGCCGCCACCTCCACACTGTCATTGTGCCACCCTGTGGCCTCCTCCTGATGCTGCTGCCGCTACGTCCACACATTGTGCCACACTGTGGCCTTCTGATGATGCTGTTTCCACCTTCAGACTGTCATTGTGCCACTCTGTGGCCTCCTCCTGATGCTGTTGCCACCTCCAGACTCTGTCCTTATGCTGCTTCCACCTCACTTATATGTCATAGAGTCACTCTGTGGACTTCTCATGCTGTTCCCACTTTCCCCACTTCATGACTGGGCCACTATTTTCCCTTTCGGCCTGGCTGACATCCTCATTTATTTGACCCTTCTTCTGATCTGTCAGAAGGAAGGAAAAATGAGATGCACAACAGATCCTGTCTATGTAACAGCTGTAAGGCTTGCATGACATGGTCCCTATTTTGCAACAGAATTAGCTTATGATTTGGTAGCCAAAAGCAGGAGTGGGTACAAAACACAGAAGACATACAAATATTCTATTCACATTTCACCTCTGTTTTGGATACACTCCTGTTTTTTTGGGCTTTAGCAATACAAAAGGATTACAGACCAAATGCTGACCGAGTAAAGGTGGATGCTTCACAGACAGGATCCATTTTCTTGGGGATTATTGTTCTGACGAATCAGAGGAAATAATCAGTGATATCAACACAAACTTACTGCTGACACCCTCTCCACTCCTGTCGCGGGGCTCTACTTGTATAAGAGTTTAATAGAACAGGTTCTGTAGACATCTATGTGGAATCAGCTGCCGACAGTGTAAAAGGAGCACGCTTCTTCTTGACGCTAACATGGACCTGTAAGGGTGAGTTCACACTTGAGTTATTTGGTCAGTTTTGGCCCCGTAACTGCCCAAATAAGTGAAGTGTGCAGTGAATCTAAAAGTCATCTGCATGTTATACTGACTTACAGTATTGTTTCACTACCACAGCAGACTCCCTATGCGTGTTACTGCAAGGCACAATGTTAGAAGGCCGAATCATTGGACTGTATTTGTGGGAGGGGCGTTAGTAGCACATTTATACCAGGCAGGCGCCTCCCTTGGGAGTGTCGACGGTGCTGTGGCTGTGTAGTTGTGTGCAGTCTGAGCCACCTGTTGCAGCACATGGGCTGAATCAGCAGCTTCCATACCCAGTCGACGTTCAGGATCCTAGTTGAGGTCGTTGGGTGAGGGTTTCTTGAAAGCTCGTGCAGCATCGTCTTGTTATAGTCTGGCCGGTGATGTGTCGGCTCCTTTGGTGAGGAGGAGCAGAATTGCACCAGAGCAATCTGCCTGGCAGCCCACGTTTGGCCCCCACGCAGCAGCTCGTTTAGGCTGGCAGTGCGTCGGCTCCTTTAGTGAGGAGTAGCAGCACTGCACCGGAGCGATTCTTTCTGGCAGCCCACATTTGGTGCCCATGCGGCAGTACAGTTAGGCAGCAGGGGTCAGAGTGACTTCATCTCGTTTTGCACGGGCCACCTTGCTCATCAGTTTGTGTATATCTGTATGTCTTTCTTGTCTACTTTTACTTCCTGGCTCGCCAGCAAACCTCTCTCGCTATCTGCTATTATGTTCTGCAGACAGACTAAGGCCTTGTTCACACTGACATCCAGAATTATCCCCTTACTTGTGTTAAAAATTCTTATTTTGATGGAATAGATGAAATGGAGACGAAGCACTACCCTAGATTCAATTCCATTATCTCATAACCTTAGGATGTCATTTTACCTGAGTGAGCATAACTGGACAAGATACAGTATAAGAGGCAGAGGGTTTACAGTAAAAAGCCAAATATGAACTATATATCTCACACTAAATAATAGAAACCTAAATGATGTATATTATGTGATTTTTTTTTTCTACTACAGACAATATGTTGAGATTCAGTAGGTGGAGTGACCAATCATGAGAAGCCCTTGGAAAACTACCTGCCATATATTAAAAAGAACCTGTCACCAGAAAATGCAAAGCAATCTGAAAGCACTATGTTATAGAGCAGGAGAAGCTGAGCGGCTTGATATATATTTCTGGGAAAAGATTCAGAAAAACTTGCATTTTATACATTTACAGCTGCAGCCCTGTGAAGAGCTATTAGTACGGGAGGAGGAGTTATCAGTGACTGACATTTCTCTATGCACACAATGCTATCAATCACTAGTGATGAGCGGCAGGGGCAATATTCGAATTTGCGATATTTCACGAATATTTGGGCGAATATTCCCCATATATTCGAAAATTCGCAAATTCGTAATCTCCAGTCTTTATTTTCTGATCGCGAAAAATGTGCATAAAATTTGCATAAAAATTCGCATAAACTGGCATTTAAGATACCTTTTAAATACCAGTTTATGTGATTTTTTTTATATGCAAATTTTTATGCAAATTTATGTGAATGTTTATGCGAATTTTCGCGATCAGAAAATAATGCCATTATTTTCTTGCTTGTGAAAATTTGCATATAAAGAAATCGCATTAAAACGAATATTCGCAATTGCGAATATATTTTGTGATATTCTAAATATTCGCAAATTCTCGAAGTGCCGATATTCGAGATTAAAATTTGCGATTCGAAAATGTATTTGATCCCATATGTGTATTGTGCATATTTATTCCTATGTAACTGTATTGGCTTGCATTGCCTTCCAAGCTAACAGAGCTTGATACCAGGACAAGAAGTTCCTAGGATTAAGGACAACAGTAAGAGACAGACTACAGACAGCTAAGTTCCAGCAGAAGAGGAAGAGTTTCCTATTTACCCAGCCTAGCAGAGCAGCCTTGCAGAGCTGAGAGACGCACTCAAAAATGCAGCTTGCAGTACTTTTGTGTGCGTCATGGGAATGCAGTGAAACAGAACGGAATGCATTCTGGGGCACTCCGTTCCCTTCAGTTCAGTTTGGTCCCCATTGACAATGAATCGGGACAAAACTGAAGCTTTTTCCTCTGCTATTGAGATCCTATGACGGATCTCAATAACTGAAAGGAGAAACGCAGATGTGAAAGTAGCCTATGTGTGCAAGCTGGGTCTTGTAGTTTCATAACAGCTGGAGTGACGAAGGTTGCTGACCCCTGCTCTAGCCTAACAAAGGAAATAGGTCTGTTTTGGAACTTCAGATACATGGGTGCTCTTTGACAATCTATGTAAAAACTGCAGTGGCCACGAGCCAACTTGATTTTTTCACTGCATCACAGCCACCTTGCTGACACTCCTTGTGGCCCATTTCCCTGTAACAGCAATTTTCTAGCACAACTGCATTGATAATTAGTGTGACGGACATTTTTAGGAAACCTTCCTCCACAGACTCCGCAACCTGCGACAGTTCTAGAATTCTTGATAAAAGAGTATGTGGTTTTCAGGTCACGCTCCATGCATCTGGTTTGTTGCCATATCCCTTCATTGATGTGCACCATGTTGTAGAATACAGTTCATGCTAAACTCTAATTTCATACTGGCATTAATCTTGGCAATATGCCAGTAGAAGTAATTGCCTCCTTGTGTGTATTTTTCACAGAATTTCATTTTACAATATAGGTTGTTTATATATCTCATGCTTTGTAGGATTCATTACACAAGTAAGGCTACTTTCACACTCACGTTTGGTGCGCATCCGTCATGGATCTGCACAAATGCATCCGTTCATATAATGCAACCGCCTGCCTCCGTTCAGAACGGATCCGTTTGTATTATCTTTAACATAGCCCTATTGTGTCAGTGAAAACGGATCCATCTCCATTGACTTAAATTGTGTGTCAGGACGGATCCATTTGGCTCAGTTTCCTCAGACAGACACCAGCGTTTTGGTATCCGCCTCCAAAGCGGAACGGAGGCGGAACCGAGCCAACCTCATGCATTCTGAGCAGATTCTTATCCATTCTGAATGCATTAAGGGCAAAACTGATCCATTTTGAACCGCTTGTGAGATCCTTGAACAGATCTCACAAACGGAAACCAAAACGCCAGTGTGAAAGTAGCCTAAAGCTCATCCTTCATATGTACACAAACATAGAAAAGGATTCTTTACAGTAAGAGCAGTGAGACTATAGAACTCTATGGTGGTGATGGTGAGTACAATAAAGGAATTCAAGAGGGGACTGGATGTATTTCTGGAGTGTAATTGATCCAGGGAGTTATTCTGATTGACTGATTGGAGTCGGGAAGGAATTTTTTTCCTCTTAAGTGGGGAAAATTGGCTTCTGCCTCACAGGGGTTTTTTGCCCTCCTCTGGATCAACTTGTAGGAAACAGGCCGAACTGGATGGACAAATGGCTTTTTTCGGTCTTATATACTATGTTACTATGTTATGATGCACTCTAACCTTTACAGGTGAAGTTAATATGACCTTCTATAAACTTTTTAAAGTTTATGTCCAACTGTTTAATGTTCCAGTACATTTTGCACAACCTGCTGTTCTCTAACAAGGAGTTTAAAGGGGTTTTCCCATCTCAGACAATAGGGGCATATCGCTAGAATATGTCCACATTGTCTGATAGTAGTAGTGAGCGAGCACCAGAGTATTCGGGTGTTCAGACCAAACCCATTGCTATATTCATGTGCTTGGCCGAGCACCCACAAATAATGGAAGTCAATGGGAGACAACCAGGCACCACCTGTTCTGAAGAGGGGAGGGTGCCTGGTCCATTGGAAAAGATCAGAAAGTGACAGAAACAACACCGAAATGGATCGGGAACAGCATGGGGACGATGTCTGGATGCATCTTTGCATCTTGGACTCCCAGGTCACTGCTGGGAACAATATTGTCCTAGTTGTACGCCACTTTTACAGACTGACAAAAATACGCCCAAAACCCCCCCAAAAAATCTATTTTACAGGAAAAATTGTTAGGAAACATTCTTTCCTGTATATTCAATTGTATATAAAGTGCAAGTGATGCCAACATATTTTTTTTTTTTTTGATTAAGATGGACGGCCAGAGGTATCCATATTGCGCTGCTATAGGTAAAATTATTTGACTGATGCCAGAAGAACCACACTGAAAGCATTTGCCAAGAATTTTTTCATTAATCTAGGATGAAATTTGTAGCCTGGTTTGAAAACAATCCAATACACGATCCGGCGGCGTTATTCCCATTACCCGCCGAGCATTTTCCTGGAAACCAAAGTCTTTGGATTCCGAGGGGAGTATGGTTGCAAAGCTGAAACTTAAACTAATTGACTGAAGGGCACCACCAGGAGTGGAGCCTGCGGCTTATTTTAATTCCACATGGGAAACCTCACCTAGCCCGGACACTGAAAGAATTTACAGATTGATACCGCTTTCTCGAATCTATGGGTGGCCGTGCATGGCTGTTGTGAGTGAGTGGAGTGATTTGTCTTGTTCATTCCGATAACCAACGAGATTCCTCCGTGTTAACGAGTTACGTCACCCCTGGCCGCCAGTGCAAGGACATTGCAGAGATATTATCAAAAACACTGGTCACGATAAAATTTTATAGAATTTTAAAAATATTTTTTGCTTGCGGTAATGTTACATTGCAGACTTAGCGCAGGGAATGGCAGTCAACATCGGCTATGAAAAAATGTTATTGAAATTTAAGAATATTTTTTGATTGCCCTGTAAAAGTTTGTAGGTGAGGGCCTGCAGGTGAGCTGACCCTCTCTGAAGAGGGACATGAGGAGATCTTGTGCACTGACCCCAAACTCTTCAGCATCCATAGTCATAAGAAGATGACGGTGGGGAATGGCAATTAGTGTTTCACCAGGTGCATGATACGGATGAGACACAGTTGTCAATAAGTGAGGGTCTTGTTAGGTCAACACAAGTCAGGAGGATGACCAGAGTAAGGAAGTGGAAGAGGAGATGGGGGATGATAACATCACTGACCCAACCTGGAAAGGTAGCAAGCCAAGCGAGGACAGTAAGGACAGAGGGGGAGGGATCCACAGCACAGCAACAGGCTGGAAGAGGCTGTGGGGTGGCAAAAGGGAGAAGGCAGGCCACACCAAACAGGCCAGCAACTGTTCCCCCTTTCGGAAATCTCCCTTTCCAAAGGGTTGGTGTTCCGCAGTCTGGCGCTTTTTTGAGGCAAAGTGCGGATGATAAAAGAATTGTAATTTGCAAACTGTGCCATACCAAAATAAGAACTCATAAATAACCAAATAACCATAACATAATTTACATACCATTCATAAACTCTAACTCAAACCATAACAATAAAAACTCAAACCCGGAAACATAATGGGGGAAGACAGTACACTGGAGGCAAAATGAGTAGGAGTGTGAACACTAGCAACCTCACCACCACCAGCATGGTACATGGCATCAAAGCACCCTAATAGGTGGGCCGAACTTCTGGGTCCACAATCAGTGTCTGTGGGTCACACCACTGCCTCCTCTTCCACCCCTGTGTTACGTGCTGGCCAATGCTCTGTCCTAGACGCAGGCCTGGATGACTCCCGCCCTGCAGCTGGGCCTTCGCAAGCACCATCAGCTAGCACACCCACTTCTGTTTCCAAGCACCGCGTACAGATGTCCTTACCCCAGGCCTTTGAACGTAAGCACAAATACACAGCCACCCACCCACAGACCATAGCACTAAATGTGCACCTTTCAAAATATCTGGCCCTGGAAATGTTGCTATATAGGCCTGTGGACACTGAGGCTTTCCTCAGCCTCACGGTGGCAGCCGTCTTTTATTACTCAGCCCCCACCCGCTACTATTTTTCTCGGTGGGCCTTCCCCGCATTGCATCAGCAATTGTGTCCTGTAACATCACTCGTGCCCTGTAGAGATGTCCCGAACTATTCGCGGCGGGCGAACATATGCGATATTCGCGTTCGCCCCTATACTTTATCATTGAGCAAACTTTGACCCTTTACCTAACAGTCAACAGACACATTCCAGCCAATCAGCATACCCTCCCTCCCAGACCCTCCCACCTCCTATCAAAAAGCAAGGACAGCATCCATCTTAGATTCATTCTGAAGCTGCAGTGTTAGTAGTTGTAATCGCAATGCGATTAATATAACCTGTATTAATCTGAGTTCCTAATGGTTGTATTGCTAGAATTGACGAATATAACGAATATAGCGCTATATTCTCAATCTTCGTTATATTCTAGCAATACAACTATTAGGAACCCAGCTCTAAGTTAAATTCGCAATGCAAACAATGCAGGTTATATTAATCGCATTGCGAATTCAACTTAGAGCTGGGTTCCTAATGGTTGTATTGCTAGAATTATATAACGAAGATTGAGAATATAGCGCTATATTCTCAATCGTCGTTATATTCTAGCAATACAACCATTAGGAACCCAGCTCTAAGTTAAATTCGCAATGCGATTAATGCAGGTTATATTAATCGCATTGCGAATTCAACTTAGAGCTGGGTTCCTAATGGTTGTATTGCTATAATTATATAACGAAGATTGAGAATATAGCGCTATATTCGTTATAACTTATAATCATCTATTCTAGCAATACAACCATTAGGAACTCAGATCTAAGGTGTAATCACAATGCGATTAATACAGGTTATTTTAATCGCATTGCGATTACAACTTAGATCTGAGTTCCTAATGGTTGTATTGCTAGAATATTACAAAGATTGAGAATATAGTGCTATATTCTCAATCTTCGCTATATTCTAGCAATACAACCATTAGGAACCCAGCTCTAAGTTGAATTTGCAATGCGATTAATGCAGGTTATATTAATCACATTGCGAATTCAACTTACCACACTCTGTGTCAACTACGTAATTTTCCATGGGAGTTTTGCAATGGATCCCCCTCCGGAATTCCACAGTCCAGGTGTTAGTCCCCTTGAAACAACTTTTCCATCACTATTGTGGCCAGAAAGAGTCCCTGTGGGTTTTAAAATTCGCCTGTCTATTGAAGTCTATGGCAGTTCACCCTGTTCGCCCGTTCGCAAACTTTTTAATAAATTCGCGTTCGCCGTTCGAGTGCCTTGGTCAACACAGTTATTGGGAAGTTCCACTTAACAACCGACACATGGACAAGTGCTTTTGGCCAGGGACGCTACATTGCCATGACAGCACACTGGGTGAACCTTGTGGAGGCTGGTAGAGAGTCGTACCCTGGGATGGCACAGGTGCTACCGAAGCAAAGGATTGCGGGCCCTACTTTTTCCACCCCCACCTACATTAGTGGCTGCAACCCCCGTTTCTCCACCTCTGCCTCCACCTCCTCCACTGCAAACTCTGAATTCTCATCTTGCAGTAGCAGTCAACCATTAGTCAGTAGCTGGAAGCAGTGTAGCATGGCAGTGGAAAAGTGGCAACAGGCCATGCTGAAACTCATTTGCTTGGGTGACAAACAGCACACCGCCGCAGAGCTGTGGCAGGGTATAAGAGACCAGGCTGGTTGTGTCTGATAATGGCCATAACTTGTTGGCAGCTTTGTAGCTCGGCAAGCTCACACACATGGCAATCATACAGCATATATGTACCATGCACAACAAACATCCCAAACTTATACATTAATATAAAAAAAAAACATAACACACAAGAATGGAGGTAAAGTAATGGCATGGCCTGTTTAAGAACTCATAAATAACCAAATAGCCATAACATATTTTACATCCCATTCTTAAACTCAAACTCAAACCATAACAATATAAACTCAAACAATGGAACATAACAGACCCACCCCTCAGCCAATCACGGCCCTCACAGGACAGAATGACAACTCTGCCCAGTGACCACAGTAAAACGTCGGGAAATTGTCCCTCAAAAAGCTGTCCTAATAATAGAATCCTAATCACTGGGCAGAAAACAACCTCTGCCCAGTGAAGAAGGCAAAATTGTACATGGGACCAATGCTGATATGGCCATGTGGATTCCTCTTTAATGTCCGGCATCCAGCAATACCATGTCTAGTCCAGGTGTTCTGAAAGCAGCTACAGCTGCCAACGGTCTGGCAAAGCTGCTGCAGCGCTTGTATTTGCCAGCTAACCAACTGTTGTGCGACGTGAGCACGCACTGGAATTCCACATTATTATTATTTATTATAAAAGCGCCATTCATTTCATAGCACTGTACATATGAAAAGGAGTATACTTACATACATACAGACAATTGCACTAAGCCTGAACAAGACGAGTTACAAACTGGTACAAAAGGAGAGAGGGCCCTGCCCGTTAGGGCTTACAATCTACATACATTACACATGTTGGCCAGGCTTTGTGAGCAGCAGAAGGCAGTAGTGGAATACCAGCTGCAACATGGTCTTGTATGTCTGAACTCTGTGAGGTTTTACGCAACTTTGAGGGATAAAAACAGATGGTGAGTGGCGATACCGCTATTATCAGCCTAACCATCCTACTTCTGTGTCTACTGAAACGCTGGCTGCTAACAATGAAGGCGGACGCTTTACACATGTGGAAGAAGTGGAACTAGGGGGAAGACATTACACAAGGTGATAGCCAGACCACACTCAGTTTGTCTTTGAGTGTGAATTGGATGATGATGATGAGGAGGAGGAGCAAGAGACAGTTGCCTCTGCTACAGAGGGTAGTAACCATAGCAGGTTTATTACATCTGTTCAGCATAGATGGGCAGGAGAGGAGGAAGAGGATAAGTAGATTGAGAGTCATCCTCCTGATGAGGACAGCAAAGTCTATTCTGTTGGGACTCACGTGGCTGACTTTATGTTATGCTGCCTTTCCTGTGACCCTTGCATTCTATACAATTTTGCACAACAGCAATTACTGGTTGTTTAGTTCACCCTTCTCGACCCCTGCTACAAAGAGAACTTCTCATCCCTCATTCCTGTGTTGGAGAGGACAAGCAAAATGATGCAATACCAGAAGGTCCCTCTTGAAAGATTGCTCCAAATTTCCATCTCACAACACTTGCGGCAGAGTACGTAGTTCCATGGGCAACCCAGGAGGGAAGATGAGGGAAACACACAGCAGTTCCAACAGAGGCAGGACAACACTCTCCAAGGCCTGGGACAGTTTCATGACACCCTGCCAGCACCCTCACCTTGATGGTCGGCCTATTGTCACAAGGATGGAAATAATTTGGAAGATGGTGAAGGAGTACATAGCAGACTGTGTCAGCATCCTCAGTGATCCCTCTGTGCCTTAAAACTACTGGGTGTCCAAGCTGGACACGTGGCACGAACTGGCACTCTACAGCTATAGCTAAATGATAAGGAACATGGAAGATGTACTATATTGGACTGTAGTATTCAGGGTAAATGACTGTGTGGGCACTTTGCAATAAATAAGTGGGTTTTGGGTTGCAGTTTCGGGCACTTAGTCTCTAAAAGGTTTGCCATCGTCATCACTGATTTAGAGGGTTAGCGCACCTGGAGGCCCTCAGCTACATTCTTTTACTCTGTTTCATTGCGCCCAGGGCCACGGCCTCTGCGTGCACCATCAGCATCACGGCCACTTGCACGTCTCTTACTGGCCGCGTTCTTAATATTAAATGTTATATATGCTTAAAAGAATGTCACACGTACAGTAGCGTAGGATTTGTAAGTGTATGCGCTAATAAATTAAAACAGGTATTTGGGATGTCCCCACTTTACACAGGAGATGTAGCCCTGATAATGTCACAGACTAGCATACACCATCTGCAAATAAAGTACAGTATATGTCAGTAATATGTATGAAATTCACACACAGTAGATGTTGCGCAAATAATTTACATTTCACTAGATTAGGCCCAGATTATTTAGATTTGCGCATCAGACACTGTTTTCAGATGTGGTAAAGTATTTGACACAGAAAGCCACATACTATGGAGACTAGATGTTGCACAAATTTGTTCAATTTCCCCAAATGTCACAGATGTGGATTAAACGCACACATAGATTTGGCACAAATTAATAAAATTTTCCCCAAAACATAGTTTGCGGATGGAGTACAGTATAGGTCACAGATGTGGATTAAATGCACACAAAGATGTGGCACAAATTATTTCAATTTCCCCAAAAAACATAGTTTGCGGATGGAATACAGTATAGATCCTGGATATGGATTAAACGCACACACTGATGTGGCACAAATTAGTTAGATTTCCCAAAAAAAACATAGTTTGCGGATGGAATACAGTATATGTCATGGATGTGGATTAAACACACACAAAGATGTGGCGCAAAGTATTTCAATTTCCCCAAAAAACAGAGTTTGCGGATGGAGTACAGTATATGTCACAGATGTTGATTAAACGCACAAAAAGATGTGGCATAAATTATTTAAATTTACCACAAAAACATAGTTTGCGGATGGAATACAGTATATGTCATGGATCAAGGATTAAACGCACACACAGATATGGCAAAAATTTGTTACATTTCCCCCAAAAACATAGTTTGCAGAAGGAGTACAGTATATGTCACGGATGTGGATTAAAGGCACACACAGATGTGGCACAATTTATTTCAATTTCCCCCAAAAACATAGTTTGCGGATGGAATACAGTATATGTCACGGATGTGGATTAAACGCACACATAGATGTGGCCCAAATTATTTTAATTCCCCACCCCCAAAAAAAGTTTTTGCGGATGGAGGACTGTATATGTCACGGATGTGGATTAAACGCACACACTATTGACAATAAATGTGGAGCTGATTAGTTGAATTTACGTAAAAATACTCAGTCTGCGGATGATGTACAGTATATGTCACTAATAGGTATTAAAGAAAAATATATTTCTGCTGTCAAACACACACACTAGCTCTTAAAAGGATTTTTGGTTGCATGAAAAGCTTTAGGTAGCTTTTAAAACAGCGATTTTTCTCCCTGCACTGTGTCTCTTTCTCAGCAGGGTTGTCCCTTAGACTGATCAATCGAGCACAGGTACTAAAAATATATTACTGCTCTCAAACACACACACACTGTAGTCCTTAAAAGGACTTTTGTGTCTTTGCAAATCTTGATTCTAATAAAATCTGTTAAATTTTGCTTCACACTCTATCTTTCCCTGCCTACACTCTGCTCTCTCTGACGCTGACTAAGCCGAACACGTGTCATCGGGTGCTGTATAGGCTGGAGCTGAGGTCCGACGCTTGGCTCATTCAGCGTCAGGAAGAGCAGACAGTAGGCAGGGACAGATAGCGTTTTGCTCTAAACTTACTGATTTTAACTACCCAAATTTCTAAAAGACAGAAAGATTTCAGATTAGTGACATCTACAATACGCCATCATAAAGCAGTGTGTTGGGCAGACATTATAAAAAGGGGCTTATTAACTATAGTGTGCCTGGTACTGAGATATACACTGCACCATCATAAAGCAGTGTGTTGGGCAGACATTATAAAAAGGGGCTTATTCACTACAGTGTGCCTGGTACTGAGATATACACTGCACCATCAGAGAAATTATTTTTTCTGGGGAAATTAACCTTACTTGTGCCACATCTGTGTGTGCGTTCAATCCGCAACGGTTATATTAATTACTCCAGCAGAGAGTGATTTATATTTTTGCCATAGTTAACTAGTTTTGGGCATATCTGTGTGTGTGTTTAGACCGCAACCATATATAAAGTATTCCAGCAGAGAATACATTTTATTTGGGACAAATTTGTATCCAATATAGAACGACATCCGAATACAGTGTGTATATTAAAAATTACATTCTCTTGGGTCTAGTGTAGTGGCCAAAATCTGTATTTTTTTGTATCCAGTACCTTACTGCATCTCAATACAGTGTGTATCGTAAAAATTACATTATCTTGGGCCTAGTGTAGTGACCAAAATCTGTATTTTTCTGTATCCAGTACCGAACTGCATCTCGATACAATGTGTATCGTAAAAATTACATTCTCTCCGGCCTAGTGTAGTGGCCCAAATCTGTATTTTTATGTATCCAGTACCTTACTTCATGTCAATACCGTGTGTATCGTAAAAATTACATTATCTTGGGCATAGTGTAGTGGCCAAAATCTGTATTTTTCTGTATCGAGTACCGAACTGCATCTCAATACAATGTGTATTGTAAAAATTACTTTCTCTCGGGCCTAATGTAGTGGCCAAAATCTGTATTTTTTTGTATCCAGTACCTTACTGCATCTCAATACAGTGTGTATCGTAAAAATTACATTATCTTGGGCCAAGTGTAGTGGCCAAAATCTGTATTTTTTGGTATCCAGTACCTTACTGCATCTCAATACAGTGTGTATCGTGAAAATGACATTATCTTGGGCCTAGTGTAGTGCCCAAAATCTGTATTTTTCTGTATCCAGTACTGTCCTGCATCAGAAAACTGTCTTTAGTGGACAGTAAAACAATCTGCGCCACATCTACAGACAAAACCATTAATATGAAGAAGGCGAGCACAAAGGGACAGGGAAGTGGGCGTGATGCTGATGGTCCAAGCAGAGGCCATGGCCCTGGGCGCAATGAAACTGCACCTGCTGCCAGTGCACCAGAAAAAACTAAAAAATCCACCTTACCTTCATGTCCAACTTAGCTGGGCGGCGCAGGATAACACTGTCCAAGTCGGACCAGTGCGAACAGGTGGTCGGTTGGATTGCAGAAGATAATGCTTCTAGTCGGTTAAGCACCACCCTATCTTTTACTAAGTCCAGTCTCTGTAGCCAAGAGTCTGGTCAACTGAATCCTTACTCTCATCCTCCTTCCTCCCACCATGTCGAGTCTGGCCAAACAAGTGATCCCACACTTAGATATTCACATGACCTCTTTTCATCGCCAGTACTTGGTTTGGCTCTCTCGCCAAGCACGCTTGAAGAGGTACCTGAGATATTGTGCCCTGATTCCCAACCTCTTAAGCCTTCACAGTCTCAAGAAGATGATGGTGGTGAACTGCAATCATTCGTTCACGAGGTGGATGATGATGAGACACAATTGTCAATCACTGAGGTTGTGGTTAGGTCAAGTCAGGAGCATGAGCAAAGTGAGGAAGTGGAAGAGAAGGTGGTGGACGATTATGTCACTGACTCAACATGGGAAGGTGAAAAGCCGAGCGAGGACAGAAGTACAGGAAGGGAGGAATCCACAGCACCACAACAGTCTGGAAGAGGCAGTGGGGTTGCAAAAGGGAGACGTCGGCCCATACCAAAGAGGCCCTCAACCGTTACACCGAGCACCCCCATGCGTAAATCTACCTTGAAAAAGGGTAGGTGTTCCGCAGAATGGAGTTTTTTTGAGGAAAGCGCAGAGGACAAAAGAGTGGTAGTTTTCAACCTATGCCGTACCAAAATGAGCTGGGGCTTGAACACTAGCAACCTCTCCACCGCCAGCATGATCCACCACATGGCATCCAAGCACCCAAATAAGTAGGCCAAACGCCTGGGTCCACACTCTGGGTCTGCGGGTCCCACCACTGCCTCCTCTTCCCCTGTGTTACGCACTGCTGGCCAATCCCCTGTTGAAGGTGCAGGCTCGGATGCCCCTCGACCTGCACCTGGACCTTCGCATGAACCATCAGCAACAACATCCACTTCCCTGTCCCAGTGCAGCGTCCAAATGTCGATAACACAGGCATTTGGACGCAAGCGCAAATACCCGCCCACCCACAAGCCATAGCACTAAATGCGCAACTTTCGAAATTACTGGCCCTTAAAATGTTGCCATTTAGGCTTGTGGACACTGAGGCCTTCCGCAGACTGATGTCGGCGGCTGTCCCTCGGTACGCAGTCCCCAGCCGCCACTATTTTTCACGGTGTGCCATGTCCGCCTTACACCAGCATGTGTCCCAGAACATCACCCGTGCCCTGATCAACGCACTTACTTGGAAGGTCCACCTCACCACGGACACATGGACAAGTGTTGGTTTCTAGGGACGCTACAGTACATTTCCCTGACCGCACACTGGGTGATTGTTGTGGAGGCCGGGAGTGAGTCATACCCTGGGATGGCACAGGTGCTACCCACACCCAGGATTGCGGGCCCTACGTCCATCAGGGTCTCCGCCAGCAGATATGTAACTGGCTCTAAACCCCACTTCTCCTCCTCCGCTGCCTCCTCCTCCACTTCCACCTCCAACAGCAGTCAGCCATCAGTCGCTAGCTGGAAGCAGTGTAGCACTGCTGTGGGTAAGCGTCAACAGGCCGTGCTGAATCTGATCTGCTTCGGAGACAAACAGCACACCGCCGCAGAGCTGTGGCAGGGTATAAGGGACCAGACCGAGCTGTGGATCTCGCCACTCAACATACAAACAGGCATGGTTGTATCTGACAATGGCCGTAACTTGGTGGCGGCTTTGGAGCTCGACAACCTGACACACATTCCATGCCTAGCCCACGTCTTAAACTTAGTGGTTCAGCGGCTCATCAAAACCTACCCCAATTTGCAGGAGCTACTAGTGAAGGCACGCTGCTTGTGTGCCCATTTCCGAAAGTCGTCCTCAGCTTATGCCGGTCTGTCAACGCCTCAGCAGCGCTTGCGGCTTCCAGCTCACTGACTGTTGTGCGACGTGAGCACGCGGTGGACCTCTACGTTCTACATGTTGGCCAAGCTTTGTGAGCAGCAGAGGGCAGTTGTGGAATACCAGCTGCAACATGGTCGTCGCCTTTCCAGTCAACTGCCACTATTTACAAGTGAGGAGTGGGCATTAATGTCAGTCCTATGTGAGGTTTTAAAAAACTTTGATGAATCCACACAGATGGTTAGTGGTGATAACGCTATTATCAGCGTAACCATCCCACTGCCGTGTCTACTAAAATGATCGCTGCCCACAATTAAAGGGATTCTGTCACCTGGAAAATCAATATTAAGCCAAACATAGGTTCTTATAGCTCTTCATACCTTCTTTCCATAGGTGTTCTTTACACTTGGACCTGGCTTTCTACCTTCATGAAAATCCTCTTTTATCTTTTTGCTAATGACACCTGAAGGTGCCCAGAGGGGCATTATTTTCATTCAAAAAGTGCCCAGGAACGCCTTCCATCCAGTGCCCAGGCCCGCCTCCCCCCGACAGAGCCCAGGTCCACCCCTCTCTCTGCTCATACCATATGTCCCTGGCATTGCGACTGCCATCAAGCTCCGCCCCCACTGGCTACGTCACTAGTAGCCGATAACCCCGCCCACTCCTTCCCTCCAGCTTCACTAACATCCAGCGAGCCGGCTCCTGCGCTCTTCCTGTTTAACTGAGCGCATCAGCCTCAAGTGTTTCACTGGGCATGCACTCAGTTAAACAGGCCCATATTAGAGATGGAATCCTGCCAAATTACATCGGGTGCCCGCGCAACCAGCACTGTGGTACTGCTCTCCGGGAGGAAGCACGTGCACCGCCGGACACGCTCTGGTGAGGCAGCCCTTGAGACCGGCCGACATACACTTCGATAAGAAGAAAAATCCATGTCGAGGGCTTTTATCCATTCTTGGGGTAAGACTGTTCCGATGGTTATATAACTCAAGTCCTTGCAAGCGATCGCAATTTATTATTCTCGCGCGGGACGCCGCTTGGATTATATGCTGGGAGCGGGACGCCACTTTTCTCCAGCGATACTAATAAGGAGATTGGCCATAACCTCTTACCAGACTCATCACGATTAGAATGAAGTGGCACAGATTTTTCTGGACATTCAGGCATCTTGAGGATACAACCCCTTTTTAATATTTGATATTTTAGGTGGCAATTACTAATCACTATTTTTAATCTATATATAGTAGCCTTTTAGTGTACTTATGGGAGTTTTTTATTATATTTTTATTATATGTGTTAATAATAAATTTGTGACTACTCTTGGGTAACAGATATTCAGAGTGTGCCCCTACTTTTTGCTTTTGTAACTCCAAAAATAGTTATTACTTTACATTCCCCATATTTCTACTTCATGTTTGGATTATTTTGTGAAGGCCATTTTCTTTTTTTGGGATGTTAGAAGGCTTAGAAGTTTAGAAGCAAATCTTGTAATCTTTTTAGAAAAGTTCATAAACCCATTTTTTAAGGACCAGTTCAGGTCTGAAGTCACTTTTGTGAGGCTTACAAAATAGAAACCATCCAAAAATGACCTCATTTTAGAAACTACACCCGTCAAGGTATTCAAAACTGATTTTACAAACTTTTTAACCCTTTAGGTGTTCCACAAGAATTAATGGAAAATGGAGATCAAATTTCAGAATTTCACTTTTTGGCAGATTTTTCAGTTTTATCAATTTTTTTCCGCTAACAAAGGAAGGGTTAACAGCCAAACAAAACTCAATATTTATTGCCCTGATAATGTAGTTTACAGAAACACCCCATATGTGGTCATAAACTGCTGTACGGGCATACGGCAGGGCGCAGAATAAAAGGAGCGCCATATGGTTTTTGGAAGGCAATTTGACTTGGATAATTTTAAGTTACTATGTCACATTTGAAGACCTCCTAATGCACCCCTAGAGTAGAAATGACATATGATTTTTGGTTGCTCAATATTACACTTTTTGTGAAGCAAGGTAACAAAAAATAGCTGTTTTGGCAGAATCTTTTGTTATTTACAGTGTTCATCTGACAGGTTAGATCATGTGGTGTTTTTATAGAGCAGGTTGTTATAGACGCCAAAATACCAAATATGACTACTTTTTTTTGGTTGTTTGTTTCAGTTTTACATAATAAAGCATTTTTGAAAAAAAAATATTTTTTTGTCTCCCCATATTCTGAAAGCCATAGATTATTTTAAATTTTGGGCAACTGTCTTATGTAGGGGCTAATTTTTTTCAGTATGAGATGACAGTTTGATTGGTACTATTTTAGGTTGCGTATAACTTTTTGATTGCTTGGTATTACACTTTTTGTGATGTAAGGTAACAAAAAAAGGCTTTTTTTAAACACTTTTTATATATTTTTTTTTACAGTGTTCATCTGAGTGGTTATCTCATGTGATATTTTTATAGAGCAGGTTGTTACGGATGCGGGAATACATTTTTTTTAAATTTCACTTTAGCACAATAATAGCAGTTCTGAAGCAAAAAAAATCATATTTTAGAGTCTCCATTGTCTCAGAGTGATAGCTTTTTTATTTTTGACAGATTCTCTTAGGTAGGGTCTCATTTTTTGAGGGATAAGGGAAATGGTTTGATTGGTACTATTTTAGGGGGCGTACACCTTTTTACTCGCTTGGTGTTGCAATTTTTGTGATGTAAGGTGACTTTTTTGGCACACTTTTTTTTTTATGGTGTCCATCTGAGGTTAGGTCATGTGATATTTTTATACAGCAGGTTCTTACGGACGTATAAATACATAAGTTGTATACTTTTTTTTATTTATTTAGGTTTTACACAATAACAGCATTTTTAAACAAAAAAAATCATGTTTTAGAGTCTCCATAGTCTGAGAGCCATAGTTTTTTTTTTTTTTTTTTGACGATTGTCTTAGGTAGGGGCTAGTTTTTTGTGGGATGAGGTGACTGTTAGATTGGTACTATTTTGGGGGGCATACACCTTTTTGATCGCTTGGTGTGGCACTTTTAGTGATTTAAGGTGACAAAAAAATGTTTTTTTTTAGCACTGTTTGTTATTTTAATTTTTTTGATAGTGTTCAGCTGAGGGATTAGGTCATGTGGGCGATACGGACGTGGCGACTCCTAATATGTCTACTTTTTTTTAAAAATGTACTTTATTTTGGGAAAAGGGCGCTTTTTTATTTTTACTTGAGACTTAATTTTTTTTGTTTACTTTTTTTCTCACTATTTTTTGTCCCACTCTGGGACCACAACTTTTGGGGGTCTGATCCCCTTTACAATGCATTATGATACTTCTGTATTGTAATGCATTGGCTGTGTGTGTATTACACACTGTAATACACTTCAGCCTGCTTCCTGTGAGATCCAGGAGGCTGGATCTCACATAGTTACTAGTGATGACCGGCAGGGGCAATATTCGAATTTGCGATATTTAGCGAATATTCGTTAGATTATTCTATTGAATTGCGAAAAATCGGCAATGTAATATTCGCGTAATGCGAATATTCTAAAAACGAATATATAGCACTATATTCTATACTGCTATATATTCATGTTTTAGAATATTTTTCATTTTTTCCAATTTAATGTGAACAGTCATTGGCCAAAAGCAACTCAAGCAGGGAGGAATCATGACTTCAAAAGGAAAAAAATGACGAATATTCTAAAAAACTAATATATAGCACATGATCATTGACGAATATTCTAAAAAATGAATATTCGTTTTTTAGAATATTCGTCATTTTTTTCCGTCTGAAGTCATGATTCCTCCCTACTTAAGTTGCTTTTGGGCCAATGACTGTTCACATTAAATTGAAAAAAATGACGAATATTCTAAAAAACTAATATATTGCACTATATTCGCATTAAGCGAATATTACATTGCCGATTTTTCGCATAAGAGAAAATAAATTAAATAATGAAGAATATTCTAATTCACTACAGACTACAATATTGCAGCCTTCTCACATTAGCCTACAAGCAAGAAGCAGGTAGGCATACTAGGTAATGGGTTCAGATAAAAAAAAACTAACAAACAGAAAAAAAACGAATATTAGTTTTTACAAATATGTACCACAATATTCAAAATATTTGCAAATTCTCGAAGTGCCGATAGATATTCGTGATAAAAATTTGCAATTCGAATATTCGCTCTCAACCCTACCCCACAACAGTATTATACAATAACAGTATATACAGTGACACTGTAAGAAATGGACAGAGCAGCTGTCGGGCCTCGCCTGAGAGTGCAATCTTGACTAGCCTCAGGAGTGGTGAAATGCAAAGAAGTTGCTGGGAGATGGGAGCTCATTCAAAAATTTGCTGTGGGGCCCATTCATTTCTAGTTACGCCACTGCTATCAGGTTATGATCCAGGGACTCTGTTTAAATCCCTTCCTGGCCATACACCATTGCCAGTAATAGTCTTGTTTGGCTCACTAGCTAGGTCCTGTGTTGCTTATTGATATCTTGTGTTTCTGACTTCGACTTGTCTTCTTACCATCCTCCGTCTCCCTTTCTGGTATGGTGTAGCCTGTATGGTTCTGACCAATTTATGACGACTCTGGTATTAGGTTTTTCTGTCTGCTTTGTTTGTCTGTCTTTGCACTTAAGTAGCGTAGGGACCATTGACCAGTTGCAGTTTAGCCATCTAGGGCTTGTACTGCAAGTAGGTAGGGATAGTGGGGAGTTACAGTCCAGTGCCTCACTGTCCTTATCCGTTTTTTGTTATATGATATTTTTTTTACAAAATGCTGCGAGGACTTGCAGGTATATGGCATGTGACGATGGAGCCGATCACTGTCCTTAGCAGTCCAACACTGAGGGGAAGGATTGCACCCGTGCTGCAGAGAATGGCGGTGGAGAAAGAGGTAAGTGTAATACAATTTTTTTACTTTAGGCTATTGCAACGCTTGTCAAAGATTTTGAAACATATTGTACAACCCCTTTACCAAATTTGCACTGGGGCACAGGAGTTACAATTACGCCTCTGGTCTTCTGGTTGAGAAGCATGTTTGACTAATATCCAGCAAATCATGATTCATAAAAGTTCTAATCCATATTAGGTAAGCAAAGTTTCTAGTGTAGACAGCAGAAGCCTCCATGGATTGTTTCCATTCTGCTAGACGCCTAGTCAAAGTTGCAGGAGTTCTCATTGTTTTAAAAGATTGTGACAAGCTGTCCCTTGTCACACACTCCAATGCATTTTATATTAGGAATGAAACTTTTCCAGGAAATATTTAAGAACCATATCTGCACTGGTTTAAGGCATTACTTTATTACTACTATTGAGCAGCATAGGCAATATTTGTTTTCGCGATATTCGCGAATTTTTGCCCTAATGTTCTACATAAATTCGCAAATTCCAGAATTCGTGATCTCCAGTCATTATTTTCTTGATTGCGAAAATAGGCAATGTATTATGCGCGGACTGCACAAACAATACAGGCGTGGCTCACTTTTGCTACATTTTTCAAGCGGCTATTAGTTTCGAGTGCTGAGCGCGAATATTCGAATCACGAATTTTAATCATGAATATCGACACTTCGAGATTTCGCAAAGATTTAGAATATAGTGCTATATATTTGTATTCGCGAATATTCTAGATTTTTTTCCCTCTAAACCCATGTTCCCTCCCTGCTTCTTGCTTGTGGGCCAATGAGAAGGCTGCAATTTCTTTGTCTGAGCTTAGCAACATCCCTAGCAACCAAAAGAAAAGTTTCCTACCCCTTACTATGTAAGAACCTCCCCAGCAGCCATTTTCTGCAGTTGTTTACAGTTCTGAGAGAGACAGTAGTGTCATTGCTGTGCTCTGTGCTTTACTGTGTCACATTACATTAGATAACTAGTTAGTTAGCTTATATATATCATACAGATAGTTAGTGGGAGATAGTCAGTGTAGGTTAGATTGTAATATAGTGTAGCTGATAGGTTCTCTCTCAGAACTTCAAAAAACTGCAGAAAATGGCTGCTGGGGAGGTTCTTATATAGTAAGGGGTAGGAAACTTTCCTATTGGTTGCTAGGGATTTTGCTAAGCTCAGACAAAGATATTGCCGCCTTCTCATTGGCCCACAAGCAAGAAGCAGTGAGGGTACTGATGAAAAAATCTAAAATATTCGTAATTACGAAGATATAGCACTATATTCTAGATGTTCGTGAATTCTCAAAGTGCCAATATTCCCGATAAAAATTTGCGATTAGAATATTCGTGGTCAACACTATTTATTACGTGAAGCTAGCATGAACCAGACTCTGGATGATGATGGTCCACTAGATCCCTAGTGACATTCCTATTCATTAGGTGCGCACAATTTGTAATCTTTGGTATCCAGCTGTCTGTGTGCAAAGTGAAATAAAATGAATAAAGACACCATAAAATACATTAGTAATGTATATGTGTCAAGCCAAATGTACGTGTAAAACTGCCAATAGCAAAGGCACTTCTTGTGGTTATGTATTTTAGCATATTTGCCTTTAATTCTTACTCTGTTACATAGCAAATATGTTTATTAATATAATATATATTTTGGTCAAAAGGGTTTCACATGACATGAACATAGGCCATCTATGTTGAGGTCTGAAATCTGGGTCCCTACAATTTAGCTCACTCATGGTAAACACAATCACAGCGACTCAACTGTATGTGCTCCTATGTCTGGAATTGCAGTTGATACTCTCCATGTTAAACACTGATGGCCCATCCTTAGGACATAGTAAAGTATCAAAGATTTGGAGGTCTGAGCCTTGAGACCCCACCTGTGATATCTTCATGAAATGTAAGCAGGCAGGGATGAAATTCAACAGTAACTTTTTTTTATTATAATTTCCATATTTAGCTCTCCATCCCTTCATCCCCTAGCCCTCAGCAAGACACCTTACACTTCCTGTTCCTGTCACATGTGCTTAAAGGGAGATGGATACTTGCTGTAGGTTACTTCACTGATCGCTAGAACAAAGAGAAAAATACACTCATACAGAGTTGAGCTCAATAGAAGATCTACAAGCCTGTCTCGAGTCCATCTCCTGCAATGAGAAGAGAATGGCCGGATCCCGGACACTAAGGAGAGATCCACATGGCCATATCAGCATTGTCCCATGTTTGAATGTCTCCTTCACTGGGCAGAGTTTGATTTCTGCTCAGTGATTTGGGTTCTATTTTTAGTGTAAGTTTTGGAGGGAAAATTTACTGCCGTTTTTGCAGTGGTCACTGGGCAGAGTGCCTGATTGGTGGTGGTGGTGGGTTCAAATGTGGGGCTATAATTGTCATGGCTCTGCCGGCTGGCTTGCCTTTGTCTACGGCAGCCTGCGAAGCCTGGACTCACGCACCACTCCTGGAGATGGATGTGCTTCTGGCAGAACTTACCAGCCGTGCTGCGGAGGATGGTGCCCTGTCCTGGATTGGGGATTTCCTTCTTCGGATCAAGACCATTCCCATCTCTTAAGCCCTGAAGCCTCCCGTGTGTTTGGCGTTCCCTTCTGGTCCTGAAGTTCCTGCTGACGGCGGTGCAGAGGCATCCCTGGTGTCGGAGGTTCTGGTCCGGCAAGCTGAAGTTTCCAATGTGGAGCGCCCATCGGGATCTCGCAAGAGAAGCCGGAGGCAGAGGACGCAGAAAAGAAGACTCTCCCCGTCGCCTTCTGAACATGCACAATCTTGCATAGATGACGTCAGATGCTCCAGTGCTGCGTTCCAACAGGCCGGACGGCTGGCTAGAGCGTCACTGCATGAGCGCCGTGGATCGTCGGGAGCGGGGCAGCAGCACGCCGAGTTGCCGAAGGGGCCATCCTCCTCCCTGCAGATGCCAGGCTTGGTGTCACGGGGAGTTAAGGACCAGGTGTACAGTCTGGTGAGTGTTCTGCTGCACAGCTGGCCCCTGTTCTGTCCTCTTTGTCCACTGTCCTGTCTTCAAGCTTTATTCCCTTTGTCTCCCCCCCAAACCTTCCCCCCCTCTCAGTCGGCATTAGGTGATCCCGTCATCACTGATGTGTCTTCTGCATGGCTTGCCGCGGAGGGGGGGGGGGGGGGGGGTCAGTGATGCAGAGAGCGCTGTGGAGCCGTTATCAGTTCCGCAGAGTTTGCCCGTGATTGACAGATCTAGAGGTATTTCTGAGAGTTGTTTGAAAAAAAGTTCTCCCCTGTCCTACCTCTTCTCTGGTTTTCATCTTTCTATATCAGTTAAAAATATGGAATTCAGAGTATGTAGAAATATTTTATCTATCTTGCCTGCGTGCAAGGAATTTGTTTCTAAACTGGATCACAGGAAATAGAGATCAGAGGAGGATAGGCGCTGTCCTGTTCCTTGTTCCTTTAATATTTGGCTTCAGGCATTTTGTATTTTTGCAGGCGTTGTTGGTGAGAAATATCCTGAGAAGTGTTCAGGTTAGTTTCAGCACGTGGACATTGTACTGGAAGCTTACAGAAGCTTTGGTGGCTTTGGTTGGTTTCAGTATGATGAGAATTTCCGGCAGAAATTGTCATTTTATCCTCAGTTGAATTGGGGTATAAAGAATGTTGGCCTCTGGCTAAGGCTACATGCACACGAATGTATTTTGTTTCTGTGTCCATTCCAATTTTTTTGCGGATAGGATGCGCAAAAAATGCGGACAGCATACCGTGTGCTATCTGCATCCTGCAAAAAAAAATAGAGCATGTCCTATTCTTGTCCATTTTGCAGACAAGGATAAGCATTATTACAACGGACCTACAAAAAAAACGGATGCCATACGGATGTCATCCGTTTTTTTTGCGGACCGCAAAATACATACGGTTGTGTGCATGTAGCCAGGGGCGTAACTACCATAGTGGCAGACCATACGACTGCTATGGGGCCCAGGGCAAGAGGGGGCCCAGTTGGGATTATCTCCTCTTTTTCTGGGGTGAAAACTTGGTCGGGTCTCTACCCTCTAAAGGGACAACTTTAGCAAATGAGGCAATGGAAAAATGGCCCAAGGGTTATTGAAAAGGGTGTGGGGGGCCTGGTTTGATCCTTGCTATGGGGCCCTTACTTCTCTATGTATGCCACTGCGTGTACCCTAAGTCTTCCAATTCACCCTGCTGCATTTTATTCATTAGGTTTTTGTTTTGAGGGCGCTTTTAATTTTGATAAATGCTTACCCATGGGGTGTTCTATTTCGTGTTTTATTTTAAGGGTTTTTCCACCTTTTTGGAATGGGTTGTTGCAGTGCACTCCATGAAAGGAGGCATGGTGCATTATCTTGATGATTTTTTATTTGTTGGTCCAGCTGACTCATCCGTTTGTCAGGATTTGTTGTCGGAATTTTCTTGTGTTTCTTCAGAGTTTGGCGTGCCCATGGCTTCTGAGAACACGGTGTTACCTTCTAGTTGTGTTGAATATTTGGGGATAGTTATTTATTCATGTGTTTGAAAATTTCGTTTAGCGAAAGAAAAAATTGTAAAAGCAGTCTGGTTAATCAGGAATTTTTTATTGAGTCATAGTGTTAGAGTTAGAGAAGTTCAATCGTTGTTAGTTTTATTAGCATTTTGTTGTAGAATCATGCCTATGGGGCAAGTTTTTTGCAGACAGCTATCTGGTCGTATAGCGGAATTGCGCAATCCTTGTTTACATGTATCGTTATGCAAGGATGTCAAGCATGATCTTTCCGTTTGAGTTTTTTGCAGGATTTTATTGGTAGGATTTTTTGGCAAGAACATTTTATAGACGCAGTACATTTGAATATGTTTACAGATGCTGCAGGTAGTTCTGGTTTTGGTGCTTTTTGGGATGGTCACTGGTGCGCATGTTCATCGCATGAATTTTGGGTTGTGAATGCTGTATTGTCTAATTTGGTTTTGTTAGATAAAGGGCGCAATGTTTGCTGTTAATTGCTTATCATCTAAATGTCCTTTTGTGATCAAATGAATGCGTCATATAGTTTTCATTTTTTTGAAGTTATATATCTGGCTTAAGGCGATGCATATCCCGGGTATTGATAATAAGATTGCTAAATCTTTATCACGTCTTCAGATGGGCCAGTTTCAGATTTTGATGCCGTCAGCCGATGTTTTTGGGACTCCTTGTCCGGAGAACCTTTGGGGACTAATTTGGTCCTAGCGTTGGATTTGTTGAGTTCTTCTGTGGCTCCAGCAACATGGAAGAGCTATGTATCGGCTTGGCTGCACTGGTTTGTCAGTTTGTCCTGTGGTAGTTAATTAATCGATGGCGTTAGCTTTTTGTTTGGAGCTGTTTGAACAAAAGTTGGCTTATAGTTCCGTTTGTAGGATTTTAGCTGGTGTCTCGTTTTTTTAAAATTTGTTCGGTTCTAAGTCAATTTCTGAGTAGAGATGGCCCGAACTATTCGCCGGCGAACATAGCTTGTTCGCGTCCGCCGCGGCGGGCGAACATATTCGATGTTCGCGTTCGCCCGTATACTTTATCATTGAGCAAACTTTGACCCTGTACCTCACAGTCAGCAGACACATTCCAGCCAATCAGCATACCCTCCCTCCCAGACCCTCCCACCTCCTATCTAAACGCAAGGAAAGCATCCATCCGAATAATACAGTTGAATCGCAATGCGATTAATGCAGGTTATATTAATCGCTTTGCAAATTCAACTTAGATTTGAGTTCCTAATGGTTGTTTTGCTAGAATATATTAACGAAGAAAACGAATATAGCGCTATATTCTCAATCTTCGTTATATTCTAGCAATACAACAACCATTAGGAACTCAAATCTAAGTTGAATTTGCAATGCGATTAATATAACCTGCATTAATCACATTGCGAATTCAACTTAGAGCTGAGTTCCTAATGGTTGTTGTATTGATAGAATATACGTTATATTCTAGCAATACAACCATTAGGAACTCAGCTCTAAGTTGTAATCGCAATACGAATAATACTTACAATTATTAATCACTTTGCGAATCCATTTGATGCCTCTATTTGATTGTATATGACGGTTGACTATGAATACCACCAACGTTCTGCTGCTTCCAAAGCAAGATATCTGAACCCCCCAGGGGCCATTTGGGCATTTTTGATAGAAAACGCATCAAAAACGCATCTGCGTTTTTATAATTTTTTCATTTTTTTGTTCATTGTTTTGTGTATTTTGCCACATTTGGTTGCATATTTACATTTGGTATAGGCAAATATGGTAGTCTAGATCATGTGTCTATACCAAAACCTAGGATCATTATTTGACAGCATATTTTCAAAGCCATGTAGCTGAATATAGATTTGGGCAGAGTAATGATCTAGACTACCATATTTGCCTATACCAAATGTAAATATGCAACCAAATGTGGCAAAAAACTCAAAAAAATGAACTAAAAAATGAAAAAATTATAAAAACGTAGATGTGTTTTTGATGCATTTTTGATGCGTCTTCTATCAAAAATGCCCAAATGGCCCCTGGGGGGTTCAGATATCTTGCTTTGGAGGCAGCAGAACGTCGGTGGTAGTCATAGTCAACCGTCATATAAAATGAAATAGAGGCATCAAATGGATTCGCAAAACGATTAATAATTGTAAGTATTATTCGCATTGCGATTACAACTTAGAGCTGAGTTCCTAATGGTTGTATTGCTAGAATATAACAAAGATTGAGAATTCAATCTTCGTTATATTCTAGCAATACAACCATTAGGAACCCAGCTCTAAGTTAAATTCGCAATGCGATTAATGCAGGTTATATTAATCGCATTGCAAATTCAACTTAGAGCTGGGTTCCTAATGGTTGTATTGCTAGAATTATATAATGAAGATTGAGAATATAGCGCTAAATTCTCAATCTTCGTTATATTCTAGCAATACAACCATTAGGAACCCAGCTCTAAGTTAAATTCGCAAATAAGATGTCCCGAGACTCCCGGCGAAAATAGCTTGTGCGCGTTCGTCGCGGCAGGCGAACACATGCGATGTTCGGTCCACCCCCTATCATTGAGTAAACTTTGACCCTGTACCTCACAGTCAGCAATTCCAGCCAATCAGCATACCCTCCCTCCCAGACCTTCCCATCTCCTGGACAGCATCCATTTTAGATTCATTCGGAAGCTGCAGTCTTAGTGAGAGGAGGGACAGTGTAGCTGGTGCTGATTTAATAGCTAGGCTAGTGTATTCAGTGTCCACTCCAGTCCTAAAAGACTCATAAGATCTCTGCTGTAAGGACAGCATCCTGACAGCACCCCAAAAAACCCTTTTTAGGGCTAGTACATCAGTCTCCCTCCCAGACCCTCCCACCTCCTATCAAAAAGCAAGGACGGCTTCCATCTTAGTAGTTGTAATCGCAATGCGATTAATACAGGTTATATTAATCGCATTGCGAATTCAACTTAGAGCTGGGTTCCTAATGGTTGTTGTATTGCTAGAATATAACGAAGATTGAGAATAGGAACCCAGCTCTAAGTTGAATTCGCATTGCGATTAATATAACCTGTATTAATCACATTGCGATTACAACTTAGATCTAAATTCCTAATGGTTGTATTGCTAGAATATAACGAAGATTGAGAATATAGCGCTATATTCTCAATCTTCATTATATTCTAGTAATACAACCATTAGGAACTCAGCTCTAAGTTGAATTCGCAATGCGATTAATGCAGGTTATATTAATCGCATTGCGAATTCAACTTACCACACTCTGCACCAACTACGTAATTTTCCATGGGAGTTTTGCAATGGATCACCCTCCGGCATGCCACAGTCCGGGTGTTAGTCCCCTTGAAACAACTTTTCCATCACTATTGTGGCCAGAAGGAGTCCCTTTGGGTTTTAAAATTCGCCTGTCTATTGAGGTCTATAGCGGTTCGCAATGTTCGCATGTTCCCGAACATTTGTGGAAATTCGCGTTCGCTGTTCGCAAACGGAAAATTTTATGTTCGCGACATCACTATTTCTGAGTATTTCTTAATCAGGCAGCTTTTGAAAGTTTACAAATCTATAGGTCATTTGCCTGATGGTCGTTGTCCTATATCTCCTGAGTTATTGTTAGATTATGTAAGGTTACCCATCTGGTTTGTTTTTCTTCCTTTGAGGCATCGCTATTTTCTACAGCTTTTGTTTTCTTATTTTTGGGAGCTTTGCGTATTGGTGAACTGTTGCCATGTTCTAAACATTCTCATTCTGGTGTGGCCTTGCTGCACGTTAGTGTGCGCGGTTCTGTTTTATCTATTTTTATTGAGAAGTCTAAGACGGACCAGGCTGGAATAGGTTGTTATGTTCATATTGGTGCAGTGTCTGATAAGACTATTTGCCCTGTTATGGCAGTGTTACAATATTTAGCTATCAGGCCCCCTGGTAATGTTTCCTGTGTTCTGGTACATGGGGATCTGTCCCCTTTGTCTCAGTTTCAGTTCAGGCCTGTTTTAGCGAAGTGTTTGACTGAATTGGGACGTGGTGCAAAATTTCGGATTGGTGCTGCAACTGCAGGCGCACAGGCTGGTCTGCATGGATATGTTATTAGACGAATTGGTAGGTGGTAATCAAATAGATATCAACTGTATGTTCGGCCACATTTATTAATTGTTTAATTTTCTCATTAGTTTTTACAGGTAAGGCTGTCTGGATTCTGGGCCACTCTTAGATCCTTTGGGCACATAGGAGGGCTGCAGAGCGCTGTTGTGGTGTGAATTTATCATTTCCTTCGGATGTCATCAAGGTTTTCTGGGCCGGAGTCAGTGGTCTTCGTTGGGCAGGTTTGATTGATCTGGTTTTACATTTGGATGATGTTTTTCCTAACCCTGACATTATTATTATTCATTTAGGAGGAAATTATATTGGGTGTGGCAAGACCATGGATTTAGTCTATAAGATGAAAAGGACTATGACTGATCTAAGTCGTCTCTTCACAAACACTCGTTTAAAGTTTTCTGAAATTATCTCTAGGTGGTGCTGGAAAGTGTATCCTGATTTAAAATTTAAGGATATGGTCCGTAAAAGGATAAATCGGATTATGTCTCGTTTTAGGACGTTACTGTGGGGTTTTTCTTTTCAGAATGTTGATTTGAAGAGTGGAGAGGCTGGCCTGTATTTTCATGATGGTACTCATCTTTCAGATATAAGTTGTGATATTCTGAACCTTAACCTTCAGGCTATGGTTGACATCAGGGGCGTAGCTAAAGGCTCACAGGCCCTGGTGCAAGAGTTCTGCTTGGGCCCCCGTTTCCTCAGTGCTTTGTGGCCAGTGGCAGGGGAGCACATAGCCTTCATGCTGCATGAGGCACCCCCTCCCCCATGCCAAATTCTTGACCTAACCCCTTCCCTCCAGCCAGAGGTGTAACTTGACCATGCACTTTCTATAATACTGTGGCACAATGGTCTTGAGCCCCCTCAGGCTCCTGGGGCTGGTAGCGACTGCTACCTCTGCACCCCCTATAGCTATGCCCCTGGTTGAACTAGCTGTTTGCGCGGTGGGGCCCCTAACACTTGTTTGAAGTGGCTGGGGCCTGGTGGGTGGTTACATAGGTCATCCTGTGTATAAAATGGACTCTGAAGTTAATATTATTATGGTTTGAGTCTGAGTTTATGACTAGGCTCTAAAAATAGGTTATGGTTACTGGTTATTTATAAGTTAACTAGACATTAAGTCCGTTACAATAACGGGCGCTAGAACATAAGTGCATAAACATTAGTAGGAACAGTCTATATTAAATGGCACTGACTGGTGGCTGATAATGCTGGCACTGACTGCTGGCTGTGGCTAAGACTGCTGGCTGCGACTGCTGGCAATGAGTGCTGTTGGCTGTGGCTGAGACTGCTGACACTGTGACTCGTGGCTGTGGCTGGTGGCACTGACTGATGGCTGAGATGGCTGGCACTGACTAGTGGCTGAAACTGCTGGCACTATGACTGGTGGCTGTGGCTGGTGGCACCGACTGATGGCTGAGATGGCTGGCACTGACTGGTGGTGCTGAGACTGCTGGCAGTGACTGGTAGGTGAGACTGTAGGCAGGGGCTCCTCACTGTGGCTGAGAGTGCTGGGACTGTGCAGCTTAGTGATGCACGGACAGTAATGGCGGCGCTCCGACGTGGAGAGCACACCATAACCTGTGAGCAGTGGCGGTGATTGGCTGGTGAGCAGGTGTGGGCAGCAGTGGTGTGTCTACAGTGTTTGGCACTTTCTCTGGCACCCCCCCCCCCTCCACCCCCCAATACTTTAAAAAAATCGTACCCCCTAATTCCCTCTGTACCCCCTAATTCCCCCTCCATAGTAGAAATCTCCATTGTGCCCCTTTACCGTAATAATGCCCACTGCGCCCCCTTCACAGTAATAATACCCACTGTGCCCCCTTTATTGTGGTAATGCCCTCTGGTTCTGTGCCCCCTTTATTAAGAAATGATTGTGCCCCCTTCACATTAGTAATGCCCTCAGTGCCCCCTCCATAGTAATAAAGTCCTCTGTGCCCCCTCCATAGTAATAAAGTCCTCTGTGCCCCCTCAATAGTAATATAGTCCTCTGTGCCCCCTCCATAGTAATAAAGACCTCTGTGCCCCCTCCATAGTGATAAAGTCCTCTGTGCCCCCTCCATAGTAATACAGTCCTCTGTGCCCCCTCCATAGTGATAAAGTCCTCTGTGCCCCCTCCATAGAGATAAAGTCCTCTGTGCACCCTCCATAGTAATAAAGTCCTCTGTGCCCCCTCCATAGAGATAAAGTCCTCTATGCCCCTTCTGTATTAAAAAACAAAACAAACAAAAAACACAATAACTACTCACCTTCTCCCGTTCTTGAAGCTCAAAGTCATCTCACCCCTGCAGGCACAGATCGCTCTGCAGCACTGTGAGGGCAGAGCTCATGCAGATTTCATGTCTACAGGCTCCGCCCACACAGGCTGGCAGCGCGATCTGTGTCTGCAGGCTGAAAGGTGGAGCAAAGAGAAGTCTCCCTGCTTCACCATTCAGAGCACCGCCGGCCTGAAGGAGGGGAGGAGCGCGGAGAGCTGAGCGGTGAGTGACAGGACCCAGCTCCCTGTGCTCCAGCAATAAGCGCTTCCATCTGTATTGATGGAAGTGCTCACTGCTTCTGGCCTCTGGCAGCCCCTGAGAGACGGCCACCCAGGACGGACCCCCCCCCCCCCCGCCCCCCTTTCGTATGCGGATGGCGTGTGGAGCGCGGTGTGCTGATTGCTCGCTGTGCTTGCCCAGTGTAAAAATCGGCACACACACACGAACACAGAGCACGCACACAGGGCTTTTGTTATGTAGGATAAACAGGCCTTGGCCTTTGGTTTATCTCCACTCTCTTGTTATGTTTTTATTAATATTAATATATATATATATATATATATATATATATATATATATATTTGAATGTGTGATGTGTATGGGACATATATGCTGTATGATTGCCATGGCCAGATCCTGGACAATAAGGAGGGATCCACATGGCCATATCAGCATTGTCCCATGTTTGAATGTCTCCTTCACTGGGCAGAGGTTCTATTTTTAGTGTAGGTTTTGGAGGGAAAATTTCCCGCCATTTTTGCGGTGGTCACTGGGCAGAGTTGGCCAAAGTTTAGGGACTGTCTTGTTGCAGGGTTTCTGGTAGAGATATTCGGACCCTAGCAACAAGTGCCTGATTGGTGGAGGGGTTCAGGTGTGGGGCTATAATTGTCCTGGCTCCTCAGGCTGGCTTGCCTTTTGTCCGCGGCAGCCCTTGAAGCTTGGACCTCCACACCCACCCACCCCCCCCCCCCCCCTTTCTCTGGAATAGGATTGTTATTGGCCTGTCTGGGGATGGTTACATAGGTCATTCTTTGTATAGGATGGACTCTGAAGTTATTATTATTATGGTTTGAGTTTATGACTAGGCTCTAAAAATGTGTTATGGGTACTGGTTACTTAAGAGTTAAAGCAGAGGGAATGGCTATTGGTTTATCTCCACTTTCTTGTTATGTTTTTATTTATATTAATGTATATATATTTGAATGTGGGATGTGTATGGGACATATATGCTATATGACTGCCATGCGCTTATGTGAGTGATTCTCTCTTCTCTTTCTAGCGAGCGGTCAAGAACTTTTTAAAAGTATGTGTACCCTTTATGATTTACTCGGTCCACCTTTTGTTGAATTGTACCTAGAATTTTGTTCTCCTTCCTTGATCTAAGTCTAGGTATTTTAGGAGAGCTGAAGCATGGCTATTCTTCTTCCAGCAGCCTCAAAACAATCACAAATCCATTAAACCTGATTTTATAAAATGTTTGTATAAAAGATGCTTGGCTAAACCAACGTGTCCTGTGTGCCAAGAGGGACCAGGAACTGAAGATTAGTGGAGACATGGGAAGTGTCCGAATGAGAGTGCCAAGGGATCAACGAGGAATCACTTCTTTTATTTTTTATGCAATTTGTTTGCCATTTCTATACCATTTTTATGCCTTTCTGACCCTTTGCTGTACTCACTCATCTCCTTCTTAATGCTCCCCTACAGTAGAAACTCCCCAAAACTGACCCCATTTTGGAAACTATGGGATAAGGTGACAGTTTTATTGGTACTATTTTGGATACATATGATTTTTGTTCGCCCAATAATTATGCTTTTTGTGAGGCAAAGTAACCAAAAAATGTTCTGGTACGTTATTTATTTTTTGTTTTTTACAGTGTTCACCTGACAGGTTAGATCAAGTGTTATTTTTAAAGAGCAGGTTGTCATAGATGCAAATATACCAAATATGTCTATTTTTTGTTTCAGTTTTACATAATAAAACATTTTTTTTTATGTTTTTTTATCTCCATTTTTTTTAATGTTTTTTTATCTCCATTTTCTTAAAGCAATATTTTTATTTTTTGCTGATCGTCTTGTGTAGTTTGTTTTTTTGTGGGAAGAGTTGATGTTTTTATTGGTACCCTTTTTAGGTGCATAAGATTTTTTAAGTGTTCAAAATTACACTTTTTTAAATTAAAAATTGTTTGATAATGGAAAAGGAGCACTTTTTTTTACTATAAACTTATATTCTTTTATTTTTTATAAAAACACTATTTTTTCCCAGTACAGGGACTTCAACATTTCAATTTAGTACAATACATAATGTTTCCCAGGCTGTGCCTCACAGGCTTTCAATATGGCAGATCCGGAGGCCTCTGCGAGGCCTGGGTTTGCCATAGCAGCCATCAGCCCCCTGTCTCGGCCGTACGGGTGGCCGATTAGGGGCAGAGGGAGCCCCCTCCCTCTGTGATCTTCTTATATGCCACAGTCAGCGTTGATTGCAGCATATGAGGGGTGAATCTGCTGGCATACCGGTGGATATAGCAGGTGCCTGCCTGATCATCTTGACATACTAGTACATCAATTTGTGGGCAGTAGCTTCCTGCTGTAAAATACTAGTATGTCATGTTGCCAAGGGGTTAATTGGCCTCCAAGAGGAGATTAATTAACAAACTTTTTTAAACCATGAAAGCTCCACCCATTTTTGTGACACATCACACCCCTTTTCATCAGGCTTCATGCCCCTTCAAAGCAGATATGGGTAGTGGGACTTCGTCTAATGATGCACCATCCCAGCACTTCATACAGTACATTTAGAGCTTTCTGGGAGAAAGTTGCCCTCCATGAGCTGCATGAAAGATTTGCCAACTCTTTCAGGCATGTGGGAGGCCACCGCTTTTTCAGTGAGCCTCCCAGATTTTCCAGGGGAGATGGCAAGTGTGATCTACATTAGTTCAATATACAACAACACCCAGAAAATCCCATATTAATGCCCTTTTGTCACACAAGTAAATGTCCCACTAGATGTAAATTCATGCTGTGCCTATAATTTATACCATTTGTATAATCACATTTGACTTATTTACAATGTTTCTCGCTCTCATGATTTATTAAGAACAAAAACAAGACAAGCACAAATCTAAGCTAATGACTCATATGCCATTGTGAAGGAACCGTTTTCTCGAGCTGAAAACCACTCATATTTTTTACAACAGCAATTTAAGAGCAATTAAACATTGATTTTCAGAATTGCAGCTGGAGGTGTCAACTCCTAGATCCATTTTTTTTTTGTGACTGATTACATGAACAGAAAACTGGGAGACTATAGCAGAAGAGAGTCATAATTTACTAGCTCGGACATACCTCAACCTCGCAGGTGGCTGCATAAAATTTAAGACCATCCAAAAATCAAATACATTATATGAGCGTTACAGATGAGTGGATTTTTTGAAGTTCATTTCAGCTGCATGAATCCATTTTCAGATGCAATTTTGGTCCAAATTGATTTGACACAATTGAAAGGTAGTGAAAGAAATACTGGCAGGGATGGAGTGGCCATATATCCTACAGGGCAATTTCCTGGTGAGACGATGCCGAGGGTGTTGCCCGAGCCCTCCTCACGTTGGATGGGAGGTACATAACCATCTGAAGCTCTCAGGTACTTATGCACCTGGCCAGCAGTCGCAGGTTTCTCCTGAATTGAACTGTATCATTGTCCTCAGTATACAGTCGTGGCCAAAAGTTTTGAGACTGACACAAATATTAGTTTTCACTGTTGTTGGATTGTTGGAAGAAGTTGCTGTTGGAGGGTGTTTTGGTACCATTCTTTATTCATGGCTATGTTTTTGGGCAAAATTGTGAGTGAGCCCAGTCCCTTGGATGAGAAGCAACCCCACACATAAATGGTCTCAGGATACTTTACTGTTGGCATGACACAGGACTGATGGCATTGGCGGATCCGGGGGGGGGGCAATGGGGCAATTGCCCCCCCCCCCGAGAATGTGGGCACTGGGCAGCAGCGGCAGGGCACAGGGAGATGAATGCTTCCATTGTGGAAGCGTTCATTTCCATAGTGATCTGTATCGCTGTCCTCAGGACAGTGATACAGGTGGCTGCGCTGTGGGGCAGGGAGGGAGAGGCGTCTCCCTTCCCTGCTCCTCTGATAGACTGCCGGCACTAGGCCCGCAGCCTATCAGATGTTGGTGCAGGCGGCGCGATGACGTCATCGCGCCACCTGTGAGCTGTACAGAGCGGGACACAGGCCGGAAGAGGCCTGCATCGCATCGCTGTGAAGGATGGAGTTAAGTATTAGTGTCTTGTTTTGTGTTTTTTTTTTTTTTAAAGATACTGGCATTGGGTCAGGGGGAGCTGGGGATTTGGCGCATGATACTGGCACTGGGTGGGGGTATTTGGCACATGATACTGGCACTGGGTGGGGGATTTGGCACATGATACTGGCACTGGGTGGGGGATTTGGCACATGATACTGGCACTGGGGGATTTGGCACATGATACTGGCACTGGGTTGGGGGATTTGGCACATGATACTGGCACTGGGGGCGGGATTTGGCACATGATACTGGCACTGGGTGGGGGATTTGGCACATGATACTGGCACCGGGGGATTTGGCACATGATACTGGCACTGGGTCGGGGGATTTGGCACATGATACTGGCACTGGGGGATTTGGCACATGATACTGGCACTGGGGGGATTTGGCACATGATACTGGCACTGGGTAGGGGGGCTCTGTGTGGCACATGATACTGGCACATGGGGGGGATTGTTTGGCACATAATACAGGCACATGGGAGGGGATTGTTTGGCACATAATACAGGCACATGGGAGGGGATTGTTTGGCACATGACCCTACTGGCACATGGGGGGGTTGTTTGGCACATGATAAAGGCACATGGGGGGGGGTTGTCACTGGTACATGATGATGGGGGGAGAGGCACTTATTATTTTGGGCACTATTGGGGACCACAGCGGCACAGTATTGGAGGTAGTGGGATGTTTTGTCCAGAAGATGGGAGGATGATGGAAAAGTAGTAAACTAAGATTTATTTTTTGTTAAACTGCAGAGACGGAAAATGACAGAGAAATGGTGGCCTGGTCTGAAAGGAGAAGATGAGGAAAGAGAACATCTACATCAAAGGAGAAGTCACTGGACGTAAGAGGTATGGGCGCGATATATGGGTGGGGCTGTGTGGGTGTGGCTTGAGGGTGGGCGGGGTGACAGGGGCCCCATAAGTTCCAATTGCCTGGGGAAGTGCCCCTTCTGAGACCAGGCTCTGGATCCGCCACTGACTGATGGTAGCGCTCACCTTTTCTTCTCCGGACAAGCCTTTTTCCAAAAGTTTTGAGAATGACACAAATATTAGTTTTCACAAAGTTTGCTGCTAAACTGCTTTTAGATCTTTGTTTCAGTTGTTTCTGTGACGTACTGAAATATAATTACACGCACTTCATACGTTTCAAAGGCTTTTATCGACAATTACATGACATTAATGCAAAGAAAGTATTTGCAGTGTTGGCCCTTCTTTTTCAGGACCTCTGCAATTCGACTGGGCATGCTCTCAATCAACTTCTGGGTCAATTTCTGACTGATAGCAACCCATTCTTTCATAATCACTTCTTGGAGTTTGTCAGAATTAGTGGGTTTTTGTTTGTCCTCCCGCCTCTTGAGGATTGACCACAAGTTCTCAATGGGATTAAGATCTGGCGAGTTTCCAGGCCATGGACCCAAAATGTCAACGTTTTGGTCCCCGAGCCACTTAGTTATCACTTTTGCCTTATGGCACGGTGCTCCATCGTGCTGGAAAATGCATTTTTCTTCACCAAACTGTTGTTGGATTGTTGGAAGAAGTTGCTGTTGGAGGGTGTTTTGGTACCATTCTTTATTCATGGCTGTGTTTTTGGGCAAAATTGTGAGTGAGCCCAGTCCCTTGGATAAATGGTCTCAGGATGCTTTACTGTTGGCATAACACAGGACTGATGGTAGCGCTCACCTTTTCTTCTCCGGACAAGCCTTTTTCCTGATGCCCCAAACAATCGGAAAGAGGCTTCATCGGAGAATATGACATTGCCCCAGTCCTCAGCAGTCGATTCACCATACTTTCTGCAGAATATTAATCTGTCCCTGATGTTTTTTTTGGATAGAAGTGGCTTCTTTGCTGCCCTTCTTGACACCAGGCCATCTTCCAAAAGTCTTCGCCTTACTGTGCGTGCAGATGCGCTCACACCTGCCTGCTGCCACTCCGATCCCGCAGCTGAATCCTCTTTAGAAGACAATCCTGGCGCTTGCTGGACTTTCTTGGACGACCTGAAGCCTTCTTAACAAGAATTGAACCTCTTTCCTTGAAGTTCTTGATGATCCTATAAATTGTTGATTAAGGTGCAATCCTAGTAGCCACAATATCCTTGCCTGTGAAGCCATTTTTATGCAACGCAATCATGGCTGCACGCGTTTCTTTGCAGGTCAACATGGTTAACAATAGAAGAACAATGATTTCAAGCATTACCCTCCTTTTAACATGTCAAGTCTGCCATTTTAACCCAATTAGCCTGACATAATGATCTCCAGCCTTGTGCTCGTCAACATTCTCACCTGAGTTAACAAGACGATTACTGAAATGATCTCAGCAGGTCCTTTAATGACAACAATGAAATGCAGCAGAAAGTTTTTTTGGGGATTAAGTTAATTTTCATGGCAAAGAAGGACTATGCAATTCATCTGATCACTCTTCATAACATTCTGGAGTATATGCAAATTGCTTTTTTAAAAACTTAAAGGGAATCTGTCACCTCTGATTACACAATTTCAGCTTTTAAACCAGTCATGCAGAACACAGTACCTTGAATCGGCTTGTCTTTTCTATTATGTAATTCGTGCAGTAGTTTTGCTAAAAAACGCTTTTTATCTTTATGCAAATGAAGCCTAAAGGTGCCCAGAGGGGCGTTTTCCCAGTGACAGTGATGAAGCTCCTGCCCTCAGTCTCCAGTACATCGCACTGGCGCAGCCCTCAGTAAGTACTGCGCCTGCGTGAGAGTTCGCTCGGCCATCAGGGAGGGGGAGGAGACGGTGTGGGCGGTTAGGTTTGCTTGTTGGAGGTGGCTTTGGGCACTGTAGGGGGGCGTTACTGGGCTCCAAAGGGGGAAGAAAACGCCCCTCTGGGCACCTTCAGGCTTTATTTGCATAAAGATAAAAAGCGTTTTTAAGCAAAACCACTGCACGAATTACATAATAGAAAAGACAAGCCGATTCATGGTACTGTGTTCTGCATGACTGGTTTAAAAGCTGAAATTGTGTAATCAGAGGTGACGGATTCCCTTTAAGCAGCAACTTTTCCAAATTCCAATATTTATGTAATTCTCAAAACTTTTGGCAATGACTGTAGTCATAGGGCAGTATTTTATGCTGCACTGTGGTATTTGGTATTGTTGGCCTTGACTACTTCTGTTTTCTCTGCCTACTTGTGGCTTCTGTTGGCCCTGACTACTTTTGTTGGCCTGCCTTCTGTAAATTTGGACTCGCCTACAACTTGGGGCCACTTTCAGGTTTTTTTTCCAGGTCCACTTTAAGTTCCCAGTCCGCCCCTGACAATTGCCTTGAAAGGTCATGTATAACACTCTGAGGTCTCCTAGGACTGTATCCAGATCCTTACAAGATCTTTAACGCCAAGACAGCATTAGTAATATCAAAGTGACAGTGACATACATGGCTATGGGTAAACGGATAGGAGCAGGTGATAACATACAGTAAAATACACAGAAAACAGTGATTATGCTCACCGCCTTGTCTTTCTTGGATGTCCAAATAGCTGCTAGGAGATGTCCTGAGCTAGAAACAGGTGTATCCACAATGAACAAAGTCAAAACTAAAAAATCTCTAACACTCTGTACAAATTTCACTTCTTTATTGGAAAATCCTTAAACACCTGGTCTGGTTTTTAATTGTTGTACAAAATGTTTTTAAGGATTTTTTCGCTTAGAATTTTTTTTATTGGTGATAAAACATACAGCCTGTTTTTTTTAAGTTAAAAACCGCCCAAAAATTATTCCTTTTTGGTCACAGCTGCCTTCCTCTCTATCTTCTGACCTGTAAAATGGATGCCAGCATTTTGAACGATTCATCTGAAATGAATTGCAAAAGTTTTGGATTCAATAGAATCTAAATATTTGTGGAAATTTGTAACAAATGTGATTAGTTTTGAATGAATTTGCTAATCTCTTATCGGTACCTTACATAATGTGTTTCATTTTTGTATAGTCTTAATTAGGATTACGTATTTTTAGGGGTAAAGGCACAAGAATGGACATCTTTGAGCAGGTGCATTTCTCCAGGGCTCCCAACCTGGTTTTCAGTTGACTAATCTATGAGAAAATGTGGTTATTTCGCCGAATTTCACAAAGAAATTTGAGTCGTGACAACTTACTTAGTCAAGAAGTACATTTCTTTACCTACTACTTTAGCCCGAGTTACAGACTAAATCAATAGTTTAAAAAAAAAAGTGACGGTAAATGTATGACCTGATGGGGGGCAAAAAGTGTAAAAGAAAAAAAATGAAAAAATAAATAAATAAAAGTTTCACACAAAAAAAATCATTTAAAAATAGAAGAAAAAAAACTGGCTTTATAAAAAAGATTACATGATTTATGCCATCAGGTGAAAATATGCCAAAACAGGTATTTGTTAGTCCACATCTCACAAAAAGCATAATATCAAGCAATTAAAAATTGTATGTACCCCAAAAGGGTATCAATAAAAACTTCACCTCATCCCACAAAAAAATAGCCCCCACACAATACCATAGCCAGAAAAATTAAAAAAATATGGCTGTAAGAAAATGACAACACAAAAACATGATTTTTTTTCTAAAAATGCTCTTAAAACTCAAAAAAAAAAGACATACTTGGCATCGCCGTGTCTGTAATAATTGGCTCTATAAAAATATCACATGATTTGTGTGAGTGCCATAAAAAAATAATAATAATTACGTCAAAACAACTTTATTTTATCTAAAATAAAAGAGATTTTTAATAAAAAGGGATTCTATTATGCAAAAGTAGTAAAACATGAAAAAACTGTATACAATTGGTATCGCCATAATTGTATTAAACTGCAAAATAAAGTTATCATATCATATATACCACATGGTAAACCTCATGAAAAATAAAAAACACAGAATTTAAATTTTAACCCACATTATCTACCAAAAACGAGATAAAAAGCAATCAGAAAGATAAATGAACCCCACATTGATGCCAATAAAAACTACAGCTTGTCCCACAAAAAATAAGCCCTCACACAGCAAAGCAACAAAAAATAAAAAAGTTATGGCTCTTAAAAATCATTTCAGCAAATTTCATGACAGAAAATCTAGATGCCGCCCAAACAGCAGTTTGTGACCAAAAATTGTGTACTACTGTACACTAGAGAAAATAGATAGCAAATTGCAGGGTGGTATTCTCTTGTTATCTATTGTGAAAAATAAATTTTGTGCCTAAAGCACTATCTTCTTGTAAAAAAAAGTTACATTTTAAATTTTCACAGCCAAGTGTTATAAATTCTATGAAACTCTTGTTGGGTCAAAGTGCTTACTACACCCCTTAAAAATTCCTTGGGTGGCGTACTTTCCAAAATGTGGTCACTTTTTGGGGGTTTTCATTGTAGGGGTACCTCAGGGTCTTTTCAAATGTAACATGGCACCCAAAGACCATTCCCGCAAAATCTGCCCTTCAAAAATCATATGGCTCTCCTTGTCTTCTGAGCCCTGCTGTGTGCTCATACAGCAGTATACAACCACATATGGGGTGTTTCTGTAAAATGCAGGATCAGGGTAATAACCCTTTTTGTGCTACAGGAAAAAACGGATTAAAATTGAAATTATGCGAAGAAAGTGAAATTTTAAAATTTCACCTCCGTTTTGCTTTAATTCCTGTGGAATGCTTAAAGGGTTAGGCTACTTTCACACTAGCGTTGTTAGATTCTGGCAGGCAGTTCTGTTGCCAGAAATGCCTGCCGGATCCTTCAAACCCCGGATCCGATAGTCTGTTGCTGGAAATGCCTGCCGGATCCGGAAAACCATATGCAAATGGATATCTTTTTTTACAAGATCCGTTTTACAGTTCCGCTGAAATAACGGATCCGTCTCATCCGTTATCATCCGTTTCAGACAGAATAACGGATCCGGTATTTAAATTTTCAAAGATCAAAAGAACAAATTTCACATGCAAATTGTACAGTGGCTATAAAAGACAACCAAAGGTCCCATAACCCTCAGATGCTGCCTCAGAAGATAGCAAAGATGATGCCAGACCACATTCGGTTTGGATTTTAAGGCTCTAATCCTTGTTTCCCAATCGAGAAGATGTCTTCGAGCCAGACAGCACCGTCGCTATTGGGTGCATCCGATTACTTCTACAAGAATAGGAATGGGAACATTTGTTCTGTTTCCCGAACTGTGGAATTATACGAAGTTTCATAACTACTTACGGATGAGCTTCGACAGTTTTGACGATCTGCTACTAAGGGTGTCTCATCGCATCGAAAGACCGGACACCACTTTCCGTCGACCACCTGCAGGACGCTTAATTCTTACCATAAGGTCATTTTTATTTTTTTATAATTAACTGTTATTATTGTATAATTTTTTAACCACTTCAGCCCCCCTAGCTTAAACACCCTTAATGACCAGGCCACTTTTTACAATTCCGCACTACACTACTTTCACCGTTTATTGCTCCGTCATACAACTTACCACCCAAATGAATTTTACCTCCTTTTCTTCTCACTAATAGAGCTTTCATTTGGTGGTATTTCATTGCTGCTGACATTTTTACTTTTTGCTATTAATCAAAAATTACTGAAATTTTTGCAAAAAATGACATTTTTCACTTTCTGTTGTAAAATTTTTCAAAAAAACTACATTTCTATATAAATTTTTCTCTAAATTTATTGTTCTACATGTCTTTGATAAAAAAATCCAATAAGTGTATATTTATTGGTTTGGGTAAAAGTTATAAGCGTTTACAAACTATGGTGCAAAAAGTGAATTTCTGCATTTTGAAGCAGCTCTGACTTTCTGAGCGCCTGTCATGTTTCTTCAGGTGCTAGAATGTCAGGATAGTATAAATAACCCCAAATGACACCATTTTAGAAAGAAGACACCCCAAAGTATTCGCGGAGGGGCTTGGTGAGTTCATGTATCATTTCATTTTTTCACAAGTTAGCGGAAATTGACACTTTCTGAGTAAAAAAAAAAAAGTTTCAATTTCTGATAACTTCTGGCAAAAAATAAAAAATCTCAGACGGACTCACTATGCCCTCAGTGAATACCTTGGGGTGTCTACTTTCCGAAATGGAGTCATTTGTGGGGTGTGTTTACTGTTCTGGCATTTTGGGCGGGGCTAAATTGTGAGCCGCCATGTAAAACCTAAAGGTACTCGTTGGAATTTGGGCCCTTTGCGCACCCAGGCTGCAAAAAGCGGCACTTATGTGGTATCGCCGTACTCAGGAGAAGTAGGGCAATGTGTTTTGGGGTGTATTTTTACATATACCCATGTTGGGTGAGAGAAATATCTCTGTAAATTGTCAACTTTGTATAAAATTTTTAAAAGTTGTCGTTTACAGAGATATTTTTCACACAAAGTATGGGTATATATAAAAATACACCCCAAAACACATTGCCCTACTCTCCTGAGTACAGCGATACCACATGTGTGCCACTCTTTGCAGCCTGGGTGCTAAAGAGGCCCTAAACCAATGAGTACCTTTAGGATTTCATGAGGCATTTTTACGCATTTGGATTCCAGACTTCTTCTCACGCTTTAGGGGCCCCTAAAATGCCAGGGCAGTATAAATACCCCACAAGTGACCCCATTTTAGAAAGAAGACACCCTAAGGTATTCCGTGATGGGTATGGTGAGTTCATGTAAAATTTTATTTTTGTCACAAGTTAGTGGAATATGAGACTTTGTAAAAACAAAATTAAAAAAAAATATATATCAATTTCCGCTAACTTGTGCCAAAAAATAAAAATTCTGTGAACTCGCCATGCCCCTCAGCGAATACCTTGGGGTGTCTTCTTTCCAAAATGGGGTCACATGTGGGGTATTTATACTCACCTGGCATTTTAGGGAACCTAAAGCGTGAGAATCCAAATGCGTAAAAATGGCCTGTGAAATCCTAAAGGTACTCATTGGTTTTAGGGCCCTTTACGCATCTTGGCTGCAAAAAGTGTCACTCATGTGGTATCGCCGTACTCAGGAGAAGTAGGGCAATGTGTTTTGGGGTGTATTTTACATATACCCATGCTGCGTGTGAGAATATCGCTGTAAACGACAACTTTTTAAATTTTTTTATACAAAGTTGTCAGTTTACAGAGATATTTCTCTCACCCAACATGGGTATATGTAAAATACACCCCAAGACACATTGCCCTACTTCTCCTGAGTACGGCGATACCACATGAGTGACACTTTTGCAGCCAAGATGCGCTAAAGGACCTAAATTCCATGAGTACCTTTTAGGAGGGCATTTTTACGCATTTTTCTTCTCATGCTTTAGGGCCCCTAAAATGCCAGGGCAGTATAAATACCCCAACATGTGACCCCATTTTGGAAAGAAGACACCCCAAGGTATTCGCTGAGGGTATGGTGAGTTCATGTAAAATTTTATTTTTGTCACAAGTTAGTGGAATATGAGACTTTGTAAAAACAAAATTAAAAAAAAAAAAAACAATTTCTGCTGACTTGTGCCAAAAATAAAAATTCTGTGGACTCACCATGCCCCTCACAGAATACCTTGGGGTGTCTTCTTTCCAAAATGGGGTCACATGTGGGGTATTTATACTCACCTAAAATTGTTTTTTTTTTTCTTTTTTTACAGTCTCATATTCTCCGTATATTGAGCATACGGGTAATGAGATTTTTTTCCGTTCAGCCTCTGCGCTGAAAAAAAAATGAACGGCACAGATTTTTTTCATTCGCATCGATCAATGTGGATGAAAAATCTCTGCCAAAATCAGTGACTGCGGTGCGGTGGGCTGGGCGCTAGCTACCTAACAAGTAGCTAACTAACTGGCGGTGATAAGGGACCCTTATGCCCCATTCACACGTCCGAAATTCTGTTTGCGGAGCGGAATTGCGGACCCATTCATTTCTATAGGGACAGACTTTGTCCCGCTCGGATCCGGAATTACGGATCCGCGCTTCCGGGTCTGCACTTCCGTTCCGCAAAAATATAGAACATGTCCTATTCTTGTCCGCAATTGCGGACAAGAAAAGCATTTTCTATATAGTTCTGGCAATGTCGCGGATCTGCAAAATGCGGAAAGCACATTGCCGGTGTCCGTGTTTTGAGGATCTGCGGATCGGATCCGCGGATCCGTGAATCCACGGATCCGTGAATCCACGGATCCGCAAAACACATATGGACGTCTGAATAAAGCCTTACAAGGGGTGTGATCAATGACAGGGGGTGATCAGGGGTCTAGATGGGGTGATCAAGGGGTTAATAGGTGAGGGGGTGGGGGGTAAGTGTAGTGTTTGGTGCAACTTTTACTGTAGTTACCTGGTCCTCTGGTGGTCGATCCCAGAAAATGGGACCACCAGAGGACCAGGTAGCAGCTATATCAGACGCTGTTCATAAAACAGCGTCTGATATAGCTGTTTGATGCGATTTATATCGCATCTACAGCCTGCCAGCGATTGATCATCGCTGGCAGGCTGTAGTCCAACTCTCGAGCCGCGCTTCACTGTGAACTCTCGCGTCTCGCGAGATGACGCCCCGGCGCGTCCAAACAGAAGATCCCGGCCGCCCACAGGACGCAATCCTGCGTACGGCGGTCGGGGACTGGTTAATGTTGCTTTTCCGGGTTCAAAGCTGAAACCAGACATATTTCCCTACCCCATGATATAAAAATGTTATTTATTCGATACTCTACTCTACCTAGCGCAGCTCTTGATTGCGCAGGCCAAGTGCTCTGGAGGCTCTGCATTAGTTTTGTTAACTGTGACTTCACCGGCTCCTATGGTTAGGATTTACCCCTATCTCAACTGTTAGAGACGTTGACTGCACGGTGAGCAATGCTAGCCAGAAATATATGCCTATCGTTCTCCATGGAGAGCCCGTTGCATCACTGGATTTCCAAAAAATGTCCTTTGCCCTGTGAAAAAGACCACAGAACAAAGGAAAGCATTTGAGGATTTAACAGTGGTATGTCCAGTTTAAGGTCCCAAACAAGGCCATCCAAATTATATAGCTTGTATTGTTTTTTTGTATTTTCAAGCCCCAAGGCACTGGTTCTGAGTACTTTAACTACAAAAAATATTTTTCTATCATATTAATGGCCATCGCTGGTGCCCAGTACGGTTTTGTGGCAATCGATGTTGGGGCTTATGGCCGAACCAATGATTCCATGGTCTTTAAAAATTCTGACATGGGGCGAAGGCTATACATTAGACAATTTGATTTTCCACCACCTCAACCTCTACCAAGTACTGATGCTCCGCCCATGCCCTTTGTGTTGGTTGGTGATGAGGCGTTTCAGATGTGTGGCAATGTAATTGAACCTTATTCCAGCCGTAGATTAAACTTGAGCAAACGTGTATTTAACTACTGCCTGACAAGGGCTAAATGAATAGTGGAAGGCACCTTTGGCATTCTGGTGGCTAAATGGCGGATTTTTACCAAACCCATTCAACTAAAAATAGAAACTGTCGATAATGTAGTAAAGGTATGTGTGGTGTTACACAACTACCTTCTCATAAAAGAACCGCTACATGTCAAGCAGCTCCCTGAAGACAGCGATTTGGCCAGTATTGAAAGTTTTGGACCATGGAGCACTGTAGCAGTTTCCAGGATCAGAGACTCCTTTGCTGAATATTTCTGCTCCACTGCAGGAAGAGTGGACTGGCAGGACCAAATGATTTAAATTATTTGTGGGGGTTTTTTCATGAAAAATTAGTGTAATTTTTATATATTCTTGATGCAGTTTGGTTATGTGGTTATGTGGGTGGGTGGATACAGTAGTGTGTATTGATTTTCAAAACCTGTTTTGTAAAATTAGTTTGTTTCTTAAACTTTTTTTAAAACCATACATTGTTGCATATATTGATCTCCCCACACTAGAGGAGCGACAAATACTTGATTCGCTCCGCAAGCGCTGGGATATTATGTCAGGCCTCTCTTCTACACACTACTCCTTGTCAACATACTCTCCCCACGTTGGAGGAGCAACAAATACTAACGTCGCTATGCCAGCGCTGGGAGATTATGTCAGGCCTCTCTTCTACACAGTACTCCTTGTCAACATACTTGTTTCGCTGCGCCAGCATAGGCCGAATATGTGAGCACTAGAGCCCTCCATCTCCAAGCTGGTGGAGCGACAAATGCTTGTTTCGCTCCTCCAGTGCCGGGAAATTTTAAGGGTTCCAAAAGAACCCATTTGGGATCTGCAACTGTAAAAAACCATTTAAAAAAACAAAAACAAATAGATTTTCGAAAACTAATAAAATTTATTAAGAATAAATAAAAAATTTCTGAAAATATATATATAAAAAATCTTTTTTAAAATATACTTACAGTTCCCTAAAAAACAGGCCTGGGGGAACTAGAAGAGAGGTGGGTGGAGGGCAGTGCATGGGTTGGGACCCCTCTGTCCTGTTGGGATAGGTGTGGGATGGGGATAGGGCTGGGGCAGGGGAAAGGATGTGGGGCAGTGTTGCACTTGCCACATAAATTTTTTTTATAAAAGGAGTGGTAGTCATATTCTTGTACTTATGACTACTACTCCTGGCATCCCCTATGTACTTATACTACCTGCAGTCCCTATGCAAAAGTACATAGGGACGACAGGTAGTATAAGTACATAGGAGATGCTAGGAGTAGTAGTCCTAGGTAATGCTACTACTAGCATCACCTATGTACTTATCACATACAGTTCCTATGTTTGTACATAGATGCTGCTTATATTTTTATTATTGCACAACATAAAAAAAAACTTCATATTCACCTTCAATGGCACGCTGCAGTCTCCCTCGCAGGCTGGAGCAAAGAAGCAAACAGGAAGCTGCTCAACCAGCTCCTCGTATATCCCAGCGCAGGCGCAGATGGGAAAGCCGAATCCGTCAATGCGGCAATTTCTGGAACACTTGGTACCGGATCCGGCATTAATACATTTCAATGGAAAATAATGCAGGATCCGGCAAGTGTTCCGGAAATTTTGGCCGGAGAAAAACCGCAGCATGCGGAAGACATCCTGATGCATACTGAATGGATTGCTTTCCATTCGGAATGCATTAGGAATTTAGGACAAACTGATGCGTTTTTTTTTTTCCGGTATTGAGCCCCTATGACGAAACTCAATACCATAAAACGTTAACGCTAGTGTGAAAGTACCCTGAACAACATTTCTAAAATCAGTTCTGAATAGTTTGAGGGGTGTAGTTTCTAAAATGGGATAATTTATGGGTCGTTTCTATCATATCAGCTCCTCAAAATGGCTACAGAACTGAATTGGTTCTTATGATGCCAACATATGATGAATGTTAGTGATACATCATAAAATTCTTATATAATTATCTGTCTTAAAATCATCACCCCAACATAAGAATAATTTTAAGTAATTTTATTGTTCAAATATACAACAATGTTTAAAATCCAATATTCGAAGCTAAGATACACAGGAAAAAAGAAAAAATAGGGCTCACACATTCTATGTCATTTACCAGAACACGCAACTCCTAAATAGCCTAATATTTTAATATTTAAATTCCTTTCATATCACCTGAGTCACTGGAGGAGAGAGGCATCATACAGATCCCAAACAGTAAAGTACTTTTTCTTTGTGAATGTAAGGAAGTATGCCCAAGTGCAGAGTGCATACAAGTAAACAATACATCTAGGAGTGCTGAATTCATATAATACCGACCAGTGTAGTCCTGACTATCTGGCTATCTAGGAGTTGCATGTGCTGGTAAATGACATAGAATGTGTGAGCCCTATTTTTTCTTTTTTCCTGTGTATCTTAGCTGCGAATATTGGATTTAAAACATTGTTGTATATTTGAACAATTAAATTACTTATTTTGTACGATATGTTTAGCTGTGTGTTCTTATGTTGGGGTGATGATTTGTATCTGTTACTCATAGCAAAGTGTGTTTTTTGGTGTGTATCTATCTTAAAAGCAGAGAGATTCAAATTTAGAAAATAGTGAATGTCTCAAAATTTTCAGTACTTTTTTTTTTTTCATAAATAAAGGTAAAACATATTGATTCATAGATTTATTATTAACATGACGTACAATGTGTCACAAAAAAACAATCTCATAACATCTTGGATAAGTAAAAGCATTCCAAAGTTATTACCACATAAAGTGACACGTCAGATTTGCAAAATTAGACTTGGTCAGAAGGGGGTAAATGGCCTGGCCTGGAAGTGGTTAAAACTGTTCAGCCATTTTTTTAGAAACATGGTTAGAAAATCAGTCAATTTGCAGACTGTTGCTCCTGGGTTCTCGTTATAGCTAAACTGTTATCAAACTGATAAGAATATGGCCTAAATTAGTGTATATGATGAGCTCAGGAGATCAGAGATAAGGACTCACATGAGTTTATAGGAATACAGTTATACTCTGCAAACAGACTGATTTTTTTAACCCTTGTACCTGAAAAACTGAATTTTTAATAAAGCCCTATTGAAAAAAATTATCTTTTAGCCCAAATTAGTAAAAGGCAATAATAAAAAAAATGCTCAGAAGGTGTCCAGAGCCTAAACTATATCATCTTATACAGCTAACTCAAGGTGCATGGTTTAATTTGATCATGGGATTCTCGTGCCTGGGGTCCCCTAGGAATTTTGAGCCCTGGTTTATCACTATCTAAAATTGGTCCTTGTCTCTGTCCTTATGAGCGTTATGTAGAGAAGTAGAGAGTTTAAGGGCAATAGGTAAGCAATCGGTCGCTTCAAAATGCTCAGCAGCCTACTGCAGTGTCTTTAAGACATTGATGCTCCAGCTTTTAGATTTCCAGCAGCTTTTTAATAATCCCATATTATCTAGTAAAATCCTATAATGAGGCGACTTTTTGAACATCATTTTAATTGTTACGTTTAATCAGGCTGTGCTTTGTATTTATTAGTTTATTGTAAGGCATCCATTTAAAGAACTTATTAGAGCCACTGATTTTTGTAATCTGTATTTATTTAAATTAATTAAAGTGACATTAATTGGCATTATTCCCCATGGTCTAGCTAAATAATTTGCATTAACTACAGATGATTAACCATGTAATCACTCAAACCTATTTTTGCCAGAGGATTGAGACTAATTCTCTACTTCAATAGACACTCACGCGAGCATATACTGTACACATTTGAATACAGTGTATTAGTTTACAATGAAAGTAGACCTGTATGCCTTTGGTATACATAATACCAGTTTCTGAGACACTGTTACCACTCTGGTCATTGGCTCTGTAGCTCCTTGGTTCCAGCAGGGCAGACCCGCCAGCCTTTTTCTCCTTTTGGTGGGCTTGAATGCTAATGTAGCTCTGTCGCTCCAGACAGGCTGCCGTCTGTTTCTTGTTGACTAGGCCCCTCTCTCTCTCTTTTTGTCCATAGAATGAGAACACATGATCCTTCTACCCACACCCTATTCTTCATCCAGCCGATGGTTGGTCACCCTGGGGTACTTGAGGGACCTTCTTCTCTGGGAGGCTGCCTGAGCAACAGGTTCTAGTTCGCTAGTGTCCTGCAAAAGTGTGGTGTTTCTACATTCATCTGCTTGAGTACCAATTTCAGCCCAGAATTAACCCTTCACTGCCTGACCTGACGTCTGTCTGATCTTCATTGTAACCCTGAGCAAACTCTTTCTGCCCTAACCTTCGCCTGTCGCTAACTATGTTTTTTTCTGATCTCTCAGTGCTTCATACTGGTGTCTCTTGAACCCATGGGTCAACCGTCACCTTAACAGAAACTGCTCCAAGATGTAGCAGCCTGGTGGTCCCCCTGCAATTTAGTCCAGATCTCTGTATAAAGCGTGAAGAGAAGACCAGGGGAGCCACTTACATGACGCTTTCAGGATTAGCCCTAAATCAGATCTTTTCAAGTGATACAGCAGATCCACATCATCTTTGTCACACTTGTTCTCTCATAGATATATATAGCAATGCCTATATCACTGCTGCCTTTTTAATTGTAAAACCTTGGCCACGACTGCAGCATAATAGAAGTAGATGGAGTTGCAACACAACTTGCAGGTTGGCATGACTCCAACCCCAGAAACGCAAACAAATTCAACAGTGTTGGATTCTTTGGGTCACAATCACAGCAATATGCAAGTTGCATTGGGAAATTCTTTTTTGATATCATGCTGCAATGGTAAACAGAGATCTTTGGTCATGACATGCTTGTCACAAACAAAGTCTCCTTGTAGGCCTAGCCATATAAACGAGCAATTGTAAAGTAGAAATGAGTGTGGGTGAGGGAGGCTGCAGAAAGCTTGACTCCAAGATACCCTTTACTCAGTGTATATTCAGACATTGCAAAAAGAATTCTGTTGAAAAAACATCTGTTTTGCATGCAGATATTGCATGGATTTACCATTTGACATTATGCATTGCGGAGGATGAAATCCACAATAAAATTCTGACTTTTCCACGAAGGATAAGCATGTTCCATCACACGTGGCTGGTGCTTTGAAAACCCCATCTATTTTTATTGCAATGTAAATGTTCCCTCTTTATCTTACCGACAGACACAACATGTCGCTACATATACAACTCCAGATATTTTACAATTAATTGCTTTGAATCTACTGGGAGGGGTACTACCGACTAGCTGGGTGGGTTGGATTTTAGGGTAACATAGCACCCCTTATTGAGGTGGTTTTCAGCCAGACCCTGGGAAGATGCTTCTCTCTGTTCACCTGACACAAGTCCCTAAGGAGCCAGTGTAGAGGACGGGAGTGGTAGTGGCTCTGGCTATCACAATCTATCACAATGGTGTCCCTCAGACCGTTGCTTCCTAAGGCCGCTGCAGCGGAAAAAGGGGACACCCTTTCTTTTCTCAGAGCATAGCCTGATTCTGGTGCTCCAGCCTTATGGTAGCTGGGGTGCTTGTGATTGTAGATGCCTGTATGCGTGCAAGGCATGGTACATAGAGTGCAACGGATGGCCAATGGTGCAGGAGTCAGTAACCAGGCAAGAGGTAGCAGAATAAATGTCTTAACTGCAAAATAGAAGTTGTAGTACATCCAATAAAACTATACACAGTGCAATTCTCTCCCAGACAGCGATGTATGAATTAAGGTAAGGATGGGAGCTATGGTCCTCTTTCCTTTATATGTTGGCAAAATCTCTTCCAATAGAATTTATGGGGAGGAATAATATTCTTTCTATTGTGACTATAATGTCGATAGGCCAAGTCATGTCCAAGTGTGAAGGCTGTCTTTACGGTGTCCCACAAAGCAGTAAGGTCTGATTAAGAACATGCATTTGTTTGTGTTTGTTCCTAAGGTCTGAATAGGTTTTGGCAGCACGTAACCTTACTGACTCCAATGCTCAGCCATGCAGATCCCTTATTCTCCTTGGTGCCATATGAGCATAGATAGTATCTAAAACTTAACCTAAAATAATGACCAATACCTGTAATATGGTGCAAAATGCCCGCGGTCTTTTATTAAGGGTTAAATCACATAACAAACCTTAATCATAAATAATTAATCAATTCATAAATTAATCACTAACCATTAAAACATCAGTAAAACCACCAATATTCCCCCAACAAATCTGGGTGACTAATAGTGTTGAGCGTGAATACTTCGAATCGCGAATTTTAATTGGCACTTCGAGTATTCGCAAATATTTAGAATATAGTGCTATATATTCGTATTCGCGAATAGTGTTGATTGCAAATATTCTTTTCATGTATTTACCGCGAATTTAGTGCGAATATCAGCACTTAGCAACATCCCTAGCAACCAATAGGAAAGTTGCCTACCCCTTAGTGTTAATCACGAATATTCGAATAGCGAATTTTATTGCGAATATATTACATTGCCAATTTTCGCAATCAAGTAAATAATGACTGGAGATCACAAATTCTCGAATTTATGAATTTATGGCAAATAATCAGCCTAAAAATTCACGAAACATTGCAAAGTCAAATATTGGCTATGCCGCTCATCACTAGTAACTAACCCCCCTCTAATTCTGGACCGCGACTTTGTAAGGGAGGGCGGACGGGGCGACGTCTTCCTCTTCTTCACAAGTTCAGCGACAAACAGGCTGTGGACCCGCTGACCACCTCTATAAATAGTCCAAATTCCCGCCACTGTGAACAGCTGGCCAATCAGGGGAGGGGCAGAAAACAGGTACCCAAGTGACAGGTAGGCAACCAACAGCCAATCAGGATTCTTTAATAGTTTACCTCAGGTTAGCTGAAAGGAAATGGCAGAAAGGAAAGCACAGAACAGAAAAGGGGGGAAAACACTAACAGAATTAAAAAAAACAGACACAGAACAGAAACAATCACACCCATCGTGCTCCATGTCACCATGGTGGAGACTCCGGCATACGCCTTTGTGCCCACTATCATTATCTTCCTCTCTTTCTATCCTTCTCTTTCTGTAGATCTTGCAGAGATTTGTTAGTATGTAATGCTTTTGGACATAAGAAGAGAGCATAGTTCACTTCCCCTCCAAACTCCAGACTAGACTCTCCTAAGGTTAGGGGTGGGGCCAGCCTACAGCTAACCTCCTACGAGGGCTGAGCCAGGATTGTTAACCCTGACTGTGCCATCCATGCAAGGCTATGACGGTTACACATTACAAAACAATACAATACATTAAATAACACACCATCTACAGATACCCTCTGCTCTGGGGTACTTCACACCTTCTAGTGGACACTGTTCCATGGCACTGTTCCATTTGTTAATTTATAATCAAATGGAAGCAGCCTTTGTTCCTACTGAGGACGCTGGACTACACACACACCCACAGCCCTTCTACTGGCTCATTGTTTTTAGAATAGGGATATCCAGGGTTTAATTGGGCTACTGAATAGAGTTGCCGTTATCAGGGCAGGTGCTCTGAAGAGGGAAAGTGCAGAAATTAGTCCTGTAGGGACAATTGGTAATTTCTACCAAATATTACATCCCTAGCAGCCATTTGTAGATATTACGTGAAGAGAAGAATTGATATGTCTACCATATTTTGATTGTGGGATTTGTCCAATGAAGTTGCACTGACCTGGCTGATTTAGACCTTTGTATTATTTTTAACCTGATATAGTAAAAGTTTCATTTCAAAAGGTATCTTTTCAGTGACTTATGTTTTATTATGGTGCCATTAGAGGACATCAATCAGCAGACTTGTATCTATGAAATTGACTGACCTGTTACATGTGTGCTTGGCAGCTGAAGACATCTGTGTTGGTCCCATGTTCATATGTGCCTGCATTGCTGAGAAAAATGATTTTTTCATATATGCAAATGAGCCTGTAAGAGCAATGGGGATGTTGCCATCTCTCCTAGAGGCCCTGCTCTCTCTGCAACTCTCGTGCACATACAAATCTGCTGATAAATGCCTTTTCATTTTGACTTACTACTTTGCAATTTGCTGTTAGTTACGATATATAGCTGCATTGTGTATCTGTATACTACGTCAGCATAAATTGGAAATGGTAGAATTATTCATGTGTACAGCATACAGCTGCATTATTTCCTTTTACAGCAGCTATAGCAGAGGCATGGTGGCACTTGAACCCAGGCATCGGTGCTTGCAGCGGTTTAAAGGCTTCTCTGCCACAAAGGACACCAGTATTATAGTGTTGAGCAAATCAAAGCATCCGAAGTGGAATTCGACCCAATGTTTTGGAAAGTAAAAGGAATGTGATATTACCCATAATGCCGTGCAGCCAGCCAATCCGGAGGTACCCATCCCCTGTGATGTCACAGCCCTATAAAACCCTCATTCCGCATGGTCTCTGCTATTTCACTGTGAACGGAGCATATGGAGAGATGTGAAAAATGCTCATGCGCTAGAGACAGTGTTTCTGAAAACAATTAATAGAAGAATAATGGATAGGGAGAGTGCAGGGACAGTGTAGGGAGATCGTAGGGAGAGTTTTTAGAGACTGTAGGGAGAGCATAGGGAGACAGCAGGGACTGTGCAGGTTGAGTATAATTGCCACTTGGATCTTTTTGAATTGCTGCCACATTCACAGTTCTCCGATGATGACAGTTGGTTGGGAGCACACGTTGTGAGAGGTCTGGGATGTGCGCAAGAGATAGGTGTGGGTAATACAAGTGATGATCAAACAGATGCAGGTTATGATGTAACTGATCGCACATAGGAGTTAGGTAAAGAGGGAGCAATGTTATCATCAGGGGGTGAGGGTGGCAGCGTGCCCGTGAGACTGCATGGTGGAAGCAGTGGGAGATATGCAGCCAAACGTGGGAGGGGTACACCATCTGCTACTCGGGAGACTAGTTGTGAGGAACACACTAGCAGTACACAGGTTCATAAAGCAGTGGCAGGCAGGCATAATGCCAGTGTCTGATGCAACACATCATTCTGCCACAAATGATCATGCTGTAGTGTGCCACCATACCGGAATATTCAGCAAAATGGGCCATTACTTCTGGCCTGCGTGCCTGGCGTGCTGCTGCCACTATTCTGATGTTCCCACCCGCCTAATGCCACACACCCGCTGCCTCTACTGCCATTCCTACAATGTAGTTTCTTGATATCTACATGTAAAATTTTTAAAGCGTATGCATGCCAATGGCCCTTGCTATCACACTCCTATTTTTGGGTTCTGCTACTAATGTGATCTGCCAGCATCTTGTGCTGTATGCCACTGCTGCTGTCCCCCTTCTCTATCATGGGGCGCCTACTGTCACTGTCAGTGCTGCTCCCCCCCCCCCCCCACTCTGTTATGGGGCCACTATTGTCCCTGTTTGTCCATGTTAACATCACCGTTTATTTTTCAGTTCTTATCTGTTAGGTTACTTTCACACTAGTGTTTTTTGCTGGATCCGGCAGGGCTCAGCAAAAATGCTTCTGTTACTGATAATACAACCATCTGCATCCATTATGAACAGATCCGGTTAAATTATCTTTAACATACCCAAGACGGATCCATCATGAACTCCATTAAAAGTCAATGGGGGACAGATCCATTTTCTATTGTGTCAGAGAAAACGGATCTGTCCCCATTGACTTGCATTGTGGGTCATGACGGATCTGTCTCCGCATCCCATGACGGAAAGCAAACTGCAGCATGCTGCAGTTTGCTTTCCGGTATGAAAACGCAACCAAGCGGAACGGAATGCATTTTGGAGCAATTTATTCTGTTCAGTTACGTTTTGTCCCCATTGACCATGAATGGGGACAAAACGGAAGCGTTTTTTTTCCGGTATTGAGACCCTATGACGGATCTCAACACCGGAAAATAGAAACGCTAGTGTGAAAGTAGCCTTAGAGAACAGAGAAAAAAATATCCTGTATTTTGAGCATCCGTAAGGCCTCTTTCACACGGTCAGTATTTGGTCAGGATTTGTAAGCCAAAAGCAGGATTGGGTCCAAAACACAGAAGAGATGCAAATATTTCCATTACATTTTATCTCTGGTTTAGACCCACTCCTGTTTTTGGCTTACAAATGCTGTTCAAATACTAATGCAAAATACAGACCAAATACTGACTGTGCGAAAGAGGCCATTAAAGTCCTGCAAGCAGGACTTTTTTTTCCTTGCTAAAATAAACAGATTTCAGACATAAATGGATGCAAATTGAGCATAAGGCCTCTTTCACATGGTCAGTATTTAGAATCAGTATTTGATAAGTATCTGTAAGCCAAAAGCAGGAGTGAGTCCAAAACACAAAAGAGATGAAAATATTTATATTACATTTTATCTCAGGTTTTGGACCCACTCCTGCTTTTGGCTTAGAATTACTGACCAAATATTGACCATCTGAAAGAGGCTTTATGGTCAAAATACAGGCTTGTTTTTTTGTTTGGATTTTTAGTTTTCTGTTCTTCTGACGGTGATGAGAACAGTGATGTGAACACAGCATGACTGCAACTGCTACTGCCCCCTCCCCACTCTATCATGGGGCCACTATTGTCTGTGTTACTGCCACTGCTGTTGGCCCCCATGCCCACTCTGTCAAATGGCCATTATTGTCACTGCTACTGCCACTACTGCCACCCTGTCCACTCTGTCATGGGGCCAGTACCTGAATCCTGGGGCACTGCACGGTTAAGTCCACGGTGATAAATTAGACCTAATGGTAACAGTGACCTGTAATACTGACACACAGTAAATCTACAGCTAACAGAAGGAATTAAAAAGCATGTGTTTGGACTGACACAACATGCATTAAAAGATTTTTTTTTTCTCCACTACTTTATTGCCGCTGCCTCCATTTCTTTATTTTGTTCCACTAAGGATCCATTTGGATACAGCAGGGGTACGCGTGAATTTTTGGTTTTTACTAAAGGGTTCTGTATGCATTTTCTTTTGTTTAACAGAAGGGATTAGCAATGACTCCTGGTGCACTGCACAGGGCTGTAGATGGTGAAATTACAACTGCTTGTAAAACTGATGGCACAGTACTTACAGAATGGATTAACTATGAAAGTTGGTGCACTAGAACGTAATGCACATGGCGAAACACTCTCCCTGCAATCTCCCTGCAGTTTAAGTTCCAAGCCTTCACACTGAGATTGGGCCTCCAAGTGGGATGAACATGTTTAGGTAGAGTGGCTTGGGTATACCTGATTTATCACCTTTGTCGTATTCTTTTTTTCAGGTATGGAATTTGCGGATCTGGAAATGTGGATGCGGACAGCACATAGTGTCCGTTCTCGCCCCATTGAAAATGAATGGGTCCGCAAAATTGCGGAACAGATGCGGACCCTACTTGCGGATGTGTGAATGGACCCTTGTTGTGGGTTTTTCTATTTTGCTCAATGGTCCGAGGCTTGGTGTGCTTGAACCAACAGATGATTAGTCTCACTCTGGACTTTCATGGCCTTCTCCTGCACCTGTTGATGAAGAGCATTGGCTTGTTGCTGAGTGGACTTGTTCTGCTAAAGGTTGAAAACATAACATAAAGAACTTAAAGAAACTCCTGCTTAGTAACGTCACTAAGTGTCCCAAATACAATAGAGTAAGGACTCATGCACACGGCCGTTGCCCGGCCGTGGCCGTATTGTGGCCTGCATACAGCGGGTCTGCAATACACTGGCACTGGCCTTAAATGGGTCCACAATCCGGGAGATGCGGTGTGGAACGGAAGCACTACGGAGTGCTTCGGTGGTGTTTCTGTCCCTGCCTCCACAAAGCAAAAAAATAGAACATGTTCTATTTTTTTTTACGGTGCAGACGGATTACAGACCCATTGAAGTTGAATTGGTTTCGATCCGTCCTGGCTGCCGCACGGATGTTGCCCATGCATTGGGGACCACAAATTGGGGTCCCCAATGCACGGAACGGCCGCGTGTATGAGCACACACAGAGCAACCACCTTGTTTAGCTCTCTTTCACATAATGCAGCCTGGGTCTTTAAGTAGGCCTCAGCCCAGCTGCTTTAATCAAGTGGCTGCAGAGTAAATTGGTCCAGGGCTAGGAACGGAGCCCCTAACCATGTATAGGTGAGAAACCTAGGTGGAATATATACACCATTTAACACTTTACCTGCTGCCACCTTACATTATAAGTAACGTGTTAGCAGGGGGCTATGTTTCATGACTTGAAGCACGGCCCAGGAACTTCAAGTTACCCCTGTAATTGGAAGTCAACTCACATTTTCTCAGGTTTTATTTCTACCATTGTAGCTATGTAAAGCAAACGAATAATCTCACATCTTGAACCACTAAGATTTTCTCTTAATTATCATTCAATCTCATCTATGCACATATTAGGGAAAGCTCACATGACAGTTTCATTTTACGTTCTTCTGATTCATCAGAATAACAAAACAAAAAAAACATTTTCTGTTTCGGTGCCGTTTTTTTAAGCCCATACATGGATCATTCACCTCAATCAGTCCGCATAAAATCTAAATTTGCTCCGTGTGAATTCCATGTCCGTATGTCATCATGGCCATTCCGCAAAAAATAGAATATGTCCTATTATTGTCCGCATTCCAGACAAGGATAACACTGTTCTATTAGCAGCTGGCTTTTCCAATCCACAAAATGCGGAATGCACACGGCGGCTATCTGTGTTTTGCGCATCTGCAATTTGTGGACCTCAAAACATCCAAAGGTCATGTGCATGAGCCTTTATTTGGTCCATCAGTGATTGTGAGCCAAAACTAGGTGCGGCTCTAAACACAGAACAGATTTAAATCTTTCCACTATACCTTCTCTCTAAGTAGGCTTCACTACTGGTCAAATAACTGACCAAATAACTGAAGTGTGAACTTAGCTGAAGACTTAAAGGCTATGGACACCTTTGGGGGCAATTTTTTAAAAATGATCAATAATAATAATAATAATATTTATTTATCTAGTGCCACCATATTCCGCATACAAATTCATAGGGTTTATGTACAAAACAAAAGTAACTGTCTAATATACAGCTGAAACAAAAGTAACTGGCTAATATAGACTGAAACAATAGGAGTCAGGGCCCTGCTCGCAAGAGCAAACAATCTATGAGGAATGGGGGGTGACACATAAGGTAGCTGATTGTGATAAGTAGGAATAGAGCCATTATAGAACTGACAGGAGTGGTGCAGACCGATCTGCTTCTGGTTTGGGACTACTAGAGGATCGAGTTTAGGCCAGAGGAGTTGGTGGGGAAGAGGTTTAGTCCTGGAAAAGTCATGCCCATCGTACTCATTTTGAGCTTTTATATATTATAGAGCTTTATTAAAAATATAGCATCCTTTTTTCTGTACAGAGCTGAGATGCTCATGTAGCACCCTTTAGATTTTCTGTCTTTCCAGTCAGACCAGGAGCAGACGGGCGCCTTATCTCTGTTCTCTGACCTCATAAACACTCATTATAACTCAGCTCTTATCTTACTGATAAGAATGTGGCTTAAATAAGTGTTTATGACTTCTTCGTGGTTTAGTGATAGCGGTTATTCGATGACCGGCACAAAGTGAAAGTAAAAGAAAAACAGTTAAACCTTTGTGACAGAATGACTCAATATTTTTAATAAAGACCAATAGAAAAAATTATTTTTGGCTAAAAATGAGCAACATGCAATCATGTTTTTCAAAAATTGCCTCCAAAGGTGTACATAGCCTTTAAACTTGTATTACACCTGTCGATTGGCAGATGATCACTAATGAGCATCGTATGAATGCTATTTATTTAGCAATCATCTTGCAGTGTAATACTGCTGCCAATTACCCAATGAATGAGCCAATGCTCGTTCATCGGGCAATTGTGATTTTTAAATAGTAACTAAACTTTTGTAACAATTTTTAATATGATGTCCCTAATGCCCTAATAAAACTATTTCTAATATACTTTATTAATCAGTTTTGTATTTTTCTTAGTATTTTACGTCCCTAAAGCGCATCACTTAGTGTGCTCTTAAAACTCAGGACTCTGTACAATTTATGAATGGGACCGCAGCAGCGCTGTGAGTACGGGCAGGAGAGCATATTGCATCTCCTGCCCATATCCCCCGTAGGATTACTAACTCCTGGCATAGCAAATGGGTACCCTATACCCATGTGCTATGCCAGGATTAGCTGAGTGGAGCAGCTCCTGCTTCTGCCTGCTCCGCTAAGCTAACAGAACTGCATGTCAGCTCTTAGGGTACTTTCACACTAGCGTTTTGGATTCCGTTTGTGAGATCCGTTTCAGGGCTCTCACAAACGGTCCAAAACGGATCAGTTAAGCCCCAATGCATTCTGAATGGATAAGGATCCGTTCAAAATGCATCAGTTCGGCTCCGTTCCGCCTCTATTCCGTTTTGGAGGCGGACACCAAAACGCAGCATGCAGCATTTTGGTGTCCGTCTGAAGAGGCGGAGCCTAACAGATCCGTTTTTTTTTACAATGTAAGTCAATGGGGACGGATCCGTTGTCAGTGACACAATATGGTGCATTTGAAAACGGATCCGTTCCCCATTGACTTTCAATGTAATTCAAAACGGATCCGTTTTGGACTTTGTTATTTTTCTTTAAAGCTAATGCAAACGGATCCTTTCTGAACGGATACAAACGTTTGCATTAGAGGTGCGGATCCGTCTGTACAAATAAACAGACGGATCCGCACCAACGCTAGTGTGAAAGTACCCTTAGCTGAGCGGAGCAGGCAGAGGCAGGAGCCCACTCCGCTCAGCGGTGTACAGAGACCTGAGTTTTAAGAGCACACTGAATGGTGCACTTTAGGGACGTAAAAGACTAAGAAAAATACAAAACTGATTAATAAAGTATATTAGAAATAGTTTTATTAGGGCATTAGGGACATCATATTAAAAATTGTTACAAAGGTTTAGTTAAAAATCACAATTGCCCGATGAATGAGCATTGGGGGGGGCATGGGCAGGAGCAGCAATATGCGCTCCTGCTCCTACTCACGGCGCTGCTACGGCCCCATTCATAAATTTCACAGCCCGTACTCTGTACAGCGGTGTGCGGAGAACTGAGTTTTAAGCGCACAGTGAATGGTGCGCGTTAAGGACCCTTGCAGAAGAGCATCATGGATTAGGTCCAGATGCGTTCTGGATGCGTTCAGTTAAAAATGAGCGATTTCGCAATCAAGTTCATTTAGTTTTGTCTTCCGATTTAGTTCAGTTCAGTTTTTTTCACGCAGGTGCAATGCGCATTGATACGTTTTTCACATGCGTTATAAAAAACTGAAGGTTTACAAACAACATCTCTTAGCAACCATAAACCATGAATGGGTCCGGATGCACTGCGAGCGCAATGCGTTTGCATCATGCATTGCACCCATGCGGAAAACTCGCTCGTCTGCAAGGGGCCTAAGAAAAATTCTAAATTGATTAATAGAGTATATTAGAAATAGTTTTATTAGGACATTAGGGACATCATATTAAAAATGATTGTAAAAAATCATCGTTTGCCAGTGACAGATCACGCTTTCTAATAACGATCTGCCGCTGGTAAACCACTATACAGAATAGGGACGAGCAATGGCTTAACGATCGCTCCTCCCCATGCTGTGGAGGAGATAGCTACATGTAATAGCAGCGGTCTCTTCTACTAGCAAGCAGGCAATTGCCAGGAGGGAACGCTTCCTTCCTGACAATCTCTTGCTCAATTGGCCTGTGAAATACAGGGCTTTACTGGCTTTCCGATATTTGGCTGATGCTGTACAAGCCATAACAATTAGATGTGTATTAAGTATAAGTGGTGACTGGTGGGACATTTGTCGCAATTTGGTTCTATTTTCCGCTCTCTATTTTAAGCACATTTGACCCATCTTTTGGAGAAGGATTGAAGGATTGAATTTTTATCTCCACCGTTCGCTATTTGTATATATCTGCAATCTGATACTGCACATGAGATTTATGTCAAAATGGGATGAAGGGTAAAAGATGAGACATATTGACTTACAGTCTAATGGCTCATTTAGACGAGTAGAAAATTGTATCCTACCGACACAACACCAGTGACGACGACAAGTATTGACAGGCAGGGGTACGGTATACAAAATTGTTCATATTCAATTGTATACTTTCTTAAACGGTGACCATTGACTGTACAAATACAGGTCTAGTCATTGTGCTTTTCGGCAAAATGTCACACGATGCACATTTACATTACCACAAATCATTAACGACAAGCGATAATTTACTTGTTCGCATCAACGATTTCACAAGTGTTGAACAAGGTAAAATCGCTCAGTCGCTGTATTCATTCACAATACACGATTATCATGATATCACAATTATCATAATCGACCATGAATCACTAGTGTTTGAATTATAACAAATATCTACTCATCTAAATAAGCCTTAAAGGGGTTGTCTCACTTCAGCAAATGGCATTTATTATGTAGAGAAAGTTAATACAAAACACTTACTAATGTATTGTGATTGTCCATATTGTCTCCGTTGCTGGCTTGGTTCATTTTTCCATCACATTATACCCTGCTCGTATCAATCGAATTTCCTCGTGCTTCTTGGTAGCGAATTGATTTAACCTGAAATAATGTAAAAAAAATAAAAACTTGTTTGAAGATCTTGCACGAAATCCCGTGGGCGGTGACGACCCATCACAAGCAAATGGATCAGCCAAGTATGATTTTTTTTAATTGTATACTCCGTTATTAATATCAGATGCCGCAATCATGTATGAATGCGGCATCTGGGGGGTACAATGACGGGGGGCGGCCTCCCGGTCACTGCAGCCACTACTTTGTGACGAAGTAATTCTTTAAAAAAAAAAAATTGTAAAATTTGCCAAAGCAGCCCAATCAAATTTTTGAACCATTCGCTCATCTCTAGTTATGACCACCCTTCAATCCAGCAGTGGTGGTCATTTTTCACACTATAAGAAAATGCACCTGCCTCTCTGGTGGTCAGAACCATGGGGGCGGATAGGGTAGCATGATACAATCAGTTAAAGGGGATGTTCAATGTCCCACTCTCATCTGCATTCCCCTACCACAGCTCACCACTTTATGTGTTTTGTGTAGGCAGTGCTATGCACTTAGAATTGACGGTACAGGAAAGCGACGCTCTGTCTGCTGACATCATCGCGCTGCTTGCCTGGACGAGCATACTCCTTATGCAGCGAAGAGCTAATACGTCTATTAGCAGTTTCTATACCAGGTGCTCCCGCTCTGCTATACCAAACACCTCCTAGGCTTCTAGACCAGGCATGCTCAACCTGCGGCCCTCCAGCTGTTGGAAAACTACAACTCCCATCATTCCCTGACAGCCTACAGCTTTTATCCTACAGAAGGGCCTCGTGGGAGTTGTAGTTTCACAACAGCTGGAGGGCCGCAGGTTGAGCATCCCTGTTCTAGACGCATGCCATTAGAAAGGATGTGTCTATACATCCGAAACCCTGTTTGCTGCTGTTTTTTGTTTTGTTCAATGTGGATGTTTTTATTGCATTTCCAATAAAGAAAATATGTGAACACCACGCGTGCAAGATGATTAATCCGGAGTATGGTGGAGTAGTAAGGACTGAGCTAACACAGTTTTCTCCGGTTTCCCTGAGAGCATGACAGGGTGAGCATACATTTACACACTTTGGGGGTTATTTATTAAGACTGGTGGTTTTATTAAGAAGACCCTATATGGGTCAGCTGAAGTTATGAAGAAGCGCCGCTCTCTCCATAATTTCATCCCACTCAGCGTCACTTCTAAATGTGTGACAGCTACCTTGCTGACTTACATTTAGACCATTTTCTACGCCTAAAACAGGCATAGAAAATGATGAATGAGACAGGCCTGCCAGCCTGCCCCCTTTCCCACCCACACCCACTTTTTTAGACCTATCGTGAGCGGGGAAAAGTCACAGATTGCGGCGCAACCAACCTTTGCGCCAAAATCTGCGCCAGAAATACACCTAATATAGGTGTATTTCTGGATAATAAATAGCCTCCCTTTGTTTTTTCTCTGCATTAAGCTACTGCAATGTAGAGTGGTGGCCAGGCCGGGAGATGCTGTGCATGCGCAAATAATTGTTCTCACGTGATGACAGCTACCAGAGCCCTAGAAGTTAGAGAAAATACTGCACATGTGTGGCCACTGCTACGGTATTGCAGCATTGACTGTAACCCAAAAGGAATAAAGCATAGCGAGTAAAAGAGGCCATGACAGCAATAACATACATAGGGTAAGTTGTTTTTAGCGACACTTGACATGATGGAAATACCTCAAAACAGCTGATCGGTAGGTGCGGTGTCAGACCCCCCAATCAGATATTGATTTCCTATTATGAGGATAGACCGTCAAAGGTAAACTCTTCGACAACCCTTTTAAAGAATTGTTAATTTCTGATTATTCATTCCCATTAATGAAGTATCGATTTACATAAGTGAGTGGATGTCTAGAGCTTTTTTAATACCTCCACTTCAGCGTTATTTATGATGCAAGGGATCATATCAGTTGAAAACAGCAGTTAATGTGGTAGCACATCCTGTAACCACGAGAAACCTCGTCATTCTTCATTTCCATCTGAGGGTCGTGTCACGGTAAGTGTTTTTACCTTGACCAATTTAATTAACGTTGCAGGTAGAGTTGAGCGAATTTCTTAAAATTTCGATTCGGCTGATTCGCCGAATTTCACTAAAAATGTAGCTTTGTGATGAATTACTCAGTCACAAAGTGAATTTTTTTGTAAGTAGCGGGTGCAATGACAAGGAGCTGCGATAGTGCCGCCCCCATCATTGTACCCCTCAGATGCCGAGTACATTCTTGATCGCAGCATCTGAGTGCAAAATTAACAATAATTTTTTTTTTTTTATCAAACTTACCACCTCCATTTGCTCAAGACTGGCCAGCCACTGCCATCTTGCTTGAAGATCTTGGGCGAAATCCTGTGCAGTGCACAGATGGCACAATGACAGAGTCTGGAGGTGTCGGCAGCAGCATCACGAGGAGGCCACAGAGTGGCACAATGACCGAGTGAGGAGGTGGCAGCAGCATGAGGATACCACAGAGCGGCACAATAACAGAGTCTGGAGGTGGCAGCAGCATGAGTAGGCCAAAGAGTGGCACAATGACAGAGTCTGGAGGTGGCAGAAGCATGAGTATGCCAAAGAGTGGCACAATGACAGAGTCTAGAGGTGGCAGCAGCATGAGTATGCCAAAGAGTGGCACAATGACAGAGTCTGGAGGTGTCAGCAGCATCAGGAGGAGGCCACAGAGTGGCACAATGCCGGAGTCTGGAGGTGGCAGCAGCATGAGGAGACCACACAGCGGCACAATGACAGAGGCTGGAATTGGCAGCAGCAGCATCAGGAGGAGGCCGCAGAGTGGCACAATGACCAAGTGAGGAGGTGGCAGCAGCAAGAGTAGGCTTAGGACACAATGACACAGTGTCGATCGACCAAGATACTTCTGGGGAAACCTGCCTGGCATGAACAGGCCTCTAGTAGCTACAGACAATTAGAAGACAAAGTGTCAAGAGCCCAGAAGAGTCGCGAAGTTCTCCAAGATACGTCACTAAAGATTTTACTGTAGCGCTGACCATTGAATTCATTTTGTTTTTCGACCGAAATACTTCAATAAAGATTTTACCACAAATAACTGCAGCGCTGAACGCTGAATAAAAATTTTTTTCTCCACTGAAATAAGTCACAATTGATTTTACCACATATAACTGCAGCGCTGAATGCTAAATACTATTTTTTTTCCCACCAAAATACATCTATAAAGATTTTACCACATATAACGGAGCACAGAGATGGAGAGGGTCTTCGGATTCCGCCCGCACTATACGGACGTCTCAGAAATGAACCGCTGCTCCCGACAGCAGCTCCTGGGAAGGTCATGGAGTGTCCGGTCATCCGGCATCTATTCACTCCACTGAAGGATTATTTTAAATGTGTGTAGAAGCCACACGGAGCCCCCATGCTGCAAATTTATCATGGAGACATCATGGAGATTTTACAGCATATAACTGCAGCGCTGAACGCTCAATAAAGTTTGTTTTTCCGCCGAAATACTTCAATAAAGATTTTACCACAGATAACGGAGCACAGAGATGGACAGGGTCTTCGGATTCCCCCGCACTATACAAACGTCTCAGAAATGAACAGCTGGTCCCAGCAGCAGCTCCTGGGAAGGTCATTGAGCGTCCGGTCATCCGGCATCTATTCGCTCCGCTGAAGGATTATTTTAAAAGTGTGTAGAAGCCACACGAGGCCCCCACGCTGCAGATTTATCATGGAGACATCATAAGGATTTCACCCCATATAACTACAGCGCTGAACGCTGAATAAATTTAGTTTTCGACTAAAATACGTCACAAAAGATTTTTCCTCATATAACTGCAGCACTAAATGCTGAATAAGATTTGTTTTTCAACTGAAATATGTCACAAAAGATTTTACCGCATAATACTACAGAGCTGAACGCTAAATAAATTTTGTTTTTCGATCGAAATACGTCACAAAGGATTTTGCCACATATACCTGCAACAGTGAACGCTGAACATATTTAGTTTTTCTACCAAAATAGGTTAATAAAGATTTTACCACATATAACTGCAGCGCTTAATGTTGAATAAGATTTGTTTTTCCCCCAAAATACATCACAAATGATTTTACCGCATATAACTGCAGCACTGGACGCTCAATAAAATTTGTTTTTCGACCGAAATAAGTCAGTAAAGGTTTTGCCACATATACCTGCAACAGTGAATGCTGAATATATTTAGTTTTTGTACTGAAATATTAATAACTGTGGAAGTTAAATGCGTGTATATTTTTCCTTTTTTACTGAAATAGGCCACTTAAACTCTTTCACCACAAATAAATGCAACACTGAAATGCGTACATTTTTGGACTGAAATAGGACACTGAACGCTTTCACCATAACTGCAGAAGTGAACAGAGAATATATTTTTCTTTTTGTACTGAAATAGGCCAGTAAATGCTTTTACCAGAAATAAATGCACTTGTGAAGTGCGTATATATTTTTCTTTTTGTACTGAAATAGGCCACTAAACGCTTTTGCCACAAATAAATGCAACAGGGAAGTGCGTATATAATTTCATTTTTTTTTAGATTGAAATAGGCAACTAAACCCTTTTGCCACAAATAACTGTGCCAATGAAGTGCGTATGTTTTTTTTCTGTACTGACATAAGCCACTAAACGCTTTCAACACATATAACTGCAGAAGTGAAATGTGTATATATTTTTCTTTTTGTACTGAAATAGGCCACTAAACGCTTTTGCCACAAATAAATGCACCAGTGAAGTGCGTATATATTTTTATTTTTGTACTGCAATACGTCACTAAACGCTTTCACCACATATAACTGCAGAAGTGAACTGTGTATATACAGTATTTTTCTTTTTGTAATGAAAGCTAAATTTAGCCAACTAAGCGAGGCCATAGGCCTAATTAACTGGGACAAAGTCCTCAAAAACAAAAATACAGCCACAAAATGAGATATCTGTAAAAGCATCCTAAATTCTCATTGTGAGAGGTACATACCGTATGGGAATAAAAGGTTAAGGAACAAAAAGAAACCAATGTGGATAAATAGAAATGTAAAAAAAGCAATAAATGACAAAAAGAAAGCATATAAATCACTAAAACAGGAGGGTAGCAAGGAAGCACTGAAAAACTATAAGGAAAAAAATAGAACATGTAAAAAACAATTAAAAGCGGCCAAACTAGAAACCTAGAGATTAATTGCCAAAGAGAGTAAAACTAACCCTAAAATTTTCTTCAATTATATAAATGTTAAAAAGTATAAATCTGAAGGTGTCGGCCCTTTAAAGAGTAATGAAGGGGAAGTTGCAGAGAGCGACGAGGAGAAAGCAAATCTGTTAAATATTTTTTTCTCCAATGTATTCACTGAGGAAAATAAACTGTCAGATGAAATGCTGAATGTAAAAATAAATCCCCATTAAAAGTGTCCTGTCTTACCCAAGAGGAAGTACAACAGCGACTTAAAAAGAGTAAAATAGACAAATCGCCGGGACCGGATGGCATACACCCCCATATCCTAAGGGAATTAAATAATGTCATAGCCAGACCCTTATTTCTGATATTTGAGGACTCTTTACTGCAGGGAATGTTCCACAGGATTGGCGCATAGCAAATATGGTGCCAATATTCAAAAAGCGTCCAAAAACTGAGCCCGGAAACTAGAGGCCAGTAAGTTTAACATCTGTTGTGGGGAAACTGTTTGAAGGTTTTGTGAGAGATGCTATCTTAGAGGATCTCAACGGAAATAAGCAAATAACGCCATATCAGCATGGCTTCATGAGGGATCGGTCATGCCAAACGAATTTAATCATTTTCTATGAGGAGGTAAGTTCTAAACTTGACAGCGGCGAATCAATGGATGTCGTATATATGAATTTCTGCAAAGCATTTGACACTGTACCACATAAAAGGTTAGTATATAAAATGAGGATGCACAGACTGGGAGAAAATGTCTGTAAGTGGGTAAGTAACTAGCTGAGTGACAGAAAACAGAGGGTGGTAATTAACGGTACACACTCAGATTGGGCAACTGTGGGGTACCTCAGGGGTCAGTATTAGGCCCTATTCTCTTTGATATATTTATTAATGATTTTGTAGAAGGCTTGCATAGTAAACTATCAATTTTTACAGATGACACTAAACTGTGTAAAGTAATTAACACTGAGGAGGACAAAATACTGCTACAGAGAGATCTGGATAGATTAGAGGCTTGGGCAGATAAGTAGCAAATGAGGTTTAACACTGACAAATGTAAAGTTATGCACATGGGAAGGAATAATGCAAGTCATCTGTACATACTAGATGGTAAAACCCTCGGTAACACTGACATGGAAAAGGATCTAGGAATTTTAATAAACAGAAAACTAAGCTGCAAAAACCAGTGTCAGGCATCTGCTGCCAAGGCCAATAAGATAATGGGTTGCATCAAAAGGGGCATAGACGCCCATGATGAGAACATAGTCCTACCACTTTACAAATCGCTAGTCAGACCACACATGGAGTACTGTGTACAGTTCTGGGCTCCTGTGAACAAGGCAGACATAGCAGAGCTGGAGACGGTTCAGAGGAGGGCAACTAAAGTAATAACTGGAATGGGGCAACTACAGTACCCTGAAAGGTTATCAAAATTAGGGTTATTCCCCTTAGAAAAAAGGCGACTGAGGGGAGATCTAATATCTATGTATAAATATATCAGGGGTCAGTACAGAGATCTCTCCCATCATCTATTTATCCCCAGGACTGTGACTGTGACGAGGGGACATCCTCTGCATCTGGAGGAAAGAAGGTTTGTACACAAACATAGAAGAGGATTCTTTACAGGAAGAGCAGTGAGATTATGGAACTCTCTGCCTGAGGAGGTGGTGATGGTGAGTACAATAAAGGAATTCAAGAGGGGCCTGGATGTATTTCTGGAGTGTAATAATATTACAGGTTATAGCTACTAGAGAGGAGTCGTTGATCCAGGGAGTACTTCTGATTGCCTGATTGGAGTCAGGAATGAATTTTTTACTCCCCTTAAGTGGGGAAAATTGTCTTCTACCTCACAGGGTTTTTTTTCCTTCCTCTGGATCAACTTGTAGGAAACAGGCCGAACTGGATGGACAGATGTCTTTTTTTAGCCTTATGTACTATGTTACTATGTTACTATGAAATACTCCACTAAACGCTTTCACCACATATACAGTAGCTGCAGAAGTGAACTGTGTAAATATTTTTCTCTTTCTACTGAAATACCCCACTAAACGCTTTCACCACATATAGCTGCAGAAGTGAACTGAGAATCTATTTTTCTTTTTCCACAGATATAAGCCATAAAGGATTTCCAACATAGCACTTGCACCCCAAGAACAAATTGCTGGAATGACAGAGCTGTATAATGGCTATTTGGATCCCCAAATAATCTTTCCCTGCACTTGTAAATCACTTTTCTAGCACTTCCCCTAGCGCCTTCTGACAGCTCTCCCTGCACTAAGATGCTGTGAAAAGATTCCTCCCTATCCTTTCCCTGCACTTATAAATCTTTTTTTCAGTTTTTTTTCACAATGTGTTTTTTCAATTGCTGTCCCTAGTGCCTTCTCACGTCTGTCCCTGCACTTAGAACGCAGGAAAATTTCTGATTCTAAGATGGCCACCGTATTTTTTAGGGCTGTGACATTACATGACTGATGGCTACTGATTGGCTGCATGCATGCATGTCAGTCTGGGTGATCCCACCTTCCCAGAGTTCCCTGCCCCATGTCCTCAGTCCTCACATGTGTGGCTGACATCTTAGGAAAAATTGTAATTCGTTACTACGAAGTGCGAGGAAATCCGCATTTGTTGCGAATCAAATTTTTCCTGAAATTCGATTTAATTCCACTTCATTAGCTTTGATTCATTCATCTCTAGTGGTGACATGTGACGTCATCGCGCCAGCCGGCGTGATGATGTAATCTGATCTCGCGCCGCAAGAGATTTCGGCCAAGATCTTCAAGCAGGATGGAGGCTGGCGGCCTGTCGCAAGCAAATGGAGGGGGTAAGTTTGAATTTTTAGTTTTTTTATACTATTTCAAGTTAAATTGATTCGCTGACACGAAGCAGGAGGAAATTCGTCTTCTAGGCGAATCGAATTTATCCTAAAATTCAGATCGATTTCCACTTCATGGGATTTGATTCACTCATCTCTAGTTACAGGCAACAAAGCAATAATTGCTGCAAAAGCAAAAAATGTTTTCCTCTCCATAAATACATTTTCTGGAGATAATATGCGGCGAACCTGTAGCGACAGACATATGCTATTATTAACCTTTTTATTAACCATTTTTCTTTGGTGTTAAAAAGGCATTAAAAATTCTGGTGGAAGGTTTATTACCTTTATTTGAGAAGCACTTTCATATTCGGGATTTACATTTTAAACATATTCAGAAATGAATTTCACAAAAAGTGACTTTCGTTACGGGTTATTGCATAGAAAATACATAGAAAATCGAGCTACCCTTTTCTCCTGTTTTATGTCTCTATCAAGTGCTAACACTTGCCACATTCTTTCTTTTCTACTTTTTCTAGGAAATAAAGTAATTGAGAACCAAACAGGTGCCGCTCCTTGCAAAATATCACACATTCTAGAATCGTTTTTATTATTTCAATAGACAGTGAAATCTCTTGGAAACCACTACCTAAAATTTCAGTCTCTATGAATAAAACTGTGCATGGTGAAATCTGTGATGGGAAATCTGATCTAGAAAAGAGTGTGGTCCTCTGCAAGATGTAGGCTTTTGAAGAAGCTAAATTGTGTGTCCTCCATAATACACATAAAAGAAACAATACAGCAATCAAAACTTCTAATGCAATAATACAATACAATCATAGGCATGTGCAGCCTATTGCATTATGGTGTGCATGTATATGTATATATGTATGTATGTATATATTATATACACACAAACACATATATATACACAAATACACTAAGGGGTATCAGGGTACATTATTATACAGGGGTAATATAACTGAGTAGGGCTATCAGGGACATTATACAGGGGTAATATAACCTGTATAATATAAGTTATATTACCCCTTTATCATGTCCCTTGAGATAGCCATCCTCAGTTATATTACCCCTGTATAATAACGTACCCTGATACCCCTTAGTTTTACCCCCTGTATAATTTACCCTGATCCCTCAGTTATATTACCCCCTGTATAATGTCCCCGATACCCCTCCTCAGTTATATTACCCCCTGTAATTTACCCTGATCATATAACTGAGGGATATCAGAGTACATTATACAGGGGTATAAATTAGGAGGGGTAGCAAGCAGCAGGGAACATACTTTATGCGTTAACCTAATGTTATATAACTAACTTATATGTGGAGGAGGTGACTCTCAGCCAGGGCAGAGTTCCAGTGGCGTAGCGTGGGTTGACAGCACCCGGGCAAGCCAAGTATTGCACCCCCCCAACCTGTGGACATGTCCCTTTTTACAAATAATGCAGTACATGTCACCTACAGTCCTATGTAACACCACAGATAACAAGTGATAACTCTCTGAGTACTGATAATGTAGTAGATGTCACCTGCAGTCCTATGTAACACCACAGATAACAGTGATAACTCACTCAGTACAGATAATGTAGCAGATGTCACCTGCAGTCCTATGTAACACCACAGATAACACAGTGATAACTCTATGTGTACAGATAATGGATTAGATGTCACCTGCAGTCCTATTTAACACCACAGATAACACAGCAATAACCCTCTGAATACAGATCATGTAGTAGATGTCATCTGCAGTCCTATGTAACATCACAGATAACACATTGATAGCTCTTTGAGTACAGATAATGTAGCAGATATCACCTGCAGCCCTATGTAACACCACAGATAACACAGTGATAACTCTCTGAGTACAGATAATGTAGTAGTTATCATTTGTAGTTCTATGTAACACCTCAGATAACACAGTGATAGCTCTCTGAGTACAGATAATGTAGTAGATGTCACCTGCAGTCCTATGTAACACCACAGATAACACAGTGATAGCTCCCTGAGTACAGATAATGTAGTAGATGGGTGTGAGGCCCCAGAATTCAGAACACATACAGTGTGAACTGAAGTCTGGGGCCAGGCTTCGGCAGTTTGGGCCGAATCCTATAGCCATCCCTACCCCAAACAGATATGTGGATGGACATTACATATAATGGTACACAATATACAGGAGAATACAAGAATAGGATGTTCTATGGGGGTGCCGGCCGAGTGTATTGCGGATCCGTAAAACACTACGAACGTGTGAATAGACCCTAATAGTAATAATTATGGTGCCCTTCAGCCCCTCCAACATAGAGTCCCATATAAAATACATCATTCCCTCTGCCTTCAGCCCCTCCAGCATACAGTCCCATGTAAAATACATCACTCCCTCTGCCTTTAGCACCTTCAACATACACTCACATGTGAAATGCATCACTCCCTCTGCCTTCAGCCCCTCCAGCATAGAGTCCCATGTAAAATACATCACTCCCTCTGCCTTTAGCCCCTCCAGCATACAGTCCCCATGTAAATAATATCACCTCACCCCCCTCTCTTCAGACCCCTCTAACATACAATCTCCAGTACAAGGATTATTCCTCCTCCCGTCAGCCCCTGCAAAAAGCCCCCCAAGTAAACACAACAGTCAATCTTCTGCTCCACATACCGACCTGCAGCTTCTGCTCCTCTCTCCAACAACCTGCTCTGTTGAATCTCCTGCACATCTTGAGGCCCCGCCCCCTGTATGACGAGATTCCGCCTCTTCCTTCGACTTCATTCTAGCTCTCTACTGTTTCATAGGCTTCAGACCACTAGCCTGAAGCCTATGTGAAGGATGGGATCAGGAGTTGGCAGATGGCAGTGCAGCACGGAGGTGATGATTAGGGTGTGCCCAGTAGTGGGTGCAATGCAGTGGCGTAACAAGAGTTCAATGGGCCCCAGGGCAAACTTTGAATTGGGGCCCCCCCCAAAGCCGCCACCCATCCACAAGCCGCCACCCACCCACAAGCCGCCACCCACCCACAAGCCGCCACCCACCCACGGCATTAAAGTGTTGTAGTCGAATTTTAAATAAGGAAGTAGGGTTTTTTTGTTTTTTTAATGTTTCCAAATAAAATACACAAATAAAAAAAAAAAATTCAAGTAGTCCAAACGATTCCCCACATAAGGCATAAACCTACTTGACCCATATCTTGGTAAATTACCTACAATCAAAAAAGATAATCACCACATAATATTGGCTGTCAGTTTGGTGCCTAATTATTTCACAATATCATCATCCATCCATCCATCCGCCCCACCCCGGCCCTGATTTCTATTATGTAAGAATACAGGGGTGGGGTGGATAGATGATCTCGGTAATGAAAAGTCTGAAATCAGGGTCAGGGGTGGGGCGGAGATGGATTGGATCATAAAGATTCAGTGGACAGGTTACACGCACGCGCACCAATAATTTATAGTTGTTATTCGTCCATCCCTGGCCACAACATGTCCTGCCAAATAATTATTCAGACAACCACCCGGGCCCCACCCTACCCTATTAGTATTATTACACATTTGTGCCCCAAAATACATAATTACTAAAAACTACCTGTAGTCCAGACTCCAGAAAGTTCACTGCTCCTGGCTCCTGCTCTGGGTCAGCGGCTGTCACAGTGATGGCGAATGGCGGCGATGATGTGGGTGTCCTGTCCACTGCTAAGTCTGACTGCAGGCGGGGGGGTGCTCTTTTAAATTGCCTGGTGGTGGTGCTGGCGGGCGGGCTCTTGCTGCGCCTGGGCCAGGCTGGCAGTGGGAGGGGGTCACAAATCACTCAGCAGCTGCCTGCACACTCCCTCCCCTCCCTGAGTCCCTTTGAGTCATGTTCACTGTTCGCTCAGCCTGTTTGTTCAGGCCTGGCCCGAACATGATAAGCAAATATCTATGGGTGGCTCACTGTCACTCACAGCCACAGACAGGCCGCAGGCGCCTCTGGCCTGAACAAACAAGCTGAACTTGGTGAACGTCACGTGACTTTTCACTTATCTCACAGTGACAGTCACAGGACTCAGACAGGGAGGAGGAGGGAGGGAGTATTCAGGCAGCTGCTGGCTCAGGCAGCTCTGTAATTTAAATGGTGGCCGCACTGGCCGGGCCCGGGTGGCTGACTGGGAGGGGGAGCGAGGGGGCTGGCGGTCGGCGTCGGCGAACCCCGGGCGGGCAGCTCACGGCGGGCGGGTCAGAGCCAGATGAGGACTCTCTCCGGCCGGCCCGGGCTCGCTCTGCGGCTGCCACGCCCACATGTGAGTCACGTGAGTGTGACTGAGTCGGAGTCCTCTGCAGCAGTCTCTCCGGCGGCAGATGGTGCGAGGCGCGCGCCGGACCAACCGCGCGCCCGCACTTCCGCTCCGCCTCTGCCTCCTTAGTACTCGCGGCTGCGGCTCCTGCCGCCGAGTCCTGCCCCGGCCCAGCAGCACGCCGTCACCGTGGATTTTTTAAAGATGAGGAGGAGTCTGGAGAGGTGGGGGAGGGCCCGCTCACCGCCGCCTGCAGCGGGCCCCCTCCACCGCCGGGCCCGGTCGCGGTCGCACACTCTGCGACCGCGATCGTTACGCCCCTGGTGCAATGACAGATGCCGTGTTCGTAACAGATCGCTGCATCTAAAACCAATAATACAGTGTAAAATTTAAATAAATTAATAAAGACCATACTTAGGGTGGGTTCACACTAGCGTTAGGGATTCAATTATGACTTAAATAACATGGTTATAACGGAAAATAACAGAATTCCCAGATAGAATGCAAAATGGAGGCCTTTAAAAGGCGACTTTTACAAAACTTTTCAGGTCAATTGGAACACTTTAAATTTGGTTTGAATTTATTTGCCACAAATCGCCCGACCGATTCAGCCAATTTGAATTTTAAATTGAAGAAATTCGCTCATCACTAGTGTCAGATTACCAAGGGTTCTAGTTAGAGATGAGTGAATCTAATCCCACGAAGTAGAATTCGAACCGAATTTCAGAAGCCGAATTTCCTTGTGCAAGCGAATCAATTTAACCTGAAATAGCATAAAAAACAAAACAATTGAAACTTACCTCCTCCATTTGCTCGTGACGGGCCGCCAGCCTCTATCTTGCTTGAAGATCTCAGCCAAAATCATCGCACCGCATGGGATTTCGGCTGAGATCTTCAAGCAAGATGGTGGTGGCCGGCCCGTCGCGAGCAAATGGAGGTGGTAAATTTGATTTCATTTAAAAAAAAACTGTGTAAAATTACACTCAGATGCCGCAATCATGTATGAACGCGCCATCTAAGGGGTACAATGATGGGGGCGGCGCTATCGCAGCTCCCTGTCATTGCACCCACTACTTACAAAAAAATGCGCTTTGTGACGAAGTAATTAATCACAAAGCGAATTTTTAGTGAATTTCGACGAATCAACTGATTCAAACTTTCCATAAATTCGCTCATCTCTAGTTCTAGTAGCCATTCTGGCTTGCTTTTGAGAATGCAATGTCTTGTGGTAGCAACCCCTTTAAGGAGACTACATTGATATGGGATAGATTTCATGGGTTGAACTAGGTTCAGTAGAAATGTAGTACTTGTGCAACCTAAGTAATTTTAACACAGTCATAAATTTGAGTATCTTAATAGTCAGAAGATGGTCAATGATTCTGTTTGAGTAGTGAAAGAAGCAAAGCTTTAGGCTTCAGACCATTTTATAGTTTACTGAGTCCAAAGTAATCAAAAGTCGGTAGCATGACTGCGACAGTGAAAGAATTAAAGCCATCCAATTTAATATTGAAACACAGATTTTTAGTGTTAAGTTAAATAGCCAACATGGTAATTGTGGCACATCAGTGTTTTTTTCTTGACATAAGCCGTAATAGGTTCTTGGAAGATTTGTTTTTGACTCAACTTCGTAAATTACTGGTTCACATGTAAATGACTGAAAATGAGCTAGCAGGGGACATTAATGAATTAGAAACGCAAGAGTTCTAGCCTTCCCAGTAATTTAATTTGTTCCTTTTTCTTGCAGACTATCCATCACTATAAATCCCTGGTAATTAGAATTGTAGACCCATGCTGTATTCCGAGGACATTCTATCAGGACAAAATGTTAATATTCTTCTGTTTTCCTCCAGAAGCTTAATTTAAAAGAACATCATGGCATTAGGAGTTTCAAATTAATTCATATCTAAGATGAATCAAATATGTTGTCCAGCAAAGGTCCAACGAGTCGGTTAAGGACATGCAAAACAAATTGACTCAAATGGTCACTTTATAACATCTGCTGCAAGATATACAGTAGTCATATACAGTATAGTAGATATATAGGTATGATCCCAGGACATGCTTCAACTTACGTGTGCTCCATAAAAAGATGAAACTGGACCTTCATTTTAGAGAACGTTTCTCTGCTGAGGACAAAGGGGCCTCGATGCTTTCACTTCCTTTCCAGGACCATTGCTAAAAATGCACAGATTCTCACCGACTAATAGAGCAAAGGGAATAAGACTAACCAAAACGGCCCCCTCTTTCCAATTGTAGCCACAGGGATTGTCACTATAGAATGTTTTCGGAGAGTCTTCAGACCTTTTAACTTATTTCACATTTTGTTATGTGGCGGCCATGTGCTAAAAAATAAAAAATAAAATAAAGTTTTCCTCATTAATTTGCACTCAATACCCCATGATGAGAAAGTTAAAACAAAATTTTAGATTTTTTTTTTTTTGCAACTTTATTTAAAAGGAAAAACTATGCTATGACACTTTAGCACTAGTGGCCATCTTTGAGATTTTTCTGCACCTTGACTGGAGTCCACCTGTGGTAAATTCAGATGATTGGACTTGATTTGGAAATACACAGCCATGTCTTCATAAGGTCTCACAGCTGGAGGAACAGATCTGGAAAAGGGTACATAAGATTGATGCTGCACTGAAAGTTCCCAAGAGCACAGTGGCCTCTATAATTCTTAAAGGGGTTTTGCCATCTAAGACTATGGGGGCATATCACTAGGATATGCCCCATTGTCTGATAGGTGTGGGTCCCACCTCTGGGACCCGCACCTACAATAAGAACGGAGCGGGGAAATGAACGGAGGGCACACTGTGCATGCGCAGCCGCCCTGTATTCATTTCTATGGGGCCGCGAAAATAGCCGAGCACTGGCTTGGCTATTTCCGTCTGCCCCATAGAAATGAATGGGACCAGGGGCCGCTCATGCATGGTGCCCTCCCATTCACTTCTATGGGAGCAGCAGGGAGCAGTGCTTGGTAGTGGACGGACCCCAGGAAATCCGAGGTCCTCCAGCCACAGCTCTTCGCGCTCCGTCTCGTTATAGGTGCGGGTCCCAGAGGTGGGCTCCACACCTATCAGACAATGGGGCATATCCTAGCGATATGCCCCCACTGTATGTGATGGGAATACCCTTTAAATGGAAGAATTTTAGAACAACCAGTACTCTTCATAGAGCTGTCCACTTCACCAAACTAGTAATTGAGGGAGAGTATCATTAGTAAGAAAAGTCAAGAACCCAATGGTCATTCTAGTTTAGCTCCACAGATCCTGTGTGCAAATGGAAGAAACTTCCAGAAGGTCAACTATCACTGCAGCACTACACCAATCTGGCCTTTATGGCAGAGTGGCCAGAAAGAAGCCTCTCCTCAGTATGACATATCGGCAGGATAAATTTCAGATACATGTAGTTTTCACCTCTAGGACCACCACTTATTTGCTAAATCAAGGTCTTCCAACCCAGGTGGTGGGTGACTGCCATATCAAGCCTGGGATTTAAAGCAGAGGTAGGCAGGATTATAGATGCTGCTAAATTCATTGTGCTAAACTGTTTCTGTAACTTCTATTCACCCAGTGAGCTTGGCTGTTTCCACAGTCCCACACACCTCTGTCTTCAACACATGCTGTGGATTTGCCATAAATGTCTGTGTTGAGAATAACCCTCCATGGTCAAAATGCAATAACGGTATACAGGTGTCCACCTACCATGTGCCATTTATATTTCAGATGTCTTCTTATTCTGCAGAGGGACCCATAGGCATGATGTAACTCTCACTTATACATCCCCTATAGCTAGGATACATCTGAAGTCCATAGCAGCAATTCACACCTGCAAGCCCAGAATTAATATAGTCCCTTCCTCTTCCAATTCTTACTTCTCTATAAAATGTTTTCTCTATTATTTTTGGGTAGCTTGATGATTGAGTTTAAATGGCTTTCTGGTACTTAAATATTGATAACCCATCCAATAGGTCATCAATATTACTTTGGCTAAGGTCCAACACCCGACACCCTACTGATCACCTATTTTGGCTAGCCACCAGCCCCAGAAACAACACAGTGGGTAGGAGATTCTGTCCACTGTGTAGTTTTAGAGCAAGCATACTGCAGCTCAGCTCCTTTTCACTGATATGGAAGCTGATGTTGTACTTGGCATGGCTACTACACAGTGGATGGAACCTTGTGCTTCTGACTTCATCCTTTGTATACTTTCCCGTGCCTGCAGCTGAACGTAACAGCTGATCAGTGGGGTGCCGGATGTTGTTATCAAGATATGTCATCAATATTCTAATTTCATTTTATTTGTCTGATTCAGCAAAGTATACCCTATATTACATGCAGTCCCACCCTGTGTCATGCTCTTGGAGGAGGCTAATTCAAGACAATGTCTTACTGGTCATTGGAGAGATATTCTAGAAGGTCTAAAAATATGTACCCATTTTAGACTGGTAGCGAGGGTTTTAAAGAACAATATTGGAGAGAGAGTGTGCATTCATAGTTAATCCATTCTGTCATTCTGTTAGCGATACAGTTACTGTGCCTCAGTATTGCAGGCAGGTGTAATATATCGCTGTGTCCATCACTGTCAAGGAGGGGCATCGTTAGGTCAAAATATTCGGGGCTGGAGCCCCGAATGTTTTGTCCAGTGTCCCGAATGTTTATGCTGGTGAGATTGTTTTTTTTTTATTAGGCTATTCTTAGCCGTCTGGGCAATCCCACAGATCATCCCCCAACCCCCTTGTACTTGTTCAGCTACTTGCAGGCTGCGCAGGCATGAGTTCAGGACTTCAGTCACTTCAGTGCGCAATTCTGTTCTGTGGCGCATGGCGGTCACGGGCCTCACGGGATCACGTGCCGCAGAACAGAATTGGGTACCGAAGTGACTGAAGTTCTGAATTCATGCCCGCGCAGCCTGCAAGTAGCGGAACAAGTAAAAGGGGGGTTGATGGGTTCCAACTTCCTACACTTGTTGATGGGTTCCTTCACAGATTACAACTGATTATTGGGCATCCCAGCAGCACGATCTGCGATTAGTTTATAGTTGGGTGGTTTACTTTATTTTAAATTAGGCTGACCATAGGTTAGGGTGATCTGTGGGGTTGCCCAGATGGCTAGGCCCTTCACTGTAGTTATTAACCCCTTTCAGCAGTTCACCATTCACTGAAGGGGGACTGCTGAAAGGGTTAATAACTACTGTGAAGGCCCCCCCCCCTGTGGAGATGAGGGCGTGAATTCATGGGATGGGGAGTGGCTTCACAGGTTCGTGCCCTAGATGTCTTCAGACCCTAGCAACGCCCCTGCTGTCAAGTGCACCAACAATCATAGTAAATTTGTTCTGTTAGTGATGGAGTAAGGCTTCTTTCTCACTGGCGTTCCCCTGCCAGAACAGCCTGCGAGATCAGTACTAACGTTTGCACACATGTGCTACCGGACGTCCGTCCCGGCCCCATTCACTATAATGGGGATGGACAGGAGATGTGGCCGCAGCACGGCACAAATGCCGAGAACCAGCCGGACAAAAACTCAGCATGTGTAATATTTTGCCGTGTGCATCACTGTCAAGTGCACCAACATTCACAGTTAATCAGTTCTGTTGGTGATACAGTTGTTATACACTATGGCCAATGGACAGTTGACTTAAGTGGCAAAAATGATGTTGTAGGAGGCATAAGTAGCAACAGAAGAAGGGGGGGGGGGTGATAGCAGCTGCAGCAATAAGCCAGAGCTGTCATCCGGCGGTCGTGCTTTGACTAACAATCCAGCTAACACTGGAATGGTTGCTCTTCGCAATCATCTCAAGTGACAACAGTTACATACAACCAGGAATTGGTGGGTTCCTCTGACACTATGCTTAGTTGGCATTGCCCAGTAACTGCCTTTATGCCGTCACCTTTCCTGAACCTGCCTCTTGCTTTTGTTGCTCCTTCTGCTAGCCAAGTAATGATAGACCCTGGCTCTACTCCACTTTTCAGCGACAATTAGCAGGTACAGGCCAGCACAGACTTGGAGGAGAGGTGCGCTGCAGACTCCTTTAGACATGCAACTACCGATAATGACAGTCAGGTGGGATCACATGTTGCAAGAGGTCAGGGACGTGCGCAAGAGACAGGTGAGGGTGACACAAGTGACGACTCAAACATTTGTAGATAATGATGCAGCCAATCACACATGAGATCCAGGTGAAGAGGGGACATTTTCATCATCAGGGGGCGAGAGAGGCAGTGTGCCCGTGAGACAGTAGGGTGGAAGCATGCCCGTGAGACAGCAGGGTGGAAGCAGTGGGAGATATCTGGAGCCAAATGCAGGAGGGGTACAACATCTGCTACTTGGAAGACTACTGAAACTACTGAAAAACGCACTAGCAGTGCACGGGTTCATAAAAGCAGTGTCAGGCAGGCATCACACATTAGTCGAAGGAAAATGCCATACTTGACAGTGGAAGAATTTTTCACAAAGTTACTAGGGGATGTTAACATGGCTGTATGCAGGATGTTTGGGCAGAAGGTGAGGCACAGCCCGGGTGCTAATGTTGGCACAGTGGCCCTGCATCAACGCATGGAGCATCACCATAAAGTGGAGTGGAAAAACAATGCCACTCATTTAGTCTTACCGCCTGATGCAGCAACAGCTGCATCTCCCACCAGCCAGCACCCCCTCTCCAGCAGACAGGGCTCTACAATGTCAGTAGAAAGAAGGTGTTGTTCTTTCCCATTGACTTCAATGTCGTCTATTGTTTCTGATGCTCCTCCTCCTCCTCCTTTTCCTCATCTCTTGCTTCAACAGCAATTGACCACCAAGGTGATTGCAAAAAGACAACAGTATGCCTGCACTCATCCAGTGGCGCAGAAGCTCAACATGCTCCTGGCCATGTTGCTTGTACTACAGTCCCTTCCTTTCCATGTAGTTGGCTCTGCACATTTCAGAGAACTGATGGCTTGTGCCCAGCCAAGCTGGAGAATCCCAAACCGACATTACTTTTCCAAAAAAGGTTGTACAAGCTCTGCACACAGCAGAAGGTGGGCTAGTCCTTGGGCCTCTCAGTGTATGTTCATGCCAGCGCTGACATATGGAGTTGTAACTATGGTCAAAGAAAATATATGTCATTCAGCAACCCACTGGGTAAATTTCATTCCGGGCCAGGCACACCAGCAACTTGGCCAGGTGATGGCAATGCCGCCTCCGCATTGTAATCGTGAGATTTCTGCACCAATGTCCTACTCTGCCTCCTTATCCTTCACCTTGTCCTTACTCTCCTCTCTAGGCACAGTTCACGGTGGTCCTCCATCATATCACCTATGGAAAAGCTAGGCGTTATCATGTGGTTCTGCACCTCGTCAGTCTGGGCGGACTGAGCCACAGGGGAGAATCTGTTCGGCATCAATAAAGAAATCGAACACTGGCTGTCTCCTCGCCAACTAGAGATAGGAACTAGGGTTGAGCATATCGGGTTCGTATTGCTGTATCCGAACCCGATTCTTTTAAGAACTTTGTTAAGAATATCAGCTCCATCCTTCTGTAAAATGTATTGTCTCCACTGAGGTCTTTCTGAAGTTTCAGTAAATATCATGAGACTTACTTTGTCTCTTCTCTATCACGTGTCCTCACTTTGTTTATTAGCACAAACTAGACCTGACGGTAACATTAACCTGTTATACTGATGCACAGCAATTCGACAGCTAACAGAAGGGATTAAAAAGCATGTGTTTGGACTGCCACAACATGCATTAAAAGAACATTTCTTTTCCACTGTTTCATTGCTGCTATCTCCATTTCTTTATTTTTTTCCACTAAGGAGCCATTTGGACACAGCTCCTGCACACTGGTGTACACTCTCCCTGCAGTTTCACTTCCAAGCCTTCACACTAAGACTGGATCACCAAGTGGGAAGAATATGATTAGGCAGACAAGGCTTAGTATACGAAGTATACGAAGCTGCCGAATAAAATTTTTCAAAACTTTACTCATCTCTGATTATAATTGTAGTGCAGTCAGTTCCTTTTACTTATCACAAGAAAAGTGCATTTGTATTTATAGAGAGTATATGTTCTTTATTCAAGAGATCAATTTTGACAAGTGCAACTCCGTATTCCTGCTCTAGTCAAGTTCATTCAAGTTCATTCAGTTGAATTGTATAATCTGGTTGTATTTATATTCCATACGTTCAGATAAAGTGTTCAGCTTATTTGCAGTCAAACAGTAACGGTATACCAGAGAATAATGTCTGAAAACCACTTTGGAAGATATAAAAATAGCTGGTCTCCTTCTAATAGAAATTCAAGGAAACTAGGTACAGCATTCAAGATCCTTGACCCAGATTTTATTTTACTTCCATTGTAAAGAAGAGATAGGAAAATGTTTCAGTGACTCATTATTAGAAAATAAAATTTGGGAAAATGCCCTTTACCTCTACTACTAAATTTCTATAACTAATAATCACGGTGGCAACAAAAAGTAGATGCTCAGTCATCAGCTGTGTTGTCTTGCAGTGCTGTGTCCACTGCACAATGTATGTCCTTGCCAACTTCTGGCAGCGGAGCTACACTGCAACAGCTGATTGGCAGGATTGCAGGGTATTGTCCCCCCGCCAATCAGATATTGAGCGCTGAGGATAGGCCATCAGTAAAATCCTGGAATGCTCCTTTAAGTTTAACCCTCTATGCCATTTGACTATTCAAAGAGTATGTTCACACGATGGATTTTTGAAAATTTGCCTACAAAATGCAACGTATAATCCGTGCATGTTTTTTGTGCGTTCTTAATACTTTTTTTGGGCACTTTTTTATCAATAGGTATTTACATCACTACAAAACTGCATTTTAAGCTAGTCGTTTTGTTGCAGATTTACTCTGAAATGCTTGAGGAAAACGCACCAAAAAACACATGGACAAATGTGGAGCTGTTTTTTAATGCTTCCCATTCATTTCAATGGGAGATTTAGTGTAAAATCCAACCCAAGATAGGGCACGTTGCTTCTTTTTTTCCATGTGGAAAAAAAACAAGTGCTACTTGCCTTTGAAATGAATGAGGAACTGTTTTGAGGTGTTTTGAGTGGATTTTGAATCAGAAACACTCCAAAATCAGTGCCAAAAACTCTGTATGAACTGGCCCTGAGGAACTAGAGTAAACTTCTTCATAAGGCTACAGCTCGATCATATTGAGGGTTGTGGTTTTTCTATACTTAGAAAGCTAACACATATTACTGGTTTCATTATAATCATATATTGTGCCTGTGAATAAAGCAGTAATATGTACATTAGCTTTATAAACATCGAAATTTACTCTTCTCAATATGCTGCGGCTACGGTATGTAGTGTATATGATATGATATGTACATGCTAGGACACAGCTTTGCCCGCAGCATGCTGATGTCTAGCCCTGTCAATCAAGGGGAGGGGGGAGTGTGCAGAGCACAGGGATGTTAAAAAAGCAGTGCTCCAAGCATTCAACTCCAGCCCTTGGTGCTCCAACTTGCTAATTTACATATGAATAAAAAGCAGATTTCTCAGCAGATTTTTGACATACAGACAAAAGAAATGTATTGTTTTCATCAGCATGATGAGCCTTACCAGCCAGTATGTCTGGTTTAATAAGGTTAATCATGCTGGCAGAGCCTCTTTAAGATGCTAGGCTTCCTCATATGCAGCTTTGGACAGCCAAATCTTTCTTCTTTAACTCTGTGTCAACAGAGGGAATAGTGAGCTCTGCAATATAAAAAGTCAAACTGTAATTACTTTAAAGCTAAAACATAATACTTTTCAAGGATGTTTATGGCATATCTACCTCTCTAATATTAACTAAGTCAATCCAAGCCACCAAAAGTAGCCATCAATACTTCTAAACCCAGTTATTTGCCATTTCAATAGCTTCTTTCAATTTTGCTCTCATAAAAATAAGACGATTCCTAACAAATAAATATCCAACAACATACATTTATGTTATGCTGTTGACTTATCGACGAGTGACCTTCTTCCCAGGACTTTTGCGTGAATGAAAAGATTATGAGAAAGTGCCATCAACGCTCAAAGCATACAAGATGTGAACCATCTGAGCATTGAGAAGATCTAGCAGTTGGACATAAATTTAAAGAACAAGTGACTTTATAATTTTACCCTATAGACAATCAATCATATTAACTCTTGAAAGCCATTCTTATTTAAGGTTCAGTGATGCAGAATTTCTGAGCCGAATTTTTCTTCCTACTGGCCACTGCTTCCTGGAGTCACGACTCACGAGTCAAGATTACATCAGCTACTGCAGTACCCACCAACAATTACAAAACTTATGATAGCTATACACATTCAATTGGTGTTGGCCAAACAAAGCATTCCTCTCAACCTCTGGCATATGTTCATGTTCAGTATGACCATGTTCTGAAATTAGAGAGGAAGCTGAAATTCAATGCGCTTAATCCATTTTTTCTCCAACATAGGCTAAATGAAAGCAATCCAATCATCCAATGTGTATGATCCCACAGAAAGCAGGTGATCGACCTCAGTCTAATGAGTTTGGCCACCTTTAGTAGTACTGATCCCCTCATATGGTGCATAGGGACCATTTTGACCCCTTCAGGTCCCAGAGCCGTCGTGCAACTAAAACCTTTGCCCCCCTGTAGTTTATAATTAGACTTTCTCTAATACACATATTAGCACTATGTACAAACTATAGACAGCTCTGTTAGTAGAGTTTTATAGGAGACGGACGTTCATTCCCTTGGATGTCACACGTATTTCCTCTTATGATTGATGAGTTAGATTTTCTACTGTGGTAAAAAAGAAAATGTGTTTTTATGTTTCAACAGTCAGACTGTGGAGATGTTCTGCAAAAGTATTAGTTTGGTGCTGTATTTGTTCAGAAGTACGACATGCCATATGCACCATTGAAGATGACAGAAGTTTCCTGAAAAGCTGACATTTGTACATTGGAACTTTGAAAAAGTTATCTTTTGGTGTTTAATAAAAAAAAGTTTGATACTCTAGTTATATTGTGCCATTGTTCTAAAAATTTAGCAGTTTCTAAAATACAAGTGTCCTGTTACAAAAATGGCCGCCACAACTGAAGAGAAAATGTCAAAAGAAGGTAGAACAAGACACAATTTTGGTGTATGGTAGTGGTTTAACAATGTTCCAAAGTCACAATTTTCATAGCATCCTTTATCTATTGGTACATTAATGTTGCTCATAGTAATCAATCATTGTGCAGCTTTCATTCTTCCAGAGTAGTTTAACAAATGAAGGCTGAGCTTTGATTGGTTCTTATGGGCAACATGAGAAAATTTATAGATTCTCACTAAATTAGTTATATCAGTATTGCATGTTCTCTCAGTACCGTGTTCATATTTGCCCCCAAAACACAGAGGTTATAAGTAGAGATGAGCGAATTTTTCAAAAATTTGATTTGGCTGGTTCATTCAATTTTCAGGAAAAATTTGTTTCGATCCAAAGTTATTTGCAGCGAATTGCGTTAAAAACCAGCAATTTCCAGGCTTCAGAGAGCCTTTATAGGGGTGTAGAACACTGTGCCTTGCAGTAACACGCATAGGGAGTCTGCTGGGGTAGTAAAATAATACTGTGAGTCAGTATAACATGCAGATGACAGGGGTCGCTCTTAGAATCACTGCATACTTCACATATTTGGGCAATCATGGGATCAACACTGAACAAATAACTCAAGTATCAACTCAGCTTTACAGGTAGATGTTAGCGTTAAGAATAAGCGCAGTCCTTTCACACCCTCGTCAGCTGATTCCACAAAGATGTCTACAGAACCTGTTCTATTAAACGCTTATACAAGTAGAGGGCGCCCCCCCCCCCCCCGACAGAGTGGAGAGGGTGTCAGCAGTAAGTTTGTGTTAACATCACTGATTATTTTGCCCTTCCTCTGATCCGTCAGAACAATAACCCACAAAAATCGGATCCTGTCTATGGAGCATACGCCTTCACTCAGTCAGCATTTGCTCAATAATCCATCCGTTGTGCGTCTCATTTTTCTTTGCTACTGACAGATCAGGAGTAAGGTCAAATAAATGATGATATCAGCCAGGCCGAAAGCCAAAATAGTAGGCCAGTCATGAAGTGGGGAGGGTGGGAACAGCATGAGAAGTCCACAGAGTGGACCTATGACATAGGGGTGAGGTGGAAGCAGCAGCAGCATCAGGAGGAGGCCACAGAGTGGCACAATGACCGAGTGTGGATGTGGCGGCAGCATGAGTAGGCCACAGAGTGGCACAATGACTGAGTGTGGAGGTGGCAGCAGCATGAGTAGGCCACCGAGTGGCACAATGACAAAGTGTGGAGATGGCAGCAGCATGAGAAGATGACAGAGTGGCACAATGACAGAGTCTGGAGGTGGCAGCAACATGAGTAGGCCACAGAGTGGCACAATGACAGAATGTGAAGGTGGCAGCATCATGAGTAGGCCACAGAGTGGCAAAATGACAGAGTCTGGAGGTGGCAGCAGAATCAGGAGGCCACAGAGTGGTACAATGACCGAGTCTGGAGGTGGCAGCAGCATCAGGATACCACAGAGTGGCAAGGTGACATAGTGTGGAGATGGCAACAGCAGCATCAGCAGACCACAAAATGGCAAGGTGACATAGTGTGGAGATTGCAGCAGCAGGAGACCACAAAATGGCAAGGTGACATAGTGTCGAGATGGCGGCAGCAGCAGCATCATAATACCACAGAGTGGCACGGTGGCATAGTGTGGAGATGCCAGCAGCACCATCATGATACCACAGAGAGGCAAGCGTGACATAGTGTGGAGATGGCAGCAGCAGGATACCACAAAGTAACCACGTGAAAGAGTGAGGCAGTGGGTGGCAATACCAGTACCCGCTGACGAAGGTGGGAGAAAGAAGGAGCACATGGCATCAGATGTGTGGCATCATGCGGGTGGCAGCATCAGAGTAGTAGCTGAGGCAGGTAGCCAGAAGAAACCAGTCTCTTTTTTCAAGGATTGGGTGAAGCGGCATAGATGATCTAATCAGATGCATCAGGAATTGGTGGGTGGTAATCTTGGCTGATCCACGCCTGATTCATCTTGACAAAGGTTAGTCTCTACACATTTTGAGTGGACAGGCGAGTTCTCCTTGGGGTCACTAGTGTTGAGCGTGAATATTCTAATTTTTATCGTGAATATCGGCACTTCGAAAATTCGCGAGATATTTTGAATATAGTGATATATATTCATAAAAATGAATATTTTTTTTTTTTGTTTTGTTTTGTTTTTTAATCTGAACCCATTACCTAGTACAGTGTTTCCCAACCAGTGTGCCTCCAGCTGTTGCAAAACTACAACTCCCAGCATGCCCGCACAGCCAAAGGCTGTCCCGGCATGCTGGGAGTTGTAGTTTTGCAACAGCTGGAGGCACACTGGTTGGGAAACACTGACCTAGTATACCTACCTGCTTCTTGCTTGTGGGCCAATGTGAAAATATTGTAGTCTGTAGTAAATTAGAATATTCTACATTTTTTTTCTCTTATGCGAAAAATCGGCAATTTAATATTCGCGTAATGCGAATATTCTAACACCCGAATATATAGCACTACAGAATATAGTTCTATATTTTCGTTTTTTAGAATATTCGTTATTTTTTTCCATCTGAAGTCCTCCCTGCTTAAGTTGCTTTTGGGCCAATGACTGTTCACATTAAATTGGAAAAAACTCGAATATTCTAAAAAAAGAATATATAGCACTATATTGTATAGTGCTATATATTGGCGTTTTAGAATATTCGCATTACACGAATATTACATTGCCGCAAATATTTAAAAAAAAAAAAGAATATATAGCACTATATTGTATAGTGCTATATATTGGTGTTTTAGAATATTCGCATTATGCGAATATTACATTGCGGCAATGTAATATTCGCGTAATGTAAATATTCTAAAATGCCAATGTATAGCACTATAGAATATAGTGCTATATATTCTTTTTTTTTTTTGAATATTTGTCTTTTTTTAAATTTAATGTGAACAGTCATTGGCTCAAAAGCAAATTACGCAGGGAGGAATCATGACTTCAGATGGGAAAAAATGACGAATATTCTAAAGAAAAGGAATATATAGCACTATATTTCATAGTGCTATATATTCAGGTTTTAGAATATTCGCATTACGCAAATATTTAATTGCCGATTTTTTACAATCAACAGAATAATCTCGAATACGAATATTCGCGAATATATGACGAATATTCTAACGAATATTTGTGAAATATCGCAAATTCGAATATTGTCCCCGCCGTTCATTACTAGGGGTCACAATGGCCCCCGCCGCACTAAACACCCGCTCTGATGCCACACTACTGGCCAGGCAGGACAGCTTTTCCAGGGCAAACTCGGCCAGTTGCGGCCACAAATCCAGTTTGGCTGCCTAGTAGTCCAGCAGGATCTTAGATGTGTGTTGGCCGGGTGCTGTCCAAGTATGCCACCACCTGCTGGTTCAGGTCCTGCTCCAGGTCTACCTGCTTCTGCTGCTGGTGAGTAATTTCTTCACTATGATGGTAAGGAAAGCTAGTCATCAGCGACTGTAGACTCAGGTTGCTGCTGATGGAGATGGTGATGCTCCTGCCACCCCTCCCGAGCAGCCATGGCAGTGGAATGTGAGCGCAGAGGCCCTCCTGGTCAGACCTGTGAGAGGATGAGTGCAGAGAAGCAGCGACCAACTGACTGCATAGGATTTATCTGTAGTAGTTCAGTTTGTCCTCCCTCTCAGTGGGTGTAAAAAAGGCCCCCATTCTGAACCGGTAGCGAGGGTCCAAGAAGGTGGAGAGCCAGAAGTCACCCCTCTGCCAAATGGTGACAATTCGGCTGTCACTACGCAAGTAAGTGAGCATGCATCGGGCCATTTGTGCAAGTGACTCGGAGGGACTCTCTGTCTACATCTCCACTGCATACTGCCACGGTGTGTCTGGGTCATCTGTCTCGTCTTTCTCATCGCCGTGTAGCTCCTCTGGCTGCTCATGCTCCTCCTCTCCCGTCAGCTGAGTAGAAAAACCACCCATTTAGCTACACGTTGCCTGTGCTCCAATGTCCTCCTCCCCCTCCTCCTCCTCTTCCAGTTCACCCCCACAGGGCTCATGTGGCCATGAGATCTAGGCGCCACGTCGCCAGTCTCCTGATCAGCCATTGTTACCATCATCTGTTCCAGGACACTAAGGAGTGGAATGATGTCAAACATACCGTAGTCCTAGCGACTGACAAATAACGACTGACAAATAACATGGCGTCCTCAAAGGGCCTGCGCAAATGGCAGGTTACACGCATGAGCTGCCACTGGCTGACATCGAAGTTACACAGGGGAGTACTCCTATCCACTTGCATCATCAAGAAATCGTTGAAGGCATTTCTGTTCCTATAGTCCATCCAACATATGGAGGGTGGAATTCCAACGGGTGGAAACGTTGCATATCAGCCTATGTTGGGGGATGCCGTTCTGCCGCTGCAGCTCAAGGAGGGTGTGCTTTGCGGTGTATGAGTGGATGAAGTGCATGCAAAGTTTTCTGGCCATTTATAGGATGTCTTGCAGATGGGTGGAAGACTTCAGGAACCGCTTGACAACCAGATTGAACACGTGTGCCATGTAGGGCGCATGGCTCAGCCCTCCTTGGCGCAGCACCGACACAATGTTCTTCCCGTTGTCGGTCACTATGGTTCCAATTTTCAGTTGTGGCGGAGAAAGCCAGGATTCAATTTCTTGATGAATCATACGGAGCAGTTCCTCCATTGTGACTCAGTTCGCCCAGGGAAACGAGGGGCAGAACAGCGTGACACCGCCGTGCCCTGCATATGGAGTATGCTGGAGGGGCACTGTGACTTGTCCCTGCAGTGGAGGCTGAGGACATGGTGGAAGATGAGGAGGCAGAGGTAGACATTGTCGCAGGACCAATGGCATGAGAACGCGGAGGCTGAAGTGGAGTGACCTGACAAAGTTGCTGGTGTGGCTCAGCAGCAACCACATTACCCAGTGGGCCGTAAAGGACATGTACTGTCCCTGACTGTAGTTACAGCTCCACACATCGGCGCTGTCGTGTACTTTGGCAGACATTGACAGGCTCAAGGACTGCACCTTCTGTTCTACATTTTTGTGCAGGGCTGGTGCTGCCTTTTTCGCAAAGAAATTACGGCTTGGTACTCTCCACCTCGGCTCGGCACAAGCCATCAGTTCTTTGAAAGGTGTAGAGTCCACCACTTGGAAAGGGAGGTACTGCAGCACCAGCAACATGGACAGGAGCACATTCAACTTCTGTGCCATTGGATGCATGCAGGCATACTGCTGTCTCTTGGCAATCGCATCAGTGATCGATTGCTGACGGAATGACTGACGAGGAGTAGGAGGAGGAGGAGCAGTAGCATCTGGACCAGCAGAAGATGGGAATGACTGACAGCTCCCTTCAGCTGAGGTGGTGGAGTCTTGACTGCCTCTAACCTGGTACGTGCCCCTGGATGATGCAGTGGTTGCTACGGCAGGCTGAACCACCACATCAGAGCCACGGTTCTCCCAGGCCACTGTATGGAGACGCTGCGCATGTTGATGCAGGGCCGTAGTGCCAACATTGGCACCCTGGCCACGCTCCACCTTCTGCCCACAGATTCAACATATGGCCACGTTCACCTCCTCTGGCGCTTTGAAAAACTGCCACACCGCCAAGTAGGTGATTTTCCCCCCAACAGTCCACACTGACAGACTGCTACCGCCACTGCCTCTGTGAACCCCTGCACCACTACTTCCCGGGCAGGTATGCTGCTGCGAAGCAGGTGGTCTACCCTGGGCACGTTTGGCTCCTGACCTCCCACTGCTGCCACCCTGCTGACTCACAGCCATGTTACCACCTTGCTGGCTCTGCTGCTGCCTCACGGGCAAGCTGCCACTCTCTTCTCCTGATGATGATGAAACCCCTTCTGCACCAGGCTCCCAAGTGTGATCCGCTTCATCAACATTGAGTAGTGTCTGCACGTCACTGATGTCCTCCTCAATGGCCTCTTGGTCAGGAGCTTGACCGTTCGCAACACCACCATCCACGCCACTCTCCTCATCAGTACTTGCCCACCTACCGGAGGAAGCGAGATGTCTCCTCCACATCTTGGCTGGGCAGTAGCTGCTGACTGTCCTTTAGTAGCTCGTCCTCGCTGAAAAGTGTAGCTGAGCCTACAGCATATACTACTTCTTGCGGTGAGAGAACAGAAAAGGACAGAGGCAGGTTGAGGACAGGTGAGGGCACAGGGCCTGCTCCCAGGCCATGCTAACTAAGGGTTGTGTCTGAGGAACCCACCGACTGTTGGCTGGGGGTGTCTGATGTCACACTTGGGATGAAGTGGATGACCGAGTTAACCAATCAAGAACCGCTGGGTTGCTGGTCAAGACACGACCGCTAGATGACACCGGGAGCTCATGCCTTTTGCTGCAACTCCTGCTGCCATGCCCCCTTACTCTGCTGCGACCTCTGCCTGCGCCAGAAACATTCAGGCCTCTGCCACTCCTCTGTGCATGGCCTGGCACTTCTCTGTCAGATAGACTTTTAGCTGAACAAAATAAATTAAAAGCAAATAAAATACCCCTAAAAGCAACAAATATATTTTTCTTTTTGTACTGAAATAGGCCACTAAACGCTTTCACCACAAATAGCGGAAACAGTGAACTACGTACATATTTTTATTGTAGTACAGAAATACATCAGTAAACACTTTTAACCCCAAATAACTGCAGAAGTGAACTGCGTATATATTTTTCTTTTTGTAATGAAATAGGCCACTAAACGATTTTACCGAAAATAACGGCAATAGTGAACTGCGTATATATTTTTTTTGTAGTACAGAAATACGTCACTAAACGCTTTTAACCACAAATAACTGCAGAAGTGAACTTCGTATATATTTTTCTTTTTGTAATGAAATAGGCCACTAAACGTTTTTACTGCAAATAATGGCAACAGTGAACTGCGTATATATTTTTCTTGTAATACAGAAATACTTTACTAAACGCTCTCAGCACATATGGCTGCAGAAGTGAACTGCGTATATATTTTTCTTTTTGTAATGAGATAGGCCACTAAACGCTTTTAACCCCAAATAACTGCAGAAGTGAACTGCATATATATTTTTATTGTAGTACAGAAATACCTCACTAAACGCTCTCAGCACTAGTGTTGAGCGCGAATATTCGAATAGCGAATTTTTTTAGTGAATATCGGCACTTCGCTAATTTGCGAATATTTCGAATATAGCGCTATATATTTTCTATTTAGAATATTTGTTTTTTCTTTTTTTTTATCCTTGTTATCCATGTTCCTTTCCCACTTCCTAAATGCAGTTCTTACCTGTCCGGAGGATTCCTGGTTTCCTGGCCACTCCAGTGAGTGCCTGTTGCCGTTTCTGCCGACTTCCGTGCTCATGGAGTGCCCCCATCACCATGGGATCGCCTCCATGCTACAATGTACTGTCGGATGTGAGAATCACGATCTCACAAATTTGCCTACGTTTTATTCGCAATGTGAATAATATAACTTGTATTACTCGCATTGCGAATTCAACTTGCAGCTGTGTAGAATTAACGAAGATTGAGAATATAGTGCTATATTCGATATTTGTTATCTTCATTAATTCTAGCAAGCCGACTATTAGGAACCCAGCTCTAAGCTGAATTCGCAATGCGAATAATATAATGAATTACTCGCATTGCGCATCCAACATAGACCTGGTTTACTATGGTTGGCTTGCTCGAATTAACGAAGATAGAGAATATAGCGCTATATTCGTTATCTTCGTATTCATCAATAACGAAGATATTGAAATATTCTCTATCTTCATTATTAACGAAGATAGAGAATGTAGCGCTATATTCTCTATATTCGTTAATTCTAGCAATCCAATAGGAAAGTTGCCTATACACAGCTCTAAGTTCGATTCGCAATGCGATAATTTTACTTTGCCTATTTTTAAAAATAAATAGAATAATTATAATAATTATTCTATTTATTGAAAAAAATAGGCAAAGTATTATTATCGCATTGCGAATTGAACTTAGAGCTGTGCATAGGCCAGTTTACTTGGCTTGGTAGAATTAACGAAGATAACGAATTTGAATATAGTGCTATATTCGTTATCTTCGTTAATTCTAGATAGCAAACCAATCGGAAAGTTGTCATTATACCCCGTTCAAAGTTAAAATCGCAATACGCAAATAATTAAATTGCATATTATTCGCGATAAATAGAATGCCGGCGAATATTCGATTTTGACGGATATAAGACGAATAATAAAGTGAATATTGGTGAAATATTGCGAAATCGAATATGGCACCTACCGCTCAACACTACAGCACATATAGCTGCAGAAGTGAACTGCGTATTTTTTTTTCTTTTTGTAATGAAATAGGCCACTAAATGCTTTTACCACAAATAACGGCAACAGTGAACTGCGTATATATTTTTCTTGTAGTACAGAAATACGTACTAAACTCTTTTAACCCCAAATAACTGCAGAAGTGAACTGCGTATATATATGTATTTTTTTTTTTTTTTTTTTTTTCAGAAATCTTTTTATTAAGAGTTTTCAATAATATCAATGGGGTACAGAAGGGAAAAAGGGAAAGGGTGAGGGGAACAGCAGTAAGGGACAACCAGCAGGTGCCCAAAAGCAGTCATTACAGAAGTACACAGACAGTATAATCAGAGTATATGCGTTACAGTGCAGGTCCTAACACATTCAGCACCCCCAAGGTGCCACTTAGGGACGCCTTAAGGTACCAGGAGGTGTACTGAAATGGGGAAACTATCTCCACCACTTCAGCTCGGCTAAAGTGTGTAGTGAGAAAAGGTCTCCATTTATTAAAGAACTTTTCTGCCGAGCTTTCCTTGTGCCTACTCGTCTCTATTCTGTCGTGGCGAAGCATCAATTTCAGTTGAGATGTAATTTCTGCAAGTGAAGGAACAATCGGCGACAGCCAATGCTGAAGCAGCACTCTCTTAGCCACCAATAACACCGAATGCAGGAAGACAGTAGCCCGTTGTGGTGGGGACAATCTAACATGCTGAAATATTAACGCCTGGGGATCCACTGGTAGGTCCAGACGCCAATACTGTTTGATGTGAGCCACCACCTCACTCCAGTAAGTCACTACCTGCGGGCAGGTCCACATCCCATGCCAAAAATCTGTCAAAGGAACCCTACATTTTGGGCAGTGAGTTATACGGTCTGGGTGATTCGGGGAGGCCGGGAAATTAAAGCCATAGATCGCATTGTGCATCATCTTGAAATACGATTCTCGCCACCTTTCATTAATAACACATGAGCGAACTTTTTCCCAGCCCTCCAGAATCTTATCCTTGATGTCTGCGTCCGCGGTTATCACTTCCCACTTTTTGAAAATTTGTGAAGGGGAAACCCGTACAAACATTCCTGACATGGCCCGATAAAGATCAGAAAGGGAGGTCAACCTCGGTCGCTTCCCAATGATATCATCTAAGGTGTGTGTAGTTGCTTCCTTTGACAGATCCCGTACTCTTCCTTTGCAGAAGCTCAATATTTGCAAAACATAAAGGAAATGAGAGCCCGGTAGCTGAAAGTCCGACTGAATCTCTGTGGGTGAAAGCCATCTCCTCTCTGTCGCATGCATCAGATGCCCTGCCCTAGAGATTCCCTGCGTACACCACTGATCCGAGAAAGCCCTATGTCTAGCACCAGGAAGGTCTGGGTGATCCCACAGAGGCATATGTTTGGACAATAGGTGAGGGAGTCCAAACACTTTCCTGATCTCCTTCCACGCTACCACCGTGTCCCTAACTACCACCGAATTTTTGATCTCGGGGGCAGAGACGCCAGTCTGGTATGGAGACACGCAACAAGACCCCAAGGGGCCACCAGGTTCTGTTCAAGTTCCCTATTAGAGAAGTGATCCGTGCCATGTATCCAATCCAGAATGTGTCTGAGCAAACAGGTAATGTTGTATCCTCTGATATTAGGGAACTTAATCCCTCCTTCCGGCTTCCAGAGCATCAATTTATGCAGGGAGATTCGAGGTCGCTTACCTGCCCAAATAAACTTAGTGAAGGCCTTATTCAATGCATTAACGTCTGCATGCTTTATTAGTAACGGGAGAGTTTGGAGTGGGTACAGTAGCTTGGAAAAGGACATCATCTTCACTAAGTGACATCGGCCCAAAAAGGTCAGCGGTAAGGAGTGCCACCTGTTGAGGTCCGCTATGATTGACCTAATAAGGGGGGTAGTTGAGATGGTATAAAGAGCTAGCAGCTTTACCCATTTTTAGTCCCAGGTACGTTATATGCGGTTTGACTACTGTCCCATCAAAACCTGCCGACCGCAAGACCTCCCCAGGGACTTTACCCCGTAGCTCCAAAATCTCACTCTTAGTGACATTAACACGGTATCCCGAAAAGGTCCCAAAGACCCTAAGTGTGTCAATAACCGGTGTCAGGTGACTCACAGGATCTGCCATGAACAGTAGCAGGTCATCTGCGTATAGGGCCAACCTAACTTCCTTTTGCCTACCCGTATACCCGAAAACAGCTCCCCTCTTCCAGCAGCCTCGCTAGTGGCTCTATTGCTAGGTCAAAGAGCAGGGGGGACAAAGGGCACCCCTGCCGAGTTCCTCTGTGTAGAAGGAAAGGGGAAGATAGTAAGCCCCCAGTCTGTATTCGTGCCCCTGGGCTCGTGTAGAGGCCCGTGAGGAAAGTACGGAAGTGACCCAAAACTCCAATCCTGTCCAGCACCGCTCCCAGCCAGTCCCAGCGTACAGAATCAAAAAGCCTTTTCGCGTCTAAAGCTATCAAGATAGGACAGCTCCCTTGCTGAGGGCGATGCTGGACCCAATCCAGGGCCGTCAACACCTTCCTGATGTTGGCAACCGCAGATCGTCCCTTTATAAAACCAGTTTGTGAGGGGCCCACCAAATCCGGCATCAGTGACCCCAACCGGTCAGCTAGAATTTTGGTTAATAGCTTCAGGTCCTGATTGATTAAAGAAATAGGCCGGTAAGATCTGGGATCTTGTGGGTCCTTACCCTGTTTTAGGATGAGCTTTATGTGAGCCACATTGGAGTGACGAGGGAGGCTACCTGTGTGCAGGAGATGATTAAAATGCCTCACTAATGAGGGGGCGATCTGGGATTGCAGGGCCTTGTAGAACTCCCCAGTGAACCCATCTGGACCCGGGCCTTGCCAGTATGCAGCGACGAGATGGTACGTACCAGCTCTTCCTCAGTAACATCTGCACTAAGCCCCTCTCTCTGCTCTGGGGTCAAGGCGGGCAGGCTAACCTGGGATAAAAATCTCAAGGAATCTTCAGGATCCTGGGGCGAGTCACTGTATAGGTCCTCGTAAAAGTCCTTCAGCAAGCCATTAATGACCCTTGGGTCAGTTTGGGGAATGCCCCTTAGGTCCCTCATTGAGGAGATACAGGTAGGAGCGTATCTGCCTTTGGCCAGGTTCGCCATCATACGACCTGACTTATTACCAAACCTAAAGAGATCAGACTGATAAGCCGACCTGTACAGTGACTCCCTTTTCTCTACCCACCATTCATAGTCGCTCCTAGCCTTTATATATGTATTTTTTTAATGAGATAGGCCACTAACCGCTTTTAGCGCAAATAGCGGCAACAGTTAACTGCGTATAGTACAGAAATACGTCACTAGATGCTTTTAACCCCAAATAACTGCAGAAGTGAGCTGTGTATATATTTTTCTTTTTCCACAGATATAAGCCACTAAAGGCTTTTCAACATAACACTTGCACCCAAGAACAAATTGCTGGAATGACAGAGCTGTATAATGGCTATTTGGATCCCCAAATTATCTTTCCCTGCACTTGTAAATTCTCTTTTCTAGCACTGTCCCTAGCACCTTCTGACATCTCTCCCTGCACTAAGATGCTGTAAAACGATTCCTCCCAATCCTTTCCCTGCACTTATAAATCGTTTATTCATTTTTTTTTTCACAATTAGCTTTTTCCAATTGCTGTCCCTAGCGCCTTCTCACATCTGTATCTGCACTCTGAACGCTGGAAAATGGCAGAATCTAAAATGGCTGCAGTATTTATAGGGCTGTGACATCACAGGGCTGGCTGGCTGCTGATTGGCTGCATTCATGCATTTCAATTTTGGTGACTCCACCTTCCCAGAGTTCCTTGCCCCATGTCCTCAGTCCTCACACATGTGGCCGCCATTTTAGGAACTATTGCAGATCGTTACCACGAAGCGCAAGGAAATTCGCATTTGTTGCGAGTCGAATTTTTCCTGAAATTCGGATCGAATTCCACTTCGTCTGATTCGATTCGCTCATCTCTAGTAATAAGGGTTATATTATAGAGGGTTTCCCACAATGAATAAAACAGCAGTTGAGCTCCTTTCTAAATCCTCTGTCGCTGTGCAGCAGGACTCGGGTCCCTCATTCTAGTGATTGATGGGGATCCCTGCATTTATATCCACAGGATAGGTCATAAATAGAGATGAGCAAATCAATTCAGAACTAATCAAAATTGACCTAAATATTCCAAAAATTAGGGTCAAATCCAAACACAAATTTTGGGCAATTTGATTTTGGCGAATGTCTCAAAAAAGCATCAGCCATTTTTCAGGTCAGGAAAGATGAAGAAGGAGAATCACATGACATCATTTGGTGTCATGCAAGCAAAAAAAAAATGGGCAATTTAAAAAAAAATGCATAAAAAACCTACAGTGCAGTGTCTTTAAAGCGTCTGTTACCACCAGCAGCCATAGACAAAAGGTTGCTTGCAGTCACTTTAAGATTATTATCGCTCTCTTAGTGTAAAAGAGCTTGAAAGGAGTTGGATACATTCCACGAAGACCCCAGAAAAGTCACCCACAACTTTTCAGAGCAGATGGAGCAATTTCTATTCGGGACAAATTTATTCAGACTTGAAACGAATCAGCCACCAATTCAAATATCCTAATTAAATTTAAAGAAATACACTCAGTCATCACTAGGAATAAATGTATTTTGTGGAGAAACCCATGTTATTACAGTAAATTACATTACATTACTGAGCCAATTAAACCCATGTCCATTTCGAAGCCGTACCAGGTATAACACAATATACAGGAAATATTTTTAAAAACTGATTGTGTATATAGTTGTAATACTAATACTAATGTGCTAATGTAATTAGTAAGTAAAAGATGATGCACTCACTTTATTTCTGTTCTTTTAGGAATGCTTCTATTCTTAGCTTTGAACGTGCTCCACCCCCCCCCCCCCCTACATCTTGGCCGATGGGTTATTTTAGACTTTTACAAAAGTTCATATAAGCCTGCGTTCACAATAACTTCCAGCAATGTTTCATTCTCAGCAGATTCACAATCAAGATGCACTGTCCAATTGTGGCAGTTTCCAGTTACAATAGACTCTTCTATCTCTGCATTCTTTGTTGCACATTTGAAAAGCCGCTTCTGTGTCTTATCAAGACTCACTTTTCCATGGAATAAAGAAGAAAAACGTTACATTTAAGAGAAAGCATTTCTTAGAAGCCAATGAATCCGTACAACATGATCCACAGTTCTAAACTAGAGAATTAGAACGTTATTTGTGACTAGGATTACTGCTGGAAAAAAATTAAGGTGAATAAAGGAGTTTTCAGAGATACAGACGTTATCTGCTTCCCCGATTTCTCATTTATTAGCTACAATGAACTGTTAGTTTTGGCCTACAATGACACTGACTGCGGCACTTGATTAATTTGCTGTCTTTAAATTCACAAGGACATTTTAAAGTCTGCAGCCTTTTTGATATATACCTCTTTGGCATACAGAAGAGATTATTGCAGGGGCCTCTGTATCAAGAACAGAAGTCAAGGATGGAAAAAACAAAGCTTCATGAAAAGATAACTAAAAACAACTAAGTTAAACCAGGATAATGCTGACACCACCAAGCAGTCTGCCTATAGAAGTGAATGGTAGCATGACGCCCATGCACAGCCCCCACTCCCATTCATTTCTATGGGGCTGACTGAAATAGTTGGCTCAGGTATTTTCGTGGGCCCCATAGAAAATGAATGGAGGGAAGCTGCACATGCGCATTGCGCCCTCCTTCACTTGCGGGGCTCCGTTCTCGATATAGGTGCGTGTCCCAGCGGAGGGACCCACACCTATAAGACAATGGGGACATTCTAGAGATGTGCCCCCATTGTCCATGATGAGACAACCCCTTTACTTTATTAAACAAAACAAAATCATCACCTGTGGGGAAAAAGTATGGAGCAACTTGATTTGGGCCCTGCCCTCAGAGGCCTACAGCTGCCACCTCAACTGTGTCCATGGCATGTATGTCCTTGCATGCAGCTGCAGACCAAACATGGCATGGTCAACCATGCACAAAGTATAGCAACTGTACTCCAGAGGTCTATATTGTGTCCTGAATTTAGGGAAATACTGGCAGAGCCTTGTCCATTAGTAATGAGCGGGATATTCGATTGAATATTCATCATATATTCGTCGAAGTCGAATATTTTGCATTATTCTATTTATCGCGAATAATATGTGTATTGTGAATTTAACTTTGAATGGGGTATAAAGGCAACTTTCCTATTGGTTGGCTTGCTAAAATTAACGAATATAGAAAATATAGTGCTATATTCGTATTCGTTATCTTCGCTAATTCTAGCAAGCCAATAGTAAAGTTGCCTATAGACAGCTCTAAGTTGGATGCGCAATGCAACTAATATTACTTAAAATTCTCGCATTGCGCATGCAACTTAGAGCTGTGTATAGGCAAGTTTACTTGCCTTGCGAGAATTAACCAAGATAGAATACGAGTTATTCTCTATATTTGTGAATTCTAGCAAGCCAGGCAACCAATAGGAAAGTTAACTGTACCCAGCTCTAAGTTGGATGCGCAATGCGAAAATATTACTTGCACCTTTAAATGGAATGCCAATATCTTGTATTGTGTGCATCACAAGAGAGTTGACCCTTTTAAATAAATAAAATGCCACCTGAAGATCCTGCAATCAGGATACTGACCAATTGTAATGAAAGCATGATTATATAAGACCAACAATGATGAAAGCAAAATATGTCCACTGAGGAAGGGATTGGTAATCCCGAAACGCGTATGGCTTGCTGAACAAACTTTTTTAAACTGATATCCCCTATATCAAAAGTGCGCTTTGAGAACAACCTCCATTGAATGACGCTGTGCACCACGTGGGACGCCACAGGTACACGGACCTGAAAACCCAAAGACACGCTATCGCTGAATGGACACGCTATCCTGACAAATAGAGGATCAGTGTCTGCAGAGCACCGGTAGCTATTGCTCACCAAACCTCAGCAGGAGACGGAGGGAAATATCGGGGAACATCCAGCCACAAGCGGGTGGTGAAGATACGGTAAAAAACTGCATATGTCTATATAACATAGATCTTTGCCATTTTATCAGCAAAACACAATATTACTCTCTGCCCTATTAAATGGGCCATAGTATTGGGAACACTCCTGTTTTTGCTACAATCACATATATTTGCACGGGAAGGATTTGGTGTATTGTGCAAAAGGACTAACTCTGTAATATCCTGATTACTAAAAACAATAGCGCTGGTGGCAACTGTGCTTTTTTCAATCTGCCACAGCAACTTGTTCTGTCTCACGGACCATAGACACACAACTGTATTGCAGCGATCTATAGGATTGAACCTGATTCTATTTGATTGAACTGGGCATTCACTATATGTCAGGGTCTTTTTTACACTCACTTTTTTCTCCCTGACCAGCTGGAATCATTTGATGCTGGGATTCGATCAACTAGCAGGATTTGATGTTGCTGTTGGTTTGTCACATTTATTGCATCTAGCACACTTGTTATATTTGAAGATAACGAATATGAATATAGCGCTATATTCTCTATCTTCGTTAATTCTAGCAAGCCAACCAATAGAAAAGTTATACCCCGTTCCAAGTTTCATTAGCAGTACGCAAATATTACATAATGTAATATTCGCGTACTGCGAATGACACTTTGAACGGGCTATGACTTTCCTATTGGTTGACTTGCTAGAATTAACGAAGATAGAGAACATAGCGCTATATTCTCTATCTTCGTTAACAGTATCTTGATCTTGGGTTCTGATTGAAAAAAAAAATATGAATATTTTTTTTCACGAATATTCGTAAATAGCACTATATTCTAAATATAAATTAGCAGTGGTAATATTCGTAAAAAAATCGCTATTCAAATATTCGTGCTCAACACTTTTGTCCATCATACAGTGCCATTAAGAAAGCTTCTGATACGCTCCAAATTTATTCTGGAGCAGGACAATGACCCCAAACATACAGCCAATGTCTTCAAGAACTATCTTCAGTGCAAAGAAAAACAAGGAGTCCTGGAAGTGATGATATGACCCCACAGAGTCTTTATCACAACGGCACTGATCCTGTTTTGGATTACATGAAGATATAGAAGGATTTGAGAAAGACTATATCCACAAAAGATCTGTGGTTAGTTCTCCCTGCCAAGTTCCTTCAAAAACTGTATGCAACTATAATTGATGTTGGGTTTAAGGCAAAGGCTGATCACACCAAATATTGATTTTAATTAGATTTCTCATTTGTTCATTCATGTTCCATTTTGTTAATTGATAAGATTAAACTATATTAATATTTCTATTTTTTAAAACATTCTTACTTTGCATGATTTTTTCCACATCTGCCTAAAACCTTTGCACAGTGCTGTACATATGAATAATGTTGTTTTAGCATCAATCCATTGAATCCAACCAAGCAACATCTGCATGGAGTTTATATGTTCTTCCCATGTTTGTGTGTGTTTCCTCCAGGTACTCCAGTTTCTTTCTACACTCCAAAGACAAACTGATAGGGAATCTAGATAATGAGTTCCACTGGGGGACAGCAAATAATGCACTGTAGAATATGTTGGTCTGTTTACCGTGAATTCTAAGATCCAGGAACAAAATAGGCTTATACAGGCTATGTGAATTAAAAGGTTTACTAGGTGTGATTAAATACATAAAATGTAAAAACAACTTATATATATTGTGGGGAGTCGCTCTGGTAGACAGCGGTGCGGGTGCAGTTTAGAGGCAAAACAAGGAGTCCAGATTGTGCAACAAACAGTGTTTTATTCACACTTGCACACAAAACGAAAAACAGTCTCTTGGTGACAGTTCACACACAACGGAAATAACGTAGCCAAACAAAAACAGTCCAACACAGGTTCAGTCACCTGGGAGGTGTAGGTGCAGGTTCGCACCACGCTGTCGGCCCAGCCGCAGGAGAATCCAGCTTCAGGTAGCCAGGAACACAACACCTCCTTACTGAGCTCTTCCCTCCAGGACAGAGAACTCCCAGCCCTGTTAGCAGCTCCAGGATAATCACACACCCCCAGACACAGCTGCTGGCTGCGTTTTATATCCAGCCCAAAACATGGACTGGACCGTGGGGAGCAGCCACCCACCCTACTCTTTAGCTGCTCCCAGTAAGAGCCGGCCCGGATCGGCTTTGCAGCCATGCTATTTAACAAAGACAAAACAGCACTAGCTGCTGCAGACAAAAACCCGGCTTCACCTCACCGAGGCCAGCAACCTCGGTGACACGTACCTGCCATCACATATGACACCTTGCACCTTACCACATACCCCCTTTGTTCAACCCTGAGGGGTGAACACACGTGAGGCAGTGGACGCGGGACAGGGCATCTGCGTTGCCCTGCAAGCGGCCTGCCCTGTGTTCCACGGAAAACTTGAAATTTTGAAGAGATAGGAACCACCTGGTGACCCGAGCATTCCTCTCCTTGGCCTGACTCATCCATTTGAGGGGGAATGGTCGGTCACCAGACGGAACCTCCTCCCTAACAGGTAGTAGCGGAGAGATTCGAGTGCCCACTTGATAGCCAGGCACTCCCTCTCCACTATACTATACCTGGACTCGGCGGGACTGAGCTTACGGCTCAGGAAGACAACGGGATGTTCTTCCCCGTTGACCTCCTGCGACAGTACCGCACCGAGGCCTACCTCCGAGGCGTCGGTCTGTACGACAAACTCCTTGTTGAAGTCGGGTGTCACCAAAACCGGGACCCACACAGGGCCGACTTCAACGCGGAGAAAGCCTCCTCCGCCTTCTCACTCCAGCTAACCCTCCCAGACTTTCGCCCCTTCAACAGGTCTGTCAATGGCGCTGCTATTGTGGCAAAGTGGGGCACAAACCTCATGTAGTAACCTACAATCCCCAGGAACGACTTTACCTGCCTGGTGGTGACCGGTCGGGGCCAGTTACGAATGGCCTCTACCTTAGTTACCTGAGGTTTGATGACTCCCCGCCCAATTACATATCCCAGATATTTTGTCTCCTCTAACCCTATGCAGCACTTCTTTGGGTTAGCGGTCAGTCCGGCTTTCCTCAGGGCATCCACTACCGCCTGCACCTTGGGTAAATGGCTTTCCCAGTCGGGTGCTGTGGATGACTACATCATCCAAGTAGGCCGAGGCGCACCGACGATGTGGTCGCAGCACTATGTCCATTAACCTTGGAAAGTGGCGGGGGCGCCATGCAGGCCAAAGGGTAACACCTTGTAGTGATACAGGCCCTGCGGGGTAACAAATGCGGTTTTTTCCTTAGCCGACTCGCTAAGGGTACCTGCCAGTACCCTTTAGTGAGGTCCAGCACAGAAAAATAACGGGCTTGTCCTAAACTTTCAACCAGCTCGCCTACTCGGGCATGGGATACGCGCCAAACTTGGATACTTCATTTAACTTGCGAAAGTCGTTGCAGAACCGCAACGTCCCATCCGGCTTGGGTATCAGGACTATGGGACTGGCCCACTCACTTTTCGACTCCTCAATGACATCGAGCTTCAACATTACTTGCACTTCCTCCGCGATGGTCCGTCGCCGAGCCTCGGGTACCCGGTATGGTTTTAACCGGATCTTGGCCTGAGGCTCAGTAACGATGTCATGTTGGATGAGAGACGTGCGGCCAGGGAGGTCCGAGAACACATCCGTGTTCCGACTGATGAACTCCCTGACTTCCTGAACTTGTTTGGAAGACAGGCTGTCTGCAATTTTTACCGTGGTTACTGCTTCACAGGCCTCGAACTGTGGGGCTGGACCCTTTTCACCTAGTAGCCCTGGCCGGGGGCTGTGGTCGCCGGCCGCGTCCCTATCTTTCCACGGCTTAAGTAAATTCACGTGGTACACCTGCTCGGCTTGCGCCGCCCTGGCTGGTGTACTTTGTAATTTACTTCCCTACCTTCTCGATCACCTCATAGGGGCCCTGCCACCTAGCTAGGAATTTGCTGTCAAGGGTGGGTACCAGAACCAAAACCCGATCTCCCGGATTGAAGTCCCGCACCCGAGCCTGACGATTGTACACCCTACTCTGAGCTTGTTGTGCTGCCTCCATATGCTCCCGGACCAAGGGCAACACCCTTTCCATCCGTTCCTGCATCTGGGCGACATACTCAATGACACTTTTGTGGGGGACAGGCTGTTGTTCCCATGCCTCCTTGGCGATATCCAACAGGCCCCGAGGGTGTCTGCTATAAAGCAGTTCGAAGGGCGAGAACCCAGTAGAGGCCTGGGGTACCTCTCGCACTGCGAACATGAGATAGGGCAGAAGCAGGTCCCAGTCCTTCCCATCTCTAGACACCACCCTCTTTAACATATTTTTTAGAGTTTGGTTAAACCTCTCCACAAGACCGTCTGTTTGCGGATGGTAAACGGACGTCCGTAACTGCTTTATACGCAACAATTTACACAGTTCCCTCATTACTTTGGACATAAAAGGGGTCCCTTGGTCTGTCAGGAACCTCTTTGGCAGGCCCACACGGGAAAACATCTCCATTAACTCTTTGGCAATGAGCTTAGCTGAGGTATGTCGCAGAGGCACCGCCTCCGGATACCGAGTGGCATAGTCGAGAACTACCAGAATGTGTTGGTGGCCCCTGGCAGACTTTGGTACAGGCCCACTAAATCCATCGCGATTCGCTCAAACGGTACTTCAATAATTGGCAGAGGTACCAGGGGACTACGGAAATGTGGCTGGGGGCTAGTTATCTGACAGGTCGGACAGGACTTACAATAATTCTCTACCTCCTTGAACACACTGGGCCAATAAAATCGCTGCAGTATGCGGTCCTGGGTTTTCTGCCACCCCAGGTGTCCCCCAAGAACATGTTGGTGGGCAAGCTCCATGACAAGCTTGCGATACGCTGTGGGCACCACCAACTGTTCAACAGGTTCGCCTCGGATTTGGTCTCACCCGATACAACATATCCTGCAGAACAATAAACCGTGGGAACATTAATTCAGCCCCTGGTTTCTGGGGTTTCCCATCAATTTCCAGCACATTCTCCCAGGCCCTGGTTAGGGTTTGGTCCCGGTGTTGTGCGGTCCCAAAATTTTCCTCGGAGACATTGAGGTCTGCCAACTCAGGTCCCGGTGGCAAGTCCTCCGTGTCTCCCACCATTACACTCAGTGGGGTTGTCTCCCTCTACCGCTGGAGCAGTGGTCACCCCTACCGCCGGCCCTTCAGACTCGGGCTCCCAGGGTTCTGGCCTTCCAGGGGTATCAGGCCACTCTACTAGGGTCACCCCTGTCTCGGGTCCCTCAGATACCTTTATTACCGGCCACAGCGCCGAAAACCGGGAAGTCCCTCCCAAGTATCAGTTCGTGTGGGAGTTTAGTAGCGACAGCCACCTCGTGGGTCCACCTACCAGCCGCGGTGGACAAAGTCACTAGTGCAGTGGGGTAGTCTTTCAGGTCTCCGTGGATGCACAGGACCTCGACTTTACGGCCAGTATACTCCGCAGGCCGTACAAGGGCAGCTCCTTACCAGGGAGACTAGACTCCCGGAGTCCAGCAGAGCCACCGCCAGAGAGTCTCCCACCTCTACCTGACACAGGTGGTTATGGTCCTGCACCTCACGGGTGCCAGTTGCGCACAGCTTCCGTGCATACAGGGAGTGACGACTCTCGTAGTTCATATCCATCGGCTCATCCCGATGCGGACAGTCGGCCCGGATGTGGCCTGGCTCCTGACACCTCCAGCATACCACGGGAGGCGGATCCGCAGGGGGTACATGCCGTGCAGGTCTCTCTGACGCCGGTCGTCGGAGCTGGGGTGGAGGCCTCCGGGTTTGACTTGCCCCTTCCCAGCAAGACTCCCTGCAGGTTTCTGGTGGCCTCGTAACGCTCCACCAGGTCGACCATCTCCAGGGCACTTACCGGAGACGCCTGGCCGACCCAGTGCTGGAGGGGATAAGGCAGGGCCCTCCAAAAGATGTCCGCCAACAGGCGATCCAACATGACAGTGGGACTCAGTAGATCGGGCTGCAGCCACTTTTGCAGCCTGTGCAGCAGATCGTAGTACTGCGGCCTAGCGGGCTCAGTCGCTTTAAAGTCCCACTGGTGGACTCTTTGAGCGCTGACCAGCACGTTCACCCCCAGTCTGGCCAGGATCTCTCCTTTCATGGTGTCATAATCGGCCGCTTGGTCGTCCGCCAAGTCGAAAAACACCTGCTGGGGTCCGAAGCCAGGAACGGAGCGACCACCTCAGCCCACTGGTCGCGGGCAGCTTCTCCTCACGGCCACTTTTTCGAAGACTGCCAGGTAGGTCTCAGCATCGTCCTCGGGGTCATCTTGGGAATCGCCGCACGGACCGCTTCCGGGCATCATGGGCACGGTGAGAGGCTCCAGTCGCTTGCAACGCCATCACATGTTGCAACAGCAGCTGGTTTGTCTCCTGCTGCTGCTTGTTGGCCTCCCGCTGCTGTAAATTGGCCTCCACGAGAGCTTTTACAACTGCCTCCATTTTGTCAGGGTTCACGGGTTGAAACTTTGCCGGCTTGACATATGACATTAACTTTTGCTCAGCAAAACAAACAAAGTTCGGCGGCTCACGCCAGCCTCACTGCGCATGCCCGCATCCGACACCAAATGTGGGGAGTCGCTCTGGTAGACAGCGGTGCGGGTGCAGTTTAGAGGCAAAACAAGGAGTCCAGATTGTGCAACAAACAGTGTTTTATTCACACTTGCACACAAAACGAAAAACAGTCTCTTGGTGACAGTTCACACACAACGGAAATAACGTAGCCAAACAAAAACAGTCCAACACAGGTTCAGTCACCTGGGAGGTGTAGGTGCAGGTTCGCACCACGCTGTCGGCCCAGCCGCAGGAGAATCCAGCTTCAGGTAGCCAGGAACACAACACCTCCTTACTGAGCTCTTCCCTCCAGGACAGAGAACTCCCAGCCCTGTTAGCAGCTCCAGGATAATCACACACCCCCAGACACAGCTGCTGGCTGCGTTTTATATCCAGCCCAAAACATGGACTGGACCGTGGGGAGCAGCCACCCACCCTACTCTTTAGCTGCTCCCAGTAAGAGCCGGCCCGGATCGGCTTTGCAGCCATGCTATTTAACAAAGACAAAACAGCACTAGCTGCTGCAGACAAAAACCCGGCTCTCACCTCACCGAGGCCAGCAACCTCGGTGACACGTACCTGCCATCACATATGACACCTTGCACCTTACCACATAATATATATATATATATATATATATATTTATATAAAGAATCACTCTACCATGTGTTTATTTGGCAAGCTCCCATGTTGACCATCCTGACTTGACACGGATCCATAGCCGATGCTCTATCCGACCATCCTAGCAGTGACACAGGCACATAGCGGACATCCAGTCATGGTAGAATACAAGAAAGGGAGTCTTCTGACACCTCTTTACAGATGTTCCATTGGAGCTTAGAGCTCATTGTACTATACTGTACATCAAGTCTATACAAATTAAAAGACTAATAATTAAAGGTAACAATTAAAATGATAATTAAAGAAAAAGAACTAATAAGAATAACGAAAAAATATCATACATGGTAATATATGAGCTTTAAAAAAATTATCTCTCTAATAAATCTGCCATGTAAGAATATACCCTAGCTATGCAAATGTTTCCCCATGCAGTAGCCACCCTTATTATACAAATGAAAATTTCTGAATTTTCATTAATAGGACTCTAGCCCTGTATGCTGACCATGCCGACATTAGGGTCAGTGGCCCTTTATGTTACACTTCACATCATATTCTCCAGAAATGAGCCACCTTCTGCGATTTTGTATTAAAATGATTTGTTTCAAACTTTTTCTCGTTACCTTAAAACTTTAGTAAAAGAAAGCCATATCTTCCACGAGGTAGAGTTCAGCAAACACTGACACTTCGGCTGCATTTTCTCCAGAGTATTATTTTCAAATTTTCTTGTGATAATAGTTTTCTTGCAGACTATTAACTGCACAAATGAGGCTAACAAAATGTCTCCATATTGCAGTTCCTAGAGGAAATAATATTTTATATAGTTCTCTGCCAGGGCTGATGGAAACACATAACTAGCTCTAATAACTCTGAGATGGAGGGAGGGCATGCTCTTTTGATTCTTTTGGGGGAAAATATGTTTTCTATTGGCAGAGGGCTATTTTCCAATCTTCCTATATTTGGCAAGAACTTTCTAAATATTTAATAATTTTTTTATACCCTGTAAATTTACATGCTTAAGTCTATAAAAGGAGTACTCAACTAGCTTTAGTGAATGTCTGATGCCATCGAAGGCCCCAGCTGCAAACTTCGCAGAACTTTTTAAGTCCAGGTTTATTATTATTTATTAATGAGAAAACCAAACCCTAAAATCAATTAGGCCTGAGATCAGTAAACAAATTCAGACCCCTAAACTCATTGAGATGTTTGGATTGCAGATCAGACCCTTAAACTCACTGTGATTCCAAGCCAGACCCTTAAAATAATTTCAGAACCCATGAAATTCAGACCCTAGACCAGACTTATCCCTTAATCCAGACTAGAGCACAAAAAATTTATTCAGACCCCAGTCAAGACTGCTAAAATAATTTTAGACTCTAAGCAACAGCACTAAAATTAAACGGGTTATCCAGCCCATAATATTGATGACCTGTTCTCAGGATAGTACAAACAGACAGATGACGGCAGCATCTCCAGTGACTTCTTTATTGGACAGACTTCACAGAAAGTATGCCATAAAAACAGACAGCAATGTTTCAGCTAATACACAGCCTTTGTCAAGCTTGACAAAGGCTATGTATTAGTTAAAACGTTACTGTCTTTTTTTTTTTTTTGGCATACTTTCTGTGAAGTCCATTCAATAAAGAAGTTACTGGAGATGCTGCCGTGATCTGTCTGTTTGTACTATTCTGTGAGCTGCTGAAGATCTGTGACCGTGGTTTGGCTGATGCATTCTGGTGTGGCCATTTGAAGGTCCATGGGTGCTGCTCTACATCTACCATTTCCACTGTTCTCAGGATAGGTCATGAATATCTGATCAGAGGGGGTCCGACACCCGGGACCCCCACCAATCAGCTGGGAGATGAGGAGGCGGCACTCTATGTGAGCACCACTTCTTTGTTATTACACTATGTCTCAGTGTAGCGGTGGCGTAGTGTAATTACAGGTAACCACTCAATTCAAGTGAAAGCAGCGGGTGCATGCATTACACCGCACTTTTGAAGAGGAAGCAGTGCTTGCATAGAGCATTGCCTTGTCTTCAATCAGTTGATCGGTGGGGGTGCCGGGTGTTGGACTCCCGCTGATCTGATATTGGTGACCTATCCCGAGGATAAGTCATCAGTATTATGGATTGAATAACCCCTTTAGTTTTGACAAAGTAATTAACTCAGAACCCAGAACAAACCACTAAATTTAAATGGGTTGTGCAAACTTTTCAAGTTGACCGCTGGGACCCCCACTGGTTCCAAGAATGGAGGTGCAGTTAACCCCCAACCCCTCCCCCGGGCTCAAACGTGCTCATTTGCATATAAATAAAGACTAAGTCATCTCTGCAGCTGTTCAACATACAAAAGAAGGGTATCATAATTAGTCAACATGTTCAACCCTACCAGACGGCATGCCTGGTTCAATAGAGTTGCTCTTTAAGCCACCCAAAAAAAGTGTTCACATACACAGTAAAGGCATCAATACAAGAGTTAACATATCTCTTCAATACACATACGATACTTCTATCAAAACAAATTTCATTTTCTCAGCCAAAAAAGAAACCAATTCTCAAAGGTTAACGATACAGCAAAAAAATGAAAATGAGTGCTTTCAAAGACTCAAACAGATGGTGAAACCGAAAGGTTACGATGAAAGGATAGTAAAGTTAGTGAAGACTAAAGCTACAGAGAATGAAATGTGTCACATATACCGGGGAGGCTATGCAGGAATGAATCAGGTCTCCAATCAGCCCTTTGAGTTTTCTCTGATATCTCCTCTACAAAGAAGATTAAAAGAACGATTTAACAAGATTGGTACATTCTAGAATCAGATAGCAGATTACTGGAATCTTTAACCTTCTCCCTTTGATGTTTCCATAAAAAGTAATAGAAACACAGAATAGATTGGTTTTATATTTGATTTTTGGAAATTAGACAGAAAGGTCACTTTCAAAATAAGTTGTTGCTACAGATTTCTATTGCCATTTTGGGATGTGTAATAAAGTTTGCAATAGAAAAATCAATTATTCTACCTGAAAAGGAGAGAGTGCCTTTGTTGGCGAAGAATATTTAAATAATGCATGTTATTTCTGCCGCTGCAAATTTACCAATGTAAAATTTCTATTATGTGCTATGTTTAATTTTAGAAAATGTGGACCATGCTATGGTTGACATTAATAATAATAAGCAATGCCGATTACCCAGCTACAAGTAAAAAAACAAAGCAAAAGAAACACACAAAATGAGCACGAAAGTTACAAATAAGAACAGTTAGAAAAATGTTTATAGCCCATATAGATGAATCATCTAACAGGTACGAGAAATCTGAATCATGGGGGGACATTTATATTATATTTACTGCTCTTTTTTGTTGTATATTTGTCATATGTTGTCATATGTTGCATGTCTTTTTTGCAGTCAATTTCGCAACTTTTTGCCATTATGCCACTTTTCACAGTGTTCTATATTTATAGGTTTACACTAGAGATGAGCGAACTTCAGTTTTTTAAGTTCGAGTTTGGGTTGGGGTATATGCTAAATTGTGTTATGGATTTTGTTACTACAGACCATAACGCAATTCAATGATGGAAAAACTGAAGTTCCCTCATCCCTAGTTAACACCTATTTTAGACTACATTTATTATTTGCAACATTTTCATTATTTGCAACATTTTCGCAAGAAAGTTGTCTACTTTTATCCACATAGGTAAAAAACTATATTGCACATATATTATTAAGGCGCACCATTTCATAAATTTGGTGCAGACATGTGAGATTAAGAAATAGCTCTCATTGTTTTAACACTGTTTGTGTGTGGATTAAGTTAAATGTTCAGGACTGATAGTCTGCTGTTTGGCCACAAGATACCGCGGTTTCTTAAACACAGCTAACAGACTGCAGATATTTGAATATTCAAAGGAGGTGGGGTTTGAAAACTTGCTAGAAGAAGCAGCGGCCATCTCAGAAGCTAGCTGAGACTGAGGAGCTGTGTATGACCAGAGCATAGGATGGATCCAGGAGTGAGGGGACCCCTCAGTGACCACAGCTGCAGCTGAAGGAAGTGATCGTTGTCCAAGACCAAGATCCTGTCCAGGGCAAGGAGGATTGTTTCCAGGAAGGCTGATAAGAGCTGAGCAACAAAGCTACATACCCTGCGGGACCTCATGTTTGCTGGAGAGACTGGTTGTTCAGTTCAGAGTCATCAGTGGATAAGGAGCAGACACGGGTCGGTAAGATTGTGCAAACACCCCACTGCAGTGTGGGCGCCTAGAGACTGAGACCAGGCTTGTAGTTAGCTAGTTAGGGTCTCTGCTTTGTGTCAGGCCTAAAGTGTTGCTATTGTTACTACAAGGACTCCATTACTTAAAGGGACATTGCACATTTGAGAGCTGATAAACACCCCCATGAATTTAATCCAGTTCAGCATTTTGCTCAGGAATAATACTCAGGTACATGCTAACAAGACTAGTTATAGGAAGGGGGAATACTATAGAGCAGGGTAAGATTGTAAACTGTTGTGTTGCACTGCCGGCTAGCCCGTACTAGGCACCCAAACAATTGTTCTTGTTGGCTTCAGGGTAATAATAGGTACGGTGAGGCAGTTTTAGTTGTGCCCGCCAGTAGGTAAATTACCGCAAATGGCGCCATGCTGTGCAACACAGGGGTCTCAGCCTTCGGGCTGGGTGTATGTAAATTGATTTTATGTTCTCAGCATTTGTTTATTACCATGTGTTAGTAAAATTCTGTTTTGGCAAAAGCTGGTCTCGGAGTTGCTTTCCTCGTTCGTGACTTCGCTGTATCCTGGGGAGCCCACCCCGGTACACGGCTTACAGACAAACAAGGCAAGCCAGACTTAAAAATGACACAAAAAGAACTGCAAATAATAAATGTTCCTCCCCCCCATGTTTGTTTTCGCACGTGTTTGCACATACAGATGCAGCCAAGCTAAACTTGATGGCTAAGGGTACTTTCACACTAGCGTTATAGGGATCCAGAAATTTGTGTACAAACGGATACCATTTATTTCCGGATGCGGATCCGTTTGAAACATGCATTGATATACAGGATCCGTCTCCCCGATAAACGGATCCGGTATTTATCTTTTTTACATTTTTAGAAGTTTTCGCATGCGCAAACCGGAAAATCGGTTCTGTTTTTTCAGAACAATTGAACAATTGGCATTAATACATTTCAATGGAAAATAATTCCGGCAATTGTTCTGGAATTTGGGCTGGAGAAAATACCGTAGCATGCTGTGGTATTTTCTCAGGCCAAATACCATAAAAGTGACTGAACTGAAGACATCCTGATGCATACTGAACGGAATGCTTTCCATTCAGAATGCATTTGGACAAAACTGAAGTTTTTTTTCCGGTATTGAGCCCCTAGGACGGAACTCAATACAGGAAAACTTTAATGCTAGTGTGAAAGTACCCTAATGCGTTCAGTAAAGAATGGCAAGAAAAAGATAACCAACTTTTCAATGGATTTCAATGACATTTGTCGCAAGATAACCAAGATAACACTGTGACATGTGTTATCAGAGTCAAGTTTAGCTCAGCTACATCTGCATCAATAGTACATGTGAATAAATGAAAATTTGTACTAATATTTTACTAGGCATCTTCCTCAACTTCAAGTAATCTGTTTTTTTCCCCATTTTCTGCAGGTTTTCTTTATGTGCTCAGAAACATCATAGTAACATACTGTAGATTGTAAGGGCGAAAAAAGACATCTGTCCATCCAGTTCAGCTTGTTATCCTGCAAGTTTATCCAGAGGAAGGCAAAAAAAAAAACCTATAAGATAAAAGCCAATTTTTTCTCATTTTAGTTGAAAAAATTTTCTTTCCGACTACAATCAGAATACCTCCCTGGATCAACGACCCATCACTAGTAACTATAACCTGTAATATTATTACCCTCCAGAAATACATCCAGGCCCCTCTTGAATTCCTTTATTGTACTCACCATCAACACCTCCTCAGGCAGAGAGTAATAGTCTATGCCAAAGTTATGCAGAAATATTAAAAATGTTCACAAACTTTCAAGCACCACTGTATTCTCTATGCTGTGGTCAGTGGTTAAGTTCTGATTCTGGGAAAACACTTTTGAGGATCAGGGTTCCAGGAGACAATACATTATTGAGTGATTAGACCCACAGCCCTGAACACTTATAGGCATGGAACTACTAAACAGATACATGTAATAATAATAATAGAAGCTCCATCAACATCAATTTGTTGACAGTTTCCAGGTATAAATTGGATATATTTCCCATCCATCTCTTAATGCCTCATTCACACGTCAGTGTTTTGGTCAGTGATTTCCATCAGTGATTGCGAGCCAAAACCTAAACACAGAACAGGTGCAGTTCTTTCCCTTATACCTTATCTCTGTGGAAGCTCCAGTCCTGGCTTTGGCTCGCAATCACTGATGGAAATTACTGACCAAAACACTGACGTGTGAATGAGGAAAAGAACATGCTGACTAATGATGGCGTTAAGCAAAGTTGGATCTGCAAGTTGTTTGCAGCCATATTGGTTATCACTCAATCACTCAATCGAAATAACTAAGATTCATGACAGTCTACGTTTCCACAGGAACAAAATGTGGGCTTCATCGTTATTTAAATACATTTTAGGTGGATTTCTCATATGAATAAATACATGTTTACTGTTTAATTTATAGCAAATAAAATGACTGGGTAACTGATAAATATTTACTCCCTTTTCTCGGAGAAGACTAAATGAATCCTAAAGGAATCAGTTGTCTCCAAAAGCCTGATAATTAACAGACTTGAGTCCATGGAGTGTAATTAAAATGTTTCAATTGATTTCAGATCAATATGCCATGAAGTTTTGAGGAGAGACATGCCAAACGGTCTGTGTATCAAACAACTGATGTTAAAGAGTTTTCGAATTTTAGCACTAAACTTTTTAAGGTTTCCCCCCTTAAAGGGAATTTCGTCTTTATTAAAATGTCTGCTAGCCTCTACTGCTCTATTGATTTACATTGCTGATACTACAGTCCCACTCCACACACAAGAAAGAGCAGGTGAAAATACCTGTGCATGCTGTGAACTCCAAGTACAGTAAGAAATAGACTTTTTAGTTTAAAAAAAAAAGTCAATTTGGAAAAGTTTTGGCTAAAAAAATGTTATTTAAATATGAAGCAGGTTATGAGAAGTGTCAAAAAGCCTTTTAATTTGTTTAATCCCATCAGGACTCTTTTACTCTCTTTTTTCCCAGAGCCATAACTTTTTTATTTTCCCATTCACATAGCGTTCACATACCATTCACATAGCAGTATGAGGGTTTGTTTTTTGTGACAGTTGTACTGTCTAATGGCTCCATTTTATATGGCGTACGATGTAGGGGGAAGCTGGAAAATACTTTCAAATGGGGTGGAATTGGAAAAAAAGGGAATTCTGCCATAGTTTTATTGGTTTTGTTTTTGTGGATTTAAAACTGACCTGTGCTCTTCATTCTCCAGGTCAGTACAATTAAAGATTTACCACATTTATTGAGTTTTTCTTGTGTTTTAAAAATAAAAACGTAAAAAAAAATTTTTTTTCCTTTGCATCGCCATATTTTGACCCCAATAACTATGTCTACAGAGCTGTGTGAGAGCTAATTTTTTGTGGGGTGATCTGATGACTTTTTAAACACTTTTTATTCAAATTTTTGGAGAGGTGCAGCAACAAAAAATGCAAATAGGCCATTTTTTTTATTTTTTCCATTACAGCATTCACTGTATGGGATAAATACATTTATATTTTAATAGTTTGGACACTTTGGGTAATGGTGATGAGTATGATTTTCATTTTTTGTATTGTTTATTAATTTGTATTTGTAAAATGGATAAGGGGTTTATTTTGTTTTTTTAAAAAGCTTTTTCCTTTTTTTTACACTTTTTTAAGTCTGTCTAGGGTACTCGAACATGCAATCATCTGATTGCTTCTCCCGTAGACTGCAATGATTTAACATTGTAGCCCATGGAAGTTTCATTACAGTATGTTCCTATAGGAACATCGCAGTGGCAGGCCTCCAAGCATTCAGAAGGCCATTTGAGGAGCCACTTGGGCCCCGGGACAGCTTGGATGACATGGTCAGAATTTGCCTGCAGGTCTGCTGTGTAAAACTCATGGCTATGGTGCCCTCTCAGCTTCTGAGTGGGACGAATTTTTAAAGTCTGGACTTCTACTATACATGTATGGTGGAGGTTCAGAAAGGGTTAAAAAGTCAATTACAAAAAAAAGCTTTGTTTTTGAGAAACCAAAGTAGGTTAGCTTTCACATGTCAAAAAAGTATGTCAGAAGTAGTGTTCAGCAAATTTCTTGAAATTCCATTTTATATTTGTTTTGGTTGGGCGATTCGATTTGGGTCGCCATCAATTCAACCAGAATCAGAAGTGCATGAATTGCCCTAAAAAGTTGGGGATGACATTCTGAGGTCTCCTATGACTGTATGCAACTCCAGCCAAGCCAAGCCAGCATCTGTAATCTTAAAGTGACAGCAACATATATGGCTATGGGTAATAACCTGGCTGCTGATGGTAACAAAAAGCCACTTTAATAAGATACTGCACTTCACTGGATTTTCTACTTTAAAAAAGTGGTCTGAAAAACTTTCATCTTTTGGAGGCAAATCCCTACCATCTGGAGTCATGTGAGCCCATTTTTTCACCTTTCATGTCTTCTGATCTGATTGCCAGTTTGAGACATTTGTCTGAATGAAAAATTCAGATTCGCATTTGCCCCTAATTTTGGGAAAATTTGGGTCAAATTTGATTTGTTTAAAATCTATTCCTAGCCAGAAGATAACAATTTGTGGATATCAGAAGATGAAGATAAAGAGCTTGGATTGCTCAATCTTTATGTCAGGGTGAAGACAACGATGCAGATCCCCAATAGTGATGAGCGGCACAGGCAATATTCGAAGTCGCGATATTTTGTAAATTTTTGACCGAATATTCACCATAAATTCGCAAATTCGAGAATTTGCGATCTCCAGTCATTATTTACTTGATTGCAAAAATCGGCAATGTAATATATTTGCGATTAGAAGATTCTAGCGGATCAAGAGTAAGGGGGAGGCAATTGGTTGCTAGGGATGTTGCTAAGTGACGATATTCGCGATACATTCGCGATTAGCATATTAGCGATCAACACTATGCGCGAATACGAATATATAGCACTATATGCAAAATATTTGCAAATTTTCGAAGTGGCGATATTCGCAATTAAAATTTTCAATTTGAATATTCACACTCAACACTAATCCTCAATCCCTTGAGCCACATAGTGAGGAAGCTTCTTGTCACTGTAATTCCCATAGACTACAATGGATAGAGCCACAAATATCCACAGCTATTTCTCTATTCTATCCCCGCAGATGCCACAGTATTTTTCAAATAGGTGATGGGACTCCTACTGATCAGACATTAACCTGTAGATGTTCCAGAAATATCTGTGATGGGAAAACCCTTTAAATATCCATGAATATGACTATTTTAGTTGTACACTGGAACGTTTCATAGTATTACTATGTAAAGCATTTTTCAGATTTATTTTTCCTTTTTTTTTTCAGTGACATAAATAAGCATAAAGCACAAAACCAAAATATAACTTTTATTGCATCCTATTTCTTATGCATTTTTTCTTTAAATAACCACAATTCAATTCATAATTTCAGCCACACTTATATTCCCTGATCTAATTGAACTGCCATTCATGGTTTTTCATTGATATGTCTTCTCCTTTCCAATATATATGTTTAATACAATGTTTATCTCTGTGAAAATTAATCAAGTTCGGAGAAATCAAATAAAGCAAGAATATGTTTTCTAAAAAATCCTATAATAAAAGACAACAAGATTATATTTGTTGCTTCTGTCTAGACTATAATGGATCTTGCTTATGGCTCTTACGGTTAACTGAATTTCTAGAGGATAGTTTATAGCGAGAGATCAATGGTGAAATGTTATACATTCTTCTGCTGCCACTGGAATTTGGAAGCTCCCATCAAATGGAAGCTCACATTAAACTGAGTACTAATGTAGTTTTCTGGGATTTTGATATTAATGGGCTATCGTCAGGATAAGTCATCCATATGAGATCAGGTTGGGATCGGGGGAATGCCTTCCATTGGATAGAAGCTGCGCCTCCATAGTTTATACAATGGCTCACTCTGCAGTATATAGAATATTCCCCTCTGTAGTATATAGAATGGCCCCCTCTGTAGAATGACCCCCATATGTAGAATGGCCCGCATCTATACAATGGCCCCCTTTTGTAGAATGGTCCACTTTGTAAAATGCCCCCCCCTTTGTAGATTGCCACCCTTCTGTACAATGGCCCCCATCTGTAGAATGCCCCTTCTGTAGAATGACCCCCTCTGTAGAATAGCCTCTTTTGTAGAATGGTCCACTTTGTTAAATGCCCCCCCCCCTGTAGATTGCCCACCCTTGGTACAATGGCCTCCATCTGTAGAATGCCCATTCTGTAAATTGGACCCCTTTGTAGAATAGTCCTTGTCTGTAGAATGGCCTCCTCTGTAGAATGGCACCCTTGTAGAGTGCCCTCCCTCTGTAGAATGACCTCTGTAGAATGACCCCCCTCTGTGCAATGGCCCCCATCAATATATTTACCTCACTTTGTAGTATGGCTCTCCTCTGTAGAATGACCCCCATCTGTAGAATGGCTCCCCTCTGTAGAATGGTCCTCCTCTGTAGAAACCCCCCTCTGTAGAATGACCCCCCTCTGTAGAATGGCTCTCATCTGTAGAATAACCCTTCTGTAGAATGGACCCCTTTGTAGAATGGTCGCCGTCTGTAGAATGGCCTGCTCTGTAGAATGGCACCCTTATAGCCTGCCCTCCTTCTGTAGAGTGCCCCCTCTGTACAATGTCCCCCCCCCTCTGTATATGGCCTCCATCTGTAAAATGCCCCTTCTGTAGAATAGACCCCTGTGTAGAATGGTCGCCCTCTGTAGAATGGCCTGATCTGTAAAATGGTACCCTTGTAGACTGCCCTCTCTCTGTAGAGTGCCCCCTCTGTAGAATGGCCCCCTCTGTAGAATGCCCCCCTCTGTAGAAACCCCATCTGTAGAATGGCTCCCCTCTGTAGAATTCTCCTTTTGTAGAATGGCCCCCATCAATAGAATTGCCCTCCTCTGTAGAATGGCTCTCCTCTGTAGAATGGCCTCTCTCTGTAGAATTGCCCCCCTCTGTAGAATGGCCCCCATCTGTAGAATGGCTCCCCTCTGTAGAATGGTCCCCGTCTGTAGAATAGTCCTCTCCGTAGAATGACCCCCTCCGTAAAATGGTGACCTTTCTAGAAAGCCCCCCTCGGTAGAATGCCCCCCCCCTCTGTAAAAGGGCTCACCTCTCTACAATGACCCCCGTCTGTAGAAAGGCTCCCCTCTGTAGAATACCCCATTCTGTAGAATGGACCCCTTTGTAGAATGGTTCCTGTCTGTAGAATAGCCCCTTTTGTAGAATGGTCCCCTTTGTTAAATTCCCCCACTCTGTAGAATGGCCCCAGTCTGTAGATTGCCCCCCCCCCTGTACAATGGCCTCCATCTGTAGAATGCCACTTCTGTAAAATGGATGCCTTTTTAGAATAGTCGCCATCTGTAGAATAGCCTCCTCTGTAGAATGACACCCTTGTAGAGTGCCCTCCCTCTGTAGAATGAATGACCCCCTCTGTGCAATGGCCCCCATCAATAAAATTGCCCTTCTTAGTAGAATGGCTCTCCTCTGTAGAATGACCCCCCCCCCCCTGTAGAATGGCCTCTTTCTGTGAAATGGATCCCCTCTGTAGAATACCTCTTCTGTAGAATGGTCCCCATCTGTAGAATAGCACTCGCTGTAGAATAACCCCCTCCGTAGAATGGCCCCCTTTGTAGAAAGCCCCCCTCTGTAGAATGACCCTCCCTCTGTAGAATAGCTCACCTCTGTACAATGGCCCGTATCTGTGGAATACCCCTTGTGTAGAATGGAACCCTTTGTAGAATGGTCACCGTCTGTAGAATGGTCTGCCCTGTAGAATGGCACCTTTGCAGAATTTCCTCCCTCTGTAGAGTGCCCCCTCTGTAGAATGACCCCCCTCTGTGCAATGGCTCGCATCAATAAAATTACCCCCCTTTGTAGAATGGGTCTCCTCTGTAGAATGTCCTCTCTCTCTCTGTAGAATGGCCCCCATCTTTAGAATGGCTCCCCTCTGTAGAATACCCCTTTTGTAGAATGGTCCCCGTCTGTAGAATGGTCCTCTCTGTAGAATGCCCCCTCCGTAAAATGGACCCCTCTCTAGAAAGCCCCCTTCTGTAAAATGACCGCCCTCTGTAGAATGGCTCTCTCTGTAGAATGCCTCACCTCTGTACAATGGCCCCCATCTATAGAAAGGCTCCCCTCTGTAGAATACCCCTACTGTAGAATGGATCCTGTCTGTAGAATAACACTCTCTCTAGAATGACCCCCTCTGTAGAACGACCCCCCCTCTGTAGAATGGCCCCCTCAGTAGAATGGCTACCCTCTATAGAATACCCCTTCTGTAGAATGATCCCCGTCTGTAGAATGGTCCTCTCTGTAGAATGACCCACTCCATAGAATGGCCCCCTCTCTAGAAAGCCCACCTCTGTAGAATGGCTCCCCTCTGTAGAATACCCATTCTGTAGCATGGACCTCTTTGTAGAATGGTTCCTGTCTGTAGAATGACCTCCCTATGTAGAATGGCCCACTCCGTAGAATGGCCCCCTCTGTAGAATGGTCCTATCTGTAGAATTACCCCCTCCATAGAATGGCCCCCTCTCTAGAAAGCTCCTCTGTAGAATACCCCTAGAGCGAGGGAGCCTGGCGGAGCATCGCAGGAATCGAGGACAAGGAGCGGGGAGCCAGCACCGGGAAGTGTGCAGCCAACTGGGGGGAAGGGAGGGTTAAAAAGAGAACAGCTCCACAGGTTGGATCATTTGTAGCAGAGCTTAAACATCATGAGGCATTCTGCATCTGTTACTGTTTCCGTGTAATATTACCTAGATGAAAAGTGATCCAGTCCTCATACGCCTCCCTCCATGAGGGTCATTATAGCTTCCACAGCAGCGCGGCAATTGCTTAAAGATCTCATCTTCACTATATTACCAAACAGAATGTGGAATATACTCATTACTCCTTAGTCCTGTCCAGCACTAATGAAACCTGAAATAATTATTTCTACATTAGCTCGACAGAATATGAATGTGGTGAAATGACAAAGCCTTGCAGATCTGCACAAGTGTCCATCAATGACTAAATGGTACATTAGGTAGGTCATGTGTGAGTCACCTGTGTCCGTCATAAGCACACAGTGGTTTCTTCATCAAGGTCTGGATTATGTGCACACTATGAGAAAACCACATCCTCTCTAGTGGCTGGGACTGCGGGGTGTGCATAGGTTGGTGCTTTTTCCTATTGGGTGCAAGTATGACCACCGCTGCTGGATTGTAGGGTGGTCATAACCATGGAAACAAGTAGTGTATAATGTGATAGAAAAATTTATCAAGCCAGCAAAGGAGGCAATATGGACAATCACAATACATTAGTAAGTGTCTTGTATTAACTTCCTCTACATGATAAATTCCATTTGCTGAAGACATATATATATATTTGGTGTATACTACATTGTCACAGGACTGTACTGATATATATCGAATATCATATCTTTAAAGGGGTTCTCCGGGCTTCATACAGCTGATTGGCGGGGGGGGGGGGGGTCGAGTGTCAGAGCTCCACCAAACTGATATTGTTGACCTATCCCTAAGGACCTGGGGTGACGTCACCGTCATGTGATCAGTGCAAGGGACGTGGCTCAGCACTGGATCACCTCTTATCCAATCCAGTGCTGAGCCACGCCCCCTTCACTTGATGACCTAGGTCATGAATATATAAAGGAGTTATCCCATGCTTAAAGCATAATTGTCATTTTGCTAGTTTATTATAGCTAGGCATGTATGGTATATCTGAGTTAGTCTGTCAATGATTGTCAAAAGATCTGTAACAGCTTTCATTAATGTCCCTTTCCACTGGTCCCTTAAAAGACGGTTCTTAGGGCTTGTCTGTCTTCCCTTTAGTGTAAACAGAAGACAGAGGGGCGGTCCTTTACACTGCATGGCTGCATTAGGCTACAGAGTGAGGAGGCGTGTCTCTCAGTAATCCAATCTGATTGGCTGTCAGGAAGCTGCTGGCTACAGCAAGTGTGTATGGGTAGTGAGGGAAGGCAGTTTTGGCCTCAGAGAACTGGCAGAGGAGGCATCTTAAAGGGTTTCTGTCATCACATTTTGACATTATAAGCTGTCTGACATTAGCTATGTTCTAATGTCAGAGCAGCTTGATAATGTCTTTTTTATAAAAATCCGATTCGGCGCAGGCGCGGTGAGCAGAGGACAGCAGGCACCAGCGTCCTCTGCTCACCGCGCCTGCGCCGAATACAGAGCGGCCGTGCAGGCGCGGGATTTCACAAGGAGACAGTGCCGGAGGATCGCTGCCCGGCACTGTCACTCAAAGAAAGAAGGGGCGTGCCAGCAGGTTGCCGCACGGAGCCTCTAGGATCAGGGCAACGCCCCCCCTGCTCCTAGAGGCTAATTTACATATTATAAAAGTACGTTTTTTAGCCTGAATATAAATCGGATTTTTATAAAAAAGACATTATCAAGCTGCTCTGACATTAGCACATAGCTAATGTCAGACAGCTTATAATGTCAAAACGTGATGACAGAAACCCTTTAAGAACATCCTCATAATGCAGGGGTTAAAACAATTGTAACTAGGGGGAACGCTCAAGGAAAACAGTGGTATGTGAAGAAACTAAAGATTTCTGTATGCATAATGCTGGAGGAGCAGTAACATATGCTAAAACTGATTATTTTGATGAAGACATGACAGTTACACTTTAATGCAAAAAATGAAAATCTGACATCATATAGTACATGACAATTTCGTCTCTTTTTAACATAGCTAGAAACAGTTCTGTACCTCACATAGAACCAGAGATTTACGCCTCTTTCACACAGGCGTCATGTTTGACACCCGGATAAGAGGCGGGTGCGTTGCGGGAAAATGCGCGATTTTTCGCACGAGTGCAAAGCGTTTTAATGCGTTTTACACGCGCGTGGGAAAAATAGTCATGTTTGGTACCCAGACCCGAACCCAGACTTCATCACTGAAGTCCGGTTTCGGGTTGAGTATTCTGTAGATTTTATTATTTTCCCTTATAACATGGTTTTATCATTTTGATTTTCCCATTCACTTCTATGGGGCCTGCGTTGGGTGAAAAACGCACAGTATAGAGCATGCTGCGATTTTCACGCAACGCAGAAGTGATGCGTGAAAATCACCGCTCATGTGCATAGCCCCATAGAAATGAATGGGTCCGGATTCAGTGCGGGTGCAATGCGTCCACCTCACGCATTGCACCCACACAGAAATCACGCCCGTGTGAAAGGGGCCTTACTTATTCAATGCTCTGCTAGTTTTATTTCAGGCTTTTAGATCAGTGTGTGTGTCCTTTCTGGTGCAATTCACGGGGCATGCTACTTCTGCTGCAGCTCTGTCCCTATCACAGGTCAGGAGTTGTGTGCTTTCTCAGGGCGTGTGTCCTTTATCAGAGGGGCATATATTATCTGCTGCAGCTCTCTCACTATAACTGTGCAGTAGATTGGCGCTTCAATTGAAAAAAGTATTCAGATCCATTCCGTGTCCGCATGTACGTTCTAAAAAAAATAGAACATGTCATATTCTTATCCGTTTTGTGGACAAGGCCAGGCAATGGATCCACAAAAAAAACAGATGCAAAACAGTTTTCACACGGATGGCATATGTATTTTTTTGCGGACCACAAAATACATACGGTCGCGTGCATGAGCCTTTAGTAAAAATGTTAAAGGATATGTCCACTTCTGCAACCTAAACTATACTGAACTATAACTAGTGACAGACTACAACAAGCCCTATGTAGCCTGGTCCTGTGTTGTTTGACTCCATCCTCCCCGTCTTTTTAACAACTGTCTGTAGGGGGCAGAAGTGGAGAAAAAAGCTGAACATATACATCAGATATATAACAAATGAACCAATCATCTAACGTGTATGGGGGGCTTCTCTACTCTCCCCCAGTAGCAGATGTCGGAGGAAATTAGGACCAGGCTGAACACGTGCACCTCTCCTGACATGTCTGTCTTACTGACTACTTGGATTCCCCATGTAATAACCACTCTGTGTTGTATCGTTCCTTTATTATTCCTGCTAGAAGTTATGAATGAATTGCTTGCAATCAGCAACCTATATGGATGTTACCAGTTAAGGGTGTGTCCCTACACAGTCTTATGCCTCATTCACAAATCAGTGTCAGTTTTGGATCAGTGATAACACGGACCGTGTTCAATCCGTGTTTCCTCCCGTGACAGATCCGTGTTGGGTCTGTGGGTCCGTTTTTTTCTGTCCGTGTGCTATCCGTGTTTCACTGACACTGAGCAGTTGGAAAATAATTTTCAAAGCATCTCTTCTTAATAATCCGTGAAACACGGATGCAACACGGATGGCATCCGTGTTGCATCCGTGGTTTTCACGAAATTATTGACTATAATGGCTGTGAGGGATCCGGGAACACAGACCAAGATAGGACATGGGTCCGTGCTGAAAACACGGACCGTGCTAAAACACTGATGTGTGAATACACACATTCAAATGCATGGGGACGTGTGCTGTCCGCGGGGAACACGTACAGCACATGTCCGGGAAACACTGATGTGTGAATGAGGCATTACACTGGCAGCACTAATTAGATAGTGTCAGACTGTGAAGGCACCCCCCCAACTGGTAACACCCATCTGGACCTTTATTGCAGGTTGCCAGCAATTCATTCATAACTTCTAGCAGGAATAATATAGGAATGATACAATACAGAGTCATAAGAGTAGATGGTCTAGGATTGTGATTACATGGGGATTGCAAGTAGTTACTAAATCAGACATATCAGGAAAGGTGACAGGTCCTTTTTATTTGAAAGGTACAACGTGTATATTTGGTGTATTTGTGACCCCTTTTGTTAATGACATGGTAATGCACTAATTTTATAACTGACAATTTTAAAAACACTGGCGACATATCGGTCTGCATAGGAGCTGTGTACAGAAAGGATAGACTATATGTAATTAAGGCTATTCACTCCAATGCCTAAGAGTTTTTTGCCCATCACAATGAACGTGGACTTGAATAGAGTATATGCAGCTACTATGCGGGTGAGAGGACCCGTGTTGCGTCCTTCTCTGCAGCCATCTGGGGACAGGATTACTTTCTGCGAGGTTTCGTGAATGGATTCGCTGAGTGTCTCCCATCAAGTGACATGTACTCAGAGCTTCTGAGGGGTGACAACACTAATACTGGCCCTGGGGCGCAGAGATCTCCCATAGCTAAAAGCAATGCTCTGTGCGCAGCGGGTGAACCTGTTACATGGCACTATGACTAGAACTTACCTTATAACAAGTCATTTCTCAAAAATCACAATGTTGATTTGCTGGGTATTCCCCTTTTTCTGTACGTACATTTTATTTCTGCCTTTTTCTTAATATTAGTGATATTGGATAGCCGCAGGGCCACCTGGTCAAATGCATAGTCCTGCTCTCTACTGCCCCCTCTCTCTGTACATTAGGTATTTTAAGCAAACCATCGGAGTTCTAACTCAAGATATGATGTACATTACGGATGATAGATAGATAGATAGATAGATAGATAGATAGATAGATAGATAGATGAGAGAGATAGATAGATAGATAGATAGATAGAGAGAGAGAGAGATAGATAGATAGATAGATAGATAGATAGATAGATAGATAGAGAGATAGGTAGATAGATAGATAGATAGATAGATAGATAGATAGATAGATAGATAGTGTTGTAGAACTTTTCTTATGTCTGACGCACATATCCAAGCTTCGCTAAAAGGTGCACCAAAGTACGCCAGCCACAAACAATTTCTCCCGTGCTTACAAGCACATGTATCAAGCTCCTTTTGTGTAAGGGAAGGCCACACTCTTCTAGGAGTCAGACAAGATGTTCCATGCTTAGAGATCCAGTGCGCACCGTCCCCACCCAGATCCTTTTCTTTATTTAAATAGACAAAAGGGATAACAATAGGAAGGGGCAGGCCCAACACCTGACCACTTCCTTCATGTACAGTACAAACATACTTTAAGTAACCAACACATCCACTGGAGTGAACCTTAGTTCACTAATCACTAGGATTCTGATGTGTGCTTATGTACAGGAGTTGCGCCATTATCTCCAGCGGTTGATCAGGCACACTGGGAACCACAAACGCACGTTCCTTTTTGTATATTGTTCTCTTAATGAATGCGTCTACGCCAAGCCAATAAATCCGCTGTTTGGGCGGGGGCCCTGGCTGGCGCACATATATTTCCCAAGAAAACACTGCTCTGCAGCGCATCAGTCTCCCCCGGCCTACAGCACAGTGCATAGCACATAGACTGTTTGCCAGCGGAGACCTCTGCGCCCGGCAGCTGATCGTTCTCTACATCCACAGTAAGATATCCACTCCAATGGTTTACACACTGAGAGACATGATGACAATACATGACATATTAAAAACACATCCTAATAAAATTTCCACAACAATAGATAGATAGATAGATAGATAGATAGATAGATGATAGATAAAAAGATAGAATAATTAGATAGATAGATTGACAGATAGTTAAATAGATAGATAGTCAGATAAATAGGTAGATACACAACGTGCTGCCCCCAGTGCCAGTCATGCCCCAGAGCTATAGAAATGCCGAGTGGTGTCATGCGACCCCAATAGTCTCTATGTGTGTGTCACGGTGCTCCTACCTGGATACAGTCGCTCCCCCGGGTTAGGCTCCGAAGCAATAAAGCGGAGTGTAATGGTGGAGGTCAGAGGTCGCACTACATTTAAAAATACTCCTCTGACCATTTTTGAGGAGTTTTTTTACCCAAAGAGGAGTGCAAAAGTTGCGGTAGTTCAAATACATAATATGTAGGCTTACACTTGTTCAAATCTGCGTTGGAGGCTCAGTTTAGACCCTTTGTGGCAGATTCTGTCGAAAGACCAGACAAAAAACCCTTATATGCAGCACTTTTTTGTCTGGTAAAAAGACAGATCCCGAACTGAAACTGAACGGATCCCATCATAGTCGATGGAGTCTGTTCAGCTTCTTTCCTGTAGGGTGACAGGAGGAGGGGGGAGCAGGGTCACTAGTGGGGTGACAGGAGGAGGGGGAGAAGGGTCACTAGTGGGGTGACAGGAGGATGAGGAGCAGGGTCACTAGTGTGGTGACAGGAGGATGAGGAGCAGGGTCACTAGTGGGGTGACAGGAGGAGGGGGGAGCAGAGTCACTAGTGGGGTGATAGGAGGAGGGGGGAGCAGAGTCACTAGTGGGGTGACAGGAGGAGGGGGGAGCAGAGTCACTAGTGGGGTGATAGGAGGAGGGGGGAGCAGAGTCACTAGTGGGGTGACAGGAGGAGGGGGAGAAGGGTCACTAGTGGGGTGATAGGAGGAGGGAGGAGCAGAGTCACTAGTGGGGTGACAGGAGGAGGGGGGAGCAGGGTCACTAGTGGGGGAGGGATCCTATTAGATTTTGTGTCTCCCCTTCTTGTAATTTAGTAGGTCATGTCCTCATTATAACTATTCTGCACACCTAGAGACTACGCTCCTCATTATCCTGCAGCTGGAGGGGGTGCTAGTTATGGGGTGATAGCAAGGTGGCCAGAACAACAACTCTCCCACCCCCCAGCCCGCTCTACCCGGTTGGGTGCATGAGGCCTTAATGGAGATGTATAATAATGAAGACCTTCATCTCTTAGCAATGATGGGGAAAAGCAACAAACAGTGGGCCACAGTTACTAATGTGTCTGCACCTAAAATCTGCATCAAAGGGGGTGCAAATTTGCTCAATTTGGCGCAGTTTGATGGAACTAGGGCTTCTCCAATTTTTTCAACTCACTCAAAAAGGGGATGGGGCTTAAAGGGATTTTCCGAAACTTACCATCCTCTGGATAGGTCATTAGTATCTGATCGGTTGGGAGCTGTTTGAGAAGACAGTGGAGCTCACAGTAGCGCCACGGCCTTTTTTCAGCTTTCCGTAGGCCATCTGACATGACGTTCATCAGTCACACGGCCTAGCCGGAGCTCTGCCCCATTGAATAGAAGGGGCTGAGTGCAATGCCAAGCACAGCCACTATACAATGTACGGCGCTGTGCTTAGTGAGCTGTGAGAAGGCAGCGGTGCTCGCCGGAGTCCCAGTCCCTTCTCAAACAGCTGATCAGTGGCAGTAACCGGAGTCGGACCCCTACAGATCAATTGCTGATGACCTATTATGTTTCGGAAAACCCTTTTTACAGCTAGTAGCAGGGCATTGTGGGAAAGGAGGCATGGCCTTAGATGCGTTGTTTTACATAAAAAGAAAGCCAAACAATAGTTGATATAAAGAGGCTATCCCTGTACCACCTTTACAGTGCATTTGGAAAGTCCTCTGACCCATTCTGTTTTTTCCCATTTTGTTATGTTGCGGCCTTGTGGTAAAATAAAAAATTCTTCAAATTTTCCCCATCATTCGGCACTCAATACCCCATAATGACAATGAAATCAGAATGTTCATAATCTTTGCTATTTTATTGAAAAGTAAAAAGTTAAATCTTGCATTAACATAAGTATTCAGACCCTTTACTCAGGACTTAGTTGAAGCAACTTTGGCAGTGATTACAGCCTCCAGTCTTCTTGGGTATTCCTCTCTGCAACCTGTCAGGTTGGATGGGGACCATCGGTGGACAGCCATTTTCAGGTCTCTCCAGAGATGTTTGATTGGGTTCAAGTCAGGGCTCTGGCTGGGCCCCTCATGGACATTCACAGAGTTGTTCCTAAGCCACTCTTGTGTTATCTTGGCCGTGTGCTTAGAGTCAATGGGGGACATTTATCAATAACGGCGTAATTTGTGCCCAAAAAATACTAACATTACAAATAAAAAGTGGTGATTCATTTCACCTCATATATCAAAAGGCGCACACCACTTTTAAAATGTGACTTTTTAAAATATAAACCTGATTATTTGCCTATTTCTCTCTATTTGCTACATTTTAACACCAATGCCACTAAAATGCGACTTTTTTAAACCAAAAATGCACCATTTCAGCCCCCCCGCACTTGAGTCATTTGAAGCATATTTGCGACATTTTAGCTGGTAAATTGTCTCAGACTCAGGATATTTTTGTTATTGTTTAGTTTTTGTTGAATGACAATTTACTGACAAAGCCCTGCTGTTTCGCTCATTTATATTAGATAAAAATAAACGCATCCGGTTTTATACTCGCCTATCACTTGTTCCCAAGAGCTGGTTTTCCTTTCATAAATGTGACTTTTTGACAAAACGTCGCATCTTTCTGCCATAAATGCGACTTTTTACACAAAACACCACCACATGAGCTGGCTTACTTGTCCTCAACAATTTGAGCCATTTCTGCCGATAAGAGGATGATAAATGAGGCATAACGTGCACCAATTTGATAGCCCCTTAATTTATAACTTATTTCTGCCGTGATGCATTCTTTATGGTAATATTGTGGAGAAAACAGTTGATATATTTGGCGCAAATCAAAACTCCATTCTTTTTGGCACATTTTACACCATAATTCTGGTGCAACAAGATTAGTAAATGTCCCCCATTGTCTTGTTGGAAGGTGAACCTTCAGCCCAGTCTGAGGTCCAGAGCACTCTTGTTCAGATTTAAATTAAGAATATCTCTGTACTTTGCTCCATTCACCTTTCCCTCAAATCTGACCAGTCTCCCTGGTGCCACCACCAAGCTTTACTGTAGGGTTGGTATTCAGCAAGTGATAAGCAATGCCTGGTTTCCTCCAAACATAACATTTTCAATTGAGGCCAAAAAGTTCAATCAACCAGATTGGTAGAGTGCTGTAGTGCTGGTTGACCTTCTGGAAGTTTCTCCTATCTGTACTAAGGATCTTTAGAGTTCAGTCAGCGTGACCATTGGGTCCTCAGTCACCTCTTTTACCAAAGCCCTTTCCCCCGATTACTTAGTTTGATGGGGTGGTCAGCTCTAGGAAGATTCTTGGTTGTTCAAAACTTTATCAATTTAAGAATTATGGAGGCCACTGTGCTCTTGGGAACTTTCAGTACAACAGGAATGTTTTTGTACCCTTCTCCGGATCTGTGCCGCCACACAATCCTGTCTCTGAGCTCCACAGGCAGTTCTTTCCTCCTCATGACTTGGTTTTTGCTCTAATATGTATTGTCAGCTGAGAGACCCAATATAAATAGGGCTGTATCTTTCCAAATCATGTCCAATCAACTGAATTTACCATAGGTGACTTCAATCAAGGTGTAGAAACATCTCAAAGATGATCAAGAGAAATAGGAGGCTCCCGGAGATAAATTTCAAGCATCATAGCAAAGGGTCTGAATACTTATGGCCATGCGAAAGTTTAGTTTTTCCTTTTTGATTCTATTGTAAACATTTCAAACGTTCTGTTTTCACTTTCTCATTAGGCCCCATGCAGACGAGCGTGAGCGGATAAGGTCCGGATGTGTTCAGTGAAAACTGCGCTATTTTGCAAGCAAGTCCATTCAGTTTTGCCTGCAATTGCGTTCAGTTCAGTTTTTATCACGCTGGTGCAATACGGTTTATTGCGTTTTGCACCGCGTGATAAAAACAGAATGTTTACAAACAACATCTCTTAGCAACCATCATGGAAAAACGCATCGCATCTGCACTTGCTTGTGGATGCGATTTTCACGCAGCCCCATTCACTTCTATGGGCCCAGCGTTGCGTCAAAAACGCAGAATATAGAACATGTTGTGAGTTTTACGCAACGCACAAGTGATGCCTGAAAACCAACGCTCAGGTATACAGACCCATTGAAAATGAGATGGGTCCGGATTCAGTGCGGGCGCAATGCGTTCGCATCACGCATTGCACCCGTGCGGATTGGAATACTCGCCCGTATGAAAGGGGCCTTATGGGGTATTGATTGCAGATTGATGGGGAAAAACTAGATTTTTATTTTATTTTAGCACAAGGCTGCAACAAAACAAAATGTGAAAAAAGTGAAAGGGACTGAAGACTTTCCGACTGCACTGTATTATCCAAATCTGGTGCAGGTCTAGACAGCCTAAGCTATCTTCCGGATTTAAATCTTCCCCAGTGTCTCCGGCTCTACAGGATCGGGCACATTCATGCCTTACACAGCTTTTTTTTTTATTTCAATGGAAACTGTGTAATGCTTTTGGTGGATGTGAATAAAAATGTAGCATTTACCTCAAAAGTGCCTACATTATGCATATTTGCAAAGTGCCTAATACAATGCCCTTTACTCAAATCAAGACCATTGTACAAATCAAGCACTTGTTACTTTTTGTGTCACCCCTATCTCCTCATAGATTGTAAGCTCTTGCGAGCAGGGCCCTTTTTCCTCTTGTTTGAGCTGTGGACCTGTTTGTTGCTCAGTTATTTATGACTCTGATTGTACATGCACCCGCTGATTGTAAAGCGCTGCTGGTGCTATAGAAATAAAGAATATTTTTAAACAAGGATTGTTCTATTTGTTCCCCTTTTTATTGGAAGTATCAGGACATGTGAACACATTAGTATTACACGTAAATGCACCATTCATAAAAAGTGTTTGACCTCATTCCCCAGCTTTTCTTAGGCTACTTTCACACTTGCACTTTCCCTTTCTGCTATTGAGATTCGTCATAGGGTCTCAATAGCGGGGGAAACACTTCCGTTTTGTCTCCGTTATTTGTCAATGGGGACAAAACTGAACTGAAGGGAACGGAGTGTCCCAGAATGCAGTCCGTTCCGTTTGGTTGCATCCCCATCGCAAGCAGTGTTTTTCTGTCCGAGATGTGGTGAGGAGCAAGACGGATCCGTCATGACTGACAATGTAAGTCAATGGGGATGGATCCGTTTCTCGGATACAATAGAAAACAGATCCGTGCCCCATTGACTTTCAATGGTGTTCATGACAGATCTGTCATGGCTATATTAAAGATAATACAATTATGCAACCGGATCCGTTCAGAACGGATGCAGCCATTGTATTATCGTGATGGAAGCGTTTTTGCTGATCCATGATGGTGTGAAAGTAGCCTTACATATAAATAGGAACATCTAATGTCTGGGATCCCGTCCTTCTCTGGCATCAGTTATACTGTAGCCCTTTATTACCGTAGAATGCTATTTTAGAGAAGTGAAATTCAGAAGCTCCAATTTCTTCTGTGCAGAACAATGTTTTTTCCGGCTGTGGTTGCATCATTTTATGCAAAGCAGCAGCACATGACAATGTTCATATTCAAAGGTGACGCGTCAGCTCCACATATGGTGCATTTACAATGGGGACATGATGGAAGGGTGCAGTAGAATTCTGCTCTGAAGGATGCAGTGTGGAAGATAATCCAGTGTGAGTGCACGGTTTTGCTCAGTAGGTGGCGCCGTAATGTAACGTCTCTGTTCCCGGTGGCTCTCGGAGTCTCGGGCTCCTGAGCACATGAACACCTCTTCTGTTTGTGAACAGAGCCTGGCTTGTGTGGAAATGTTATTCCAGCCATGAGAAATGAGTAATAAGCAAACTTGATTCACCGCCATGTAATTACAAATTCAGGAATGCTGATTACAGGAAGAAATAATGGATTTCTTTTGCAGCACACAGACTGTGAGATAGGTGAGCGGAATAGGCAAGAATAATTTCCACTGCAAAAAGCAGATTATTGAAAGAAAAAGTTATTGTAAATAAAATCTATCTATCTATTTATCTATCTATCTATCTCTCTATTTATCTATCTATCTATTATTCTAGCTATATCATATCTAGCTAGCTATTTCTCCATCCATCAATCCAGTTATCTATATCATATCATATTTTTCTACTTAACCTGACTATGCCATATTTATCTATTTCATATATATCTATTTATCGAGCTGTCCATCTAGCTATCTATCTGTTTATCTCAATATCCATCCAGTTATCTATATCATATTCTATCTATCTATCTATCATCCAGTTATCCATATCATATTTATTTATCTATCCATCTGTCCATCTATCTATCTCACTATTCATATTTACGAGTATCTATCTATCTATCTATCTATCTATCTATCTATCTATCTATCTATTATCTATCTATCTATCTATCTATCTATTATCTATCTATCTATCTATCTATCTATCTATCTATCTATCTACTGTATCTATCTATCTATCTATCTATCTATCTATCTATCTATCTATTATCTATCTATCTATCTATCTATTATCTATCTATCTATAATCTATCTATCTATCTATCTATCTATCTATCATCAATTTATCTATATCATATCTACTTATATAAGCAGTGTATATATCCCATTATAAAAAAGGATCATTGCATGTTTACCATGTTGGGAGTTGTAGTAGCAGCAGCACCCACAGGCTAGTTTAACCTTTATTTCCCCCATGTTTGTGCACGTGGAGAAGAGTTTATCAAAGTTAACGTCATTCAAGGGGAAGGGAGATGTGTCTAAGAGCTCATGCACATGACCGTTGTTGTTTTGCGGTCCGTTTTTCATCCATTGTTCCGCATCTGAGTGGTTTTTTCTCTGATTTAAGTCCTCCTCTATTCCGTTATTCCACAAAACATATCATATGGTTTCCGTATGTGATCAGTTTTTAGCGGATCGGAAACGGAAACAGTAACTTGTTAATCACCAAACACATGAGCAATATGGGCTGGGCAAAGCATTTCTACAGTATGGATCCACAAAATACAGATGAAATACGGATGATATACGGATGTGTTCCGTGTGAGTTCCATATTTTTTGCGGGCCCATTGACTTGAATGGGGCCTCGGGCCGTGATTTGCAGACAATTATAGGACATGCACTACTTTTTTGCGGAATGGCCATGCGGACAAACGGAAACGGAATGCACAAGGAGTAACTTCTGTATTTTCTACAGCCCCATTGAAGTGAATTGTTCTGCATAAGGGCCGCACAAAAAAACTGAACGGAAGCGTAAAGAAAATATGGTCGTGTACATGAGCCCTAATTCCTACAATAAATTTGTCTTAGTACATACTTGACTTGCCTGTGAATTTCCGGAGCACTATTGTGCTTCTATTTCTCCTCCTGGAAATGTATGAATAAATTGATAACTGGGTTTTAGCATTCCCGTTGGCAGTAGGACTGCTGCCCCCTACCTGTCCTGAGTCCACTTATTAAGTCTAGGCCTAGGGCACAGGTGACCCTCCTATTGTCCAGGTGTGATGTTCATGTAGGGATCTTGTCGTGGCAGGAGGGGTCACATAGTTTGATCAAGATTCCAGCTCACATGGAAGTATGGTAAGTATAGCCGTAATGGCATTCAAAGTTATTCACGTATTCACTGTTTGCATATATCCTAACGCCCGGCGGGTGCGGCTGAGTAGTTGTGTTTGTTTATTCATTTGTCATACGTAGCTTATACTGAGAGGAAAAGTCTGAAATCTCTGGTTAGAAGCTCATTTGTTTTAACAACTGGAAAAAGATAAGTGAGCATTACTTATACAGTGATGTTTATATGTGTATCTGAAATCAAGTGTCTCTTGTCACCAGTGGTGTAGCGTGGGGGGGGCCATGGGGGCCGTTGCCCCGGGCGCAAAATTGCAGTAGGTGCCGGGCAGCAAGGACTTCAATGAGGCCCACGGAAGCCTATGGCTCCAGTCCCATCCGTTCTTCCTCATAGGCTTCAGGCTAGTGGCCTGAAGCCTATGAGGCAGTAGAGCGACGCCGGAGATTGCGATTACCTCACTGTGACCTCCTGCCCGGGTCCCGCGAGATGACGTGATGGCGCGGCGCAGGAGGTCACGGTGATGTGTTCTTGACTGCCTGCACCGGGACACACGAACACAGGCTAGAAGAGGTGATGAAGAGAGGTAAGTATATATATATTTTTTTAATAGGCAGGCCATAATGGGGGCACTATACAAAGGAGGCCATTATTATTACAATACTACAGAGGGGGGCCATTATTACTACTATAATACAGTGGGAGCCATTATTACTACTATAATACAGAGGGGGCATTATTACTACTATAATAGGGAGGGGGCCATTATTACTACTATAATACAGAGGGGGGGCATTATTACTACTATAATACAGAGGGGTCCGTAATTATTACTACTCTGGGCCATAATTACTACTATAATACAGAGGGTGACCATAATTATTACTACTCTGGGCCATAATTACTATTATAATACAGAGGGGGGCATAATTACTACTATAATACAGAACAGGGGCCATAATTATTACTATAATACTACAGAGGGTGCCATAATTATTACAATAATACTACAGAGGGGGCCATTATTACAATAATACTACAGAGGGGGCCATTATTACAATAATACTACAAAGGGGGCCATGTAGACATTTGAGATCATGGACCTTGCCTACTGAAAAGTCTCATGCTCTCTTTGTGGACATCCTAGATCATGGACTTTATTTATTCCTTAGTCTCCCACTTCCTCTGTGGACATCTTAGATCATGGATCTTCTTGACTGTAAAGTGTCCCATTCCCTTCTGTGGACATCCTACATTGCAGTCCTTGCCTACTGCACACTCTCTCCCTCCATTCTGTGGACATCCTAGCATGGCCTAGCATAGCAGAATGGCATTAAAGTTCTGGCAAGCATTGAAAATAGCTTGCCAGAACTTAATGATAGTAGGAGGAACAATATGTGGCCTGGCATTGTTCTGTTGAAAAACAACTCTTGGGACTCTTTGGAGAAATGGCCATCCTATGGGCTCCACGACCAAGTCAATGTAACATCGAGCTATTAGTGTACCTGAGATGAAGACTAGAGGGGTCTGGCTACCGGACATTATTAGGATGGTTGGACAACTAACCAGTTGAAAAACGGGCTGTATGTCCAGAAAAAACACCAAGGGAGGCGCCAAACCCCAGAGTCACCGAATGGCTATGTAGTGTAGGGTATAGCCATAATGGAGTGTGATAGCCCCAAGTGGGTAATGACTCTAATAATGATTCTTTAGAGAAAAAAATTAAGTAGATGGAGTCTGTACTCACTTCCGGTTCCGGCCATCCTCCCGCGCCGCCCGTTCCACGTGCATACCTCTCCCCATAAAAACCTCCGGACTCTGGGGGCTCCGCATGCACTTAGGAGGAATAAACTCCCTCCTACCCCTACCTACAAAAGAAGGGACATCGGTCCCTGGACCCGAAGTAAGACCCCTGAAGGTAGGATTATGGAGCTATAGACTCCACCATGCCATATACAAGGTATTAGAGAAAAATATAGGTACCATATAAAATATATGATAAAATATGATAAAATAAAATATAGAAGATGAAATATGATGATCTATGAATTATCCAATCACTAAATATGAATTATACAACTATTTATTACTTTTTATTACTTTTTTATTACTTTTCCTTCCATTAATATTTATTCATTTACTATATATATATATTTATTCATTTACTATGTATTAGCCCTCTTTTATTTATTTATTCATTTATTCATCTATTCATTCATTCACTTTTTACTTATGCATAGTAAAATATACTCAGACTTATATTTTTATATCTTAATCTACACCTATGTTCAATAGGTTTTTACTATCAGTATGTACCTAGTGGAATTTGTTTACGGTTATACATCCGATCTGGATGATCATTATGTTATGTCACAATTCCTTATGAGATTGTGTGTTTTTTATCGTTTTTTTTTCCTTTTGTTATGATTATTGTCTACCCCTGAAGAAGGAGGACTATAAGCCTCCGAAACGCGTTGGGCCATTGTTTTCACCCTAATAAACCTTATTGACCAGAAGCCTGTGCGTGGGCAGCCGTCGATTTGTACCATTCTGTTACGCGACCCTGGCCAGGGGCGGAGAGACACAGGTGTCTTGAGCTTTATCCTGTGTTTCCCCCCCCTGTGAAGTGAGTACAGACTCCATCTACTTAATTTTTTTCTCTAAAGAATCATTATTAGAGTCATTACCCACTTGGGGCTATCACACTCCATTATGGCTATACCCTACACTACATAGCCATTCGGTGACTCTGGGGTTTGGCGCCTCCCTTGGTGTTTTTTCTGGACATACAGCCCGTTTTTCAACTGGTTAGTTGTCCAACCATCCTATTCACTGTCTCTAAAGGGGCTTGGAAGTCCTTTCCATCCCCCCAACACCTGTGCTGCCCCCCATTAATCCTTGCTATTCTTCCTGACATCTGATTTAACCCTAACCTACCTTCATTTTCACTGTCCCATCTCCACCACCCTGTTGGCGCCGAATAATCCGGGGTAACTCTGTTTAGACAGAATTACTCAAACCTCTCTTTTCTTTCTTCATTACATTTACCGGACATTATGCCACCCCACACAATAATCCTTGGAGTGGGACCAGTGTGACATTCCCTTGTGAAGGCCTTTTCCTGGTGTTGCCTAAGTGGTCTTTACACCAATCTCTGGCTATCATTGGATCCAAGACAAAAGTAGGACTCATTACTGAAGAAGATAGACCTCCATTCCAGCCTCCTTTGCCTTCCAGCCATGCACCATGATAGACTTTGAGAGCGGTGGTGTGAGGTCAGTAGAACACCTGTAACTGGACATTTGGCTTGTAGACCAATGTCATGCAAATGCCTGATGGTTTGTGGAGCCACTATTTGCCGCCCTAGGCTTGGGATGTGATGTCCAATTGCGCTTGCAGTACAGAATGGATCACTACGCTCTATTCTTCTAATTAGATGATGGTTCTCCCAACCACTCGGATGCACAACATTGAACAGTGCTGACATCTCAGGCACATAGTGATCTGCCGCAGTTCAAGGATTCTGTCCCTCTTAGTTTACTGCAAGTAGTGATAACTGGCACATCGACTAACAGGAGACATTGCACAATTATCCTACGCAAACGCGACTTGATCTGATTTTTCAGGCTTCATATGGCTAAAGAATGTTGCTTTCAATCTGGCTTTTATGCTCATTCCACATGCCACAGTTTGGAGCTAGGTGTTTGACAATCAGATCATCTGCTACGACCTCAATTTGCATAACCTTACAACGTGTCCTTCTTGGGTTTACAATTTCAATGCTGAGCAGTGTATTTTCAATATTGATGTTTACATACGGTATGGGTTAGATGGTGGTAGTTGTGTTGTGGTGCTGGGAAACTTCTCCCAGTTCTTTTTATTGCCTGTCTGCCTGGTGCTTCTTATTGTCTTTGTCTCCAGCACAAGTTGCCTGAATATTCTTCCTGACCAGCTAAACTCTATTGTAAGCACGGGATTAGAAGGATACTTTGGCAGGACACTAGGATTATTTCATCATAATCTTTGAAATGGGGTTGAATGGGTTGTGCCCAGCATGGGTGTTGAACCATCGCGTGCCCAGAAGGACATCTGCAATATATTTAATCATCATATATGGTGCAATAATTGGTTTCCAGTTGAAGGCCTGTGGCCAGGTTTCCAAAAGAGAAGCTGCTGTCTACTTTCCTGCTCTTAAAAGAGCATCTGTCAGAAGATTTGTACCTATGACACTGGCTGACCTGTTACATGTGCTTGGCAGCTGAAGGCGTCTGTGTTGGTCCCATGTTCATATGTGCCCGCATAACTGAGAGAAATTATGTTTTAACATATGCAAATGAGCCTGTAGGAGCAAAGGGGGCGTTACCATTACACCTAAAGGCTCTGCTCTCTCTGCAACTGTTGAGCCCTCTCCACTTTAATTGACAGGGCCAGGTCTGATGACGATTTCACTGCCTGGAACTGTCAATCAAAGTACAGAGGGCGCAGCAGTTGCAGAGAGAGCTGAGGCTCTAGGTGTAACGGCTACTCCCCCGTTGCTCTTAAATGCTCATTTGCATATATTAAAACATCATATTTCTCAGCAATGCGGGCACATATGAACATGGAACCAACACAGATGCCTTCAGCTGCCAAGTGCATATGTAACAGGTCAGCCAGGTCCATAGGTACAAATCTGCTGACAGATGCCCTTTGAACAGCTCATGCAGTAGAGATCCGTGCAGTTCTAAAATCTTATCCTAATAAAGAAGTCGGATATCCAATCCAGTATATGTGAATTGCAGCGGAAACTATAAAGAGTAATCCCGAAACTCCACTTGTAAAACCACAGATAAAAAGAGTAGTTCCGTGCAGTCTCTACTTATGGTTAGTCAGTCATTGCATGTGAAAAAACGCGCAAGCTCACAGACGTATTTGAGGAAGGTTTTCTGTGAGATTGCACATCACATGCAATGACTGACTAACTATAAGTAGAGACTGCGCGGAACTACTCTTTTTCTCTGTGGCTAAAATCTTATCCTGCAACTAAGCAATCTGGACGCTAATCACTATGCCAGCGCCCGCTTACGTGTGAACAGCTGATCTGCAGGAGTACCATGTTTGATTACCTTGACCTTATTAGGCCTTTACCAATTGACCCATTACCCTCATCAGAACTTGAGGTACAGACAGAAACATACGACACTCTTCCCCTGAAACGTTGAAGCGCAGGATTTCCTAGCTGTGGACACTTTGCTTGATGATAAATTGCACAAGGCAGTGTGTTTCTCTATTGACAAGTATCTCATAATAGAATTCAATTACAGTGGGGGGGGGGAGGGGTGTAGATCAAATTCCCGCTAAACTTTTTAGCGGCAGTTGTAATAATTCACAGCTTGCACTGCTCGATTTTCAGTGGCTCGTACAAAGCCAGACAGGCTTGAGGAATATGGTCTTTTCACCTTTTCGCTAAAATAAAATTGATGATGGCACGTTGGAAAAATCCATTCTACAACACAAGTGTCAAATGCAATAAAATGGAGAGGACCATTATATTCCAGCTATGAATTGTACCGGAGAATTTATCAAAGGGATACGATGGTTATGAGCGTCATAGGTAGGCACACAGGCATTATTTACCCTCAGGCAATAATGTGGCAATTTCCACAACATGCAGTCAGTAGAACGAGACATCTTGTACCCAGGTGTGACAGCTAACCATAGGGCCCCATCGCAACACGGAATGGAGCCGCACTCTACCATGACCACCTTGAGCATTTAATTCAGAATCATATACAATGATGTCACAGTGCAGGGATAATGTGCACAGTGATGTCACAGTGCAGGAGTAATGCAAACAGTGAGTTCACAGTACAAGGATAATACACACTGAAGTCACAGTACAGGGGGACTCATTTTGAGCTAAAAATAATTTTTTCAATTGATCAAATATGGAATCCTTTTCTCTGCACAGAGCTGAGATGCTCTACTAGCAGGATCTGAATTTTCGCTCTGCTCCGTCAGGCAGGGAGCTGACAGGCTCCTTATCTCTGCAATCTGACCTTATAAACTTGCATCAAAGCTCAATCCTTCTCTTACTGATAAGAATGTGGCTTAAATAAGTGTTTATGACCTCTTAGTAATTTAGAGATAAGGGTTAAACAGTTAACCCTTTGTGACAATATTTTTTTTAATAAAGACCAATTGAAAAAATTACTTTAGCCCCAAATGAGTAAAATGCAATCATAAAAAAATTGCCCCTGAAGGTGTACATAGCCTTTAAGGGAAGCAACTGATAGGTGGAAGTCCCAGAGATGGAAGCCCACCTGTCAAACTTTTGTGGCATACCATTTAAAGGGGTTTTCAAGGGGAAGAATCTCTATTTAAAGAAGAGCTGAATGAGTTTGAAAAAACCCAAAACATTTCTAGTCTATGCTTCCTGCTCCCAGGTCAAACATAGGAAATGACTGCAGATCTGTCAGCTACATAAAGGGGTGGTCCAGGGTTCCCTTCTACTTTAGCTCCTCCCTGCTGGAACGGGTAAAGGAAGCACGCTTACCTGTTCCTTGCCACTAGATTTTCGGCTCCCTAGGTCCTCTGCTGTCTTCACTGCATTTCGGTCCCTGTCCTTGAACCTTCCAGAATGGACGGTGTCACCTACACTGCTGCAGCCAAAGGCTGTCTGCACAGGAGACACTTCCCTAAGTTGCATGTCACTGTTCAGATGCTGGTCGAGAGACACCTCACCGATGCAGCCAGTCATTGGCTGCAGCAACACACCTAACAGGCTGAGCCCCCACCCCTTGAACCTCTGCAGCAATGCTGGCAGCACCCATACAACCTCTGGATATGACGCTGAGCACGAGCACTCAACTTCTTTGGTCGACCATGGCGAGGCCTGTTCTGTTCTGCCTTGTTAAACCACTGTATGGTCTTGGCCACCGTGCTGCAGCTCAGTTTCAGGGTGTTGGCAATCTTCTTATAGCCTCGGCCATCTTTATGTAGAATAACTATTCTTTTTTTCAGATTCTCAGAGTTCTTTGCCATGAGGTGTCATGTTGAACTTCCAGTGACCAGAGAGTGTGAGAGCGATAAAGCCAAATTTACCACACCTGCTCCCCAATCATACCTGAGATCTTGTATCACTAACGAGTCACATGACACTGGGGAGGTAAAATGGCTAATTGGGCACAATTTGGCCATTTTCACTTGGGGTGTACTCACTTTTGTTGCCGGTGGTTTACCCTGGGTTCAGACCTGAGCGTTCTAAAAACGCGCGTTTTACGCGCGTTTTTGTCGCGCGTATTTCAGCGCGTTTTTGCAAATAGGAAACGCGAGTAAAACGCGCGTTCTTGTGATTGACTACTGTGGTGTCAATCACAAAACGCGCGTCAAACGCCCCAAAAGAAGCTCAAGTACTTGTTTATGCGTTGGGCGTTTTACAGCGCGTTCAAACGCGCTGTAAAACGCTCAAGTGTGAACCACTCCCATAGGGATGCATTGGTTTTAATCTGTTGAGCGTTTTACAGCGCGTTTGAACGCGCTGTAAAACGCTCAGGTGTGAACCCAGGGTTAGACATTAATGGCTGTGAGTTATTTTGTGGGCACAACAAATTTACACCGTTATACAAGCTGTGCACTGACTACTTTACATTGTATCAAAGTGTCAGATCTTCAGTGTTGTCCCATGAAAAGATAGAATAAAATATTTACAAAAATGTGAGGGGTGTACTCACTTTTGTGAGATACTGTATGTATGTACCTATGTATTGATGTCGGCATGTACCTGTATGTATCTATGCACCTATATGTCTGTATGTACCTGTATATATGTACCTGTATGTATGTACAGAGGTGCACCCCCCTCCCCAATGCCAATTTCTTAACCTACCCCCTACCTGTCAGCCCATGGTCCTTCGGCTGCCCTCCTCTTGCTCCTACCTGGTGCTGCCTGAGGCGATCACCTCGCCTCATTGGTGGTGCACCCTTGTGTATGTATGAATATATGCACCTATATGTATGTCTGCATGTACCTGTATGTATGTATGTCTGCATGTACCTGTATGTATGTAAGTATATATGTAGTTCTGGATGTACCTGTATATATGCACCTATATGTATGTAAGTATATATGTAGTTCTGGATGTAACTGTATGTATGTATATATGTATGTATGTCTGCATGTATGTCTGGATGTACCTGTATATATGTATGTATGTCTGTATGTACCTGTATGTATGTATGTATGTCTGCATGTACCTGTATATATATGCCCCTATATGCATGTATGTCTGCATGTACCTGTATATATATGCCCCTATATGTATGTATGTCTGCATGTACCCTGTGTATCCCCAGCATCCCAGGCAGGGTGGAGACAGCTCATCCCCTGTGGGGTCTGGTATATTTTGGTGCTGACAGGCACCTTCCCCCTGTGGCTCCTGCACCCCCCACCTCTCGGAGCAGAGGAGGGGGCTCCGCCTGCCACATTGCAGCTCCCTCCTATTTCTGGTGACGTCTCCTGCTGCTGCCTGTGTGAGGAGAGAGGACCGGGCTGTGGAGAGTGAAGATGGTGCTGCTGGCGGTGGCATCGTGCCCTCGCAGGCTGGCCAGGCGCTCCCGCTCGGCGATAGCGGCGGCTCTCACCGTGCTGCTCATCCAGACCCTCATCGTGTGGAATTTCAGCAGCCTGGACTCCGGGGACGAGCAGCGGGGAGGAGGCGGCAGCCGGGAGAAGAGGGACCGGGGGAGCCACCGAGATGAGCCCCGGCTAGGACACGAGCAGCAGCAGCGCCGCAGAGGAGCAGCACTGCACAACCAAGCGCTGGTAGGTGCGAGCCTGGCAGCCCTGGCATCTCCATGCATCCTGTGCTGAGGAATGCAGGGGGCTGTGAGCAGACGGCCACTCAGCTGTACCCCGGCACAGGGGCTCCTCTGGTGGCACTGGGATCGTGCATGTTGTATAGCTGCTCTGTCTGGTTGGATACCCAAGTGGCTGGAAACTTTTCAGAGTGTTGTATCTTTGCTGTAGGGGTCTGTGTACTTACCCTGGTACAATGTTCAGGTGACACATGTCATGGTGATGACTGGGTATGTACCCTAAGAGAACAGTCTGCTAAAATGGTAGAGTCAGAATGCAAAATTTAGGTCCTAGATAAGAAAAAAACCTTTGGCCATCACAGTGCCCATACCCTTATGATTGGCATCCATTGAAAAATCAGCTGGAAATATTGGTGGTCATAGGAGGTGTCCATTCTCGGTCACCCCGGGAAGTTATCTTCACATGTATGGCTTCCATCACTGTTGCTTGCCAGTCATTATGCCAACATGACACCCGATGAGGCGGGTATTCACGTTGAACATGTTGTCACCTTCGTTGGGTATCTGGTCAGTTTCGACTTGTTCGAAAATATTGGCTTGTTGATAATCTTCAGGAAAAATGGTCCATGGCCGCCTTCATCTGAGCGGCACAATAGGCGAAGCTGGAATCACTGCCACTTGACTGAGTTTAAATAGTCTATTGGGGCAGGAGGATGGCAGGGATCCTAGAGGCTCTGCGGGCATGGAGGTCGGGTGCTGCATGCGAACGTCATGTGTGGCCTCCGTCGTAGCAGTCGTGTCATCTCTTCTGCTGGCAATATCAGACGTCTTCAGCTTTGGCGGCGTGCGACTTCCTTGTGTGATGCGCTGCTCAGATGTTTGCTTGTTCTAGCATGAGAAAGTGACAGAATGACACAGATTGAGATGCAGCAGTAGGGGCTTCCTCAGCCATTTTTACATCTCTGCGAGATACCAGACGTGGCGGAGAATGGGGGTGTTCCACCGTGTAGAAGGGTTCCTACGTTATGTAATACGGCTTACATGAGTGTGGGGGTCATCAGTGCTATCATGAGCCCATGGTATTGCTGTATATATCATCCTGGCCAGATCCGTCTACCATAGGAGGATGACTACTCAGGACGAATGCTTCAGTGCTATTGTAGAGTATTACTATTGTATTGTTGCCCTTTATTATTTATTTATTTATTTATTTATTTATTATATTTACAAACATCTTCATTGTTGTATTTTGTATCAAGTCTCTTCCTCTTCTCTTCTACCATTCACGGTAGGTCTCCTTCCTTCTCTGGTGTCCTTGACAGTTTTTGTCAGAGGAGGCTTCTACCTGTTGACTTGCAGTCGTCTGTTTAACATTGATGTAGACGAGCAGAGTTTGCCATATGTAGCAGGGCTGTGTTTGTCCAGTGGCACACAAATGAGACTATTTGGAGTATTTCTTTTTCTATAGAGCTGTGGAGTGCATCGTGACTGCGCAATGTAGGCAGTCTCATAGAGGTCAATGCCAAAATGCATCCCTTATACCTGAACCTGACGTAAGCGTATAAGGCTGCGGCTACATGACGACGATGTCTCGCAACAAGAAATTCAATAGGACACTATAGAGCCGTGATGGCTGACCTCCGGCTGTGGTAAAACTACGACTCCCAAGGTGTACACTTGCTTGGCTGTTCTCAGAACTCCATAGAAATGAATGGAGCATGCTGGGAGTTGTAGTTTCACCACAGCTGGAGTGCCGGAGGTTAGCCATCACTGGTATAGAGAAAGGGCTCATGCACACAAACGTATTTTGTTTCCGTGTCCATTCCGTTTTTTTCTGCGGCCCGTATGGAACCATTCACTTCAATGGATCCTCAAAAAGAAAATGGAAATGACTTTGTGTGCATTCCGTTTCCAGAATGAAGATAGAACATGTCCTATTCTTGTCCGTTTAGCGGACAAGGAATGGCATTGTTACAATGGATCCGCCAAAAAAAATTATTATTTTGCGGATCCGTGGTTTGCGGACCACAAAATACAAATGGTCGTGTGCATGAGCCCTAACTCAGATATGCAATTGCTTATTAGCAATTTTGTCACCCTATTTATAAAACGTAACTTTTAACATAAGCTTTTTTATGACAAGACTCGCGATATTGCACATAATGATTCTCGGTGGTGTCAGAATGAAACACGCGGCATGTTGCGATGTGACAGTCGCAAATAATCCAAACCACCTGAAAGAATCTGTGTCGCAAGTCGCACTCAACTTTTAGTCCAATGACTTTAGTGTAAGGGTACTTTCACACTTGCGTTCGTGTGATCCGGCAGGCAGTGGTCGGAGCTGCCAGCCGGATCCGCCCTTCAGTGTGACAACTGACAGCATTTGTAGACGGATCCGGGTGCAGATCCGTCTACAAATGCATTGCAAGAACGAATCCGTCCCTCCGCTTGTCATGCGGATGAAGGGATCCGTCCTGCAGTCTTTTTCACAGTTTTCCTGGTCTGCGCATGCGCAGACTGGAAGGACAGATCCGTACTTTAGTTGTTTCGCAATGCCGGATCCGGCACTAATACAAGTCAATTCCGGCGACTGATCAGGCATTTTGGACCGCATGCTGCGGTATTATGTGCAGCCAAAACGCCTGACAGTGACTTAACGGAAGGCATACTGATGCAAACGGAACGAATTTCTATCCATTCAGATTGTATGGGGATATGCCTGATCAGTTCTTTTCCGGCATAGAGCCATTTTGATGAAACTCTATGCCGGAAAAGAATAACGCAAGTGTGAAAGTACCCTAAGCTGCGTGTGACAGATGACTTACCTGTGAGTGGCCTGAAACTTGGCTGCGTGTTTAGGCTGGGGCTGCACGGTGCACCTAGCCTTTCTGCTGCCTGAGGCGAAAACTTAAATGGCGCCTCCCCCTCCCCCATGCTAATTTCTTAACCAAACCCCTTTGCCACAATGAAATCTCTCATTGCCTATCTACCTGGTGCTGCCTGAGGCGATCGCCTCACCTGGCCTCATTGGTGGTGCACCCTGGCGACACGCGCTGCGCAGCAAGAATGAAGTGCAACGTTGCACCTTACGATTGTCAGTGGTGTCACAATGCGAAGCGCTGTGTTGTGACAGTCGCAAAATATCCAGACCTGATGGATTTAGTGTCACAAGTCGCACTCTACTTTTAGCGCATCGACTTTAAAGGGGTTGTGATACTAAGCACAGTCACTATACAGTGTAGGGCACTGTGCTTGGTAAGCAGTGAGGACCCACCTCCAACATCTGATCAATGGGGGTCCCGGGTGTCAGACCCTCCCTGATCAGATTACTGATGACTTATCCAAAATATAGGTCATCAGTATAAAGTAGTCCGAAAACCACTTTAATGTAAGTTGTGACAGTCCTAAAATAGTCCTAAAACTTGCTGCCCTGCGTTACATGACTCCTATAGTTGTCCATGCGCTGTTGAGCTGGGATATGGGGAGGATAACGCTGTTGTGTGACTATAACCCCCAACATACTAAGTGGTTCTGTCTATGAGCGGCTTTACTCCCTGACTTTTCCGCAGGCTGTATAATGACTCTACCTATAGTAGGTGATTGTGGTGACAGCAGGGAGCGTGTCACTACTGAAGGGGGATTAAGAGCACAGATCCTCAGCTGTAATCTGTTACCCAGACCCCCTCTTAGGCACTTGAGAAACATCTTCTGGCTCGTTAGAAGGAGCATAAATTGAATGCAGGTTTTAATAACAATGACACAACACATCGGCGGTGGAGAGCAGGACGGAAACATTGAGAGCGCTTTATAATTCAGACGGTTTATTCGGTTTAGAATTCAGTCTTGTTAAAAATCATGAAAAAAAGGATATTCTGAGCGCAATAGAAAGAGCGTCCCTCCAAAACCCCCCCAAAAATATTCTTAATAAATCCTATATGAATATCTCAGTTTAACCATGTTGTGGAAAACTGGGTGACAACCAACATGGCCGCCACTGCTACCAAAGGAGTGGAAAAGCTGAGTCGTCACCCGGATTTCTCAGTCTCCTGGTTATGCTATAAAAGAAAGAAAAACTAAGCCTGAAAAACTATGAATAAGGTCGGGAAAGCTGGGTGTATTCACACGGCTAATGGGCCAAATGGCTGTGGCGTTTCATCTGTACGAATCATGCGGTTTTAACACATGTGTGAATGCACCTCTACTTAAGAACTGGCTCATTTCTAAGGCTCTGTTCACACTGTTTTTATGGCTCACGTTCAGAAGCGCTCTGACAGATCCATTTATGAAAAAAAGATATGCACAAAGTCTGGTGAACCGTATTGACTCGTCTGCACTAATGCAGAATTAAAAGATCAATTCAAGGACTTCTATGTTGTGATATTTTATTTTAGGGAGGTGTTCCCCTTAGTGCCCCCTTTGTCCTGTGCAGCTAAACAGACGTTGGTTTGAGAAAACCATTGGCTCTTCGGCTATTGCAAAACTACAACTCCAAATCTGCTGAAGATTGTAGTTTTGCAGTAGCTGGCAAGCTATAGTTTGATAGACGTCCTATAGGTATCCATGAAAGTTTCTTTTGGGAAATGAGGTCTCATGTGATACAATGTATTATCACAGTAATCCACCTTCTATGGCTACTTTCACACTCGGCATTTTGTGCGGAACCGTCATGGATGGATCAGTTCCGATAATACAACAGTCTGCATCCGTTCAGAAAAGATTCGTTTGTATTATCTTTAACATAGCCAAGACGGATCTGTTTGTATTATGTCTTCTATAGCCAAGATGGATCTGTCTTGAACATCATTGAAAGTCAATGGGGGACGGATCCGTTTTCTATTGTGCCAGATTGTGTCGGAGAAAACGAATCCGTCCCCATTGATTTACATTGTGTGCCAGGCGAATCCGTTTGGCTCAGTTTCATCAGACGGATAGTCCGTCTCCAAAGCAGAATGGAGACTAAACTGATACATTCTGAGCGGATCCTTTTTCTTTCAGAATGCAATAGAATGCAAAGTGATCTATTTTGGACCACTTCTGAGAGCCCTGAACGGATCTCACAAACGGAAAGCCAAAACGTGAGTGTGAAAGTAGCCTATATTCCACAATGACTGTGACAGTCTGTACCGACCAGAACATTTGGAGGCACACAGCTGACAAGCAATGTACAGGTTTTGTTCTAGATCTCTACAGGTCCTGATTAGCAGATACTCGGTGTGATGCAGGTGTGTCGATCTCGGAGATCATTATCTGTCCGCCAGTGCACCTGGTAAACCCCTGCCCGCCATTGTTTTCTGTCTCTGAGTAGCCAAAAAAGACATTTCAACCATCAAAACAGTTGAGTGTGTCTGCAGCCGCTTCAGTCTATACCATTAACCACAGGGCACTTTGCTAAGAGTGCAATTTTCCAATAGCATCTGACAGATGTTGTCTTGTGAGTGGATTTGTATTACAGTTATTCTGTTTCCTTTGAGAGGATTTAAGATTGCAATATTTCTACTGAAACCAGTAGCGGGGACCCTGATTTCTCACTGGAAAAACTGTTTGTGGAGCCTTTATATTCCATCTTACCATAATGGGGATCTGAGCGCCTGAGCCTCCCCTGTCTATGGAGAAGTGGATTCTTTCTAGCTTCTACTTCTAATCTATCTATCTATCTATCTATCTATCTATCTATCTATCTATCTATATCATTCTCATTTCTATCTAATATTGATCTTTCTATTATCTATAACTATTTATCTCTTCTATCTGTCTATTATCTATCTATCTATCTATCTATCTATCTATAATTTAACTATCCAATATCTAGCAAAGGAAGTTTCAGGGCGGCACAAACAACAATAAGAAAAAGAAGTGCGAGCAGTTAAGATGTGACCACACATCAAGGCATCAATAAAAACAAAAACTCTGTGGAACTTCCAATAGGTAGAACGATGTGTAGTCCTTTATTCACCCATGCGACATTTCAGTCCGGACCGAAACGTTGCACGGGTGAATACACATTGTTCTACTTATTGGAAGTGCTGTGGATTTTTTCTTTTTATATCCAATATCTAGATATCATCTATCTCATATCTATATAATATCGATCTATCTTTCTATTATCTAAAACTATCTATCTCATATCTATCTAATATTGATCTTTTTATTATCTATAACTATCTATCTCTTCTGTATGTGTATTAACTATCTATCTATAATCTATCTATCTCATATCTATATAATAATATCAATCTGTCTTTCTATTATCTATAACTAACTATCTATCTATGACTATCTATCTATCTATCTATCTATCTATCTATCTATCTATCTATCTAATCTCTCTCATATCTATCTAATATCGATCTTTATATTATCTACATCTATCTATCTATCTATATTTTTCTATCTAATCTCTCTCATTTCTATCTAATATCAATCTTTTTTATTATCTATAACTATCTATCTCTTCTATTTGTGTATTATCTATCTATCTATCTATCTATCTATCTATCTATCTATCTACCTCTGTCATTCTTATCGATGTAGTCAGTGAGGCTAGTACTAAACCTGGCCATATGTCAAATATTCAGATATGTACAGCGGACATCAGGGATGAGAAGCGTTGATCATGGTGGATTTCAGTACGCCTGATCCTTTGTTCCGCTGTGAGATGAGCCACTGTCAGAGGGCTGACACATCCCCTCTCCTCATTTAATTTGGGGAGATAGTAGCTGACTTATGACGGACTCCGCTCTCCTCACATCTGATTCAATAAATACTAGTATCACCCATGAGAGAACAATTCCGGGAAGTCTTATCTTAGACTTTGAATTTTGCTGTTCCTCTGTCATTCCTCCTGGAAATGTATGAATAAATTGACAGCTGGGTGTTACCACTCCCCTTATGAATGAGGTATATTCCTACACAGCCTGGGGACCCTACCTTGTGGCATCTAGATTTATGTAATAAAGGTCGGCTGAAGCCTTTTGTCTTTTGCTGGACTAGCGGTATGCTTCCGCAGAAGTGACTTGAAGCTGGAGCACGGCCGGTGCACGCGGAGCGGACTGGTGAGCTGCTACAGTCCACCGTATGTGTGCACATTTTTGAAAGTCTGGAAACCCCCTTTAAGCCTGTGTTACCATTGAAATACCATACATTATTGTAACGACAGAGCAAAGGGAACCTTTCAGATTTCATATACTGTAAGTTTCTGCCAGTCTAACAAGGCATCTACTATTCACCGTAGTCAGAATGACTCACGCATGCAGTCATCACAAAAAGCATGGCTCCTGTGTGAATATTCAACCTCTGAAAGGATAATGACTGCCTTTATGTGGGGGACTTAGCAGAACTTGCGCAGTGGAAAAGTTGAGCATTTAGCCATGGCAGCCAATCAGATCCTAGATTTCTAGGATGAATGAAGCCATCTGAATGACTCCTATGGGCAAGTGCACCACTTTTCCTTTGCACCTGTTATACTAAATCCCCCTTAAAGGGGTTGTCCAGGATTATTATTTTTATTATTTGTAATATCCTGTGAGCAGAGCTGCTCTGTTTGGGCCCCGTGGCTCCCGGGCTGTCTTCACTTTCAGTTCCTGCCTGTAAACTTCCTGCAGGGACAGGGTCATGTGCGCTGCTGCAGCCAATAACCGTCCTCAGCGGTGACGTGTCCTAAGTGCCATGTGAGAAGATGTCACCACCGAGGCCAGTTATTGGCTGCAGCAGCGCATGTGATCCCATCCATGTAAGGAGTTTACATGTGGGGACCAGAAATCGGGTGAAGACAGTAGTAAAAGTCCGGGAGCAGATAAGTATAAGGCTGCGTTCACATCACCGGTGAACGTTTCTCTGCCGGAACAGCCTGCCCGCATTCACCAGAACATTGACAGATTCCACAAATCATCTACGGATTCCTATTGATTACAGTGGGATCCAGCAGTGAAAAGCCCTAAAATGACAAATACTACTGCCGACAGCCGGCATTTCTGCAGGATCATCTCTAAGACTACTTTCACACTTGCGTTGTTTCCGATCTCAATACCGGAAAAAAAAATGTTTCCTGTTTAGTCCTCATGCATTCTGAATGGAAAGAGATCGGTTCTGTCAGCATTCCGTTTTGTGGCCGGACAGAAAACCGCTGCATGTGTCCCGTCATAAAAACAGCACTGAAAACAATGTAAGTCAATGGTGACGGATCCGTTTTTATAGGAGCCATTTCACTCAGCCGCGTCCTAATGGAATGGATGCCTCCTGATGTGCAAAGTCAAAACAGATCCGTTTAATTCCTCTGCCGGATCTCAATACCGGAATTAACAACGCAAGTGTAAAACAGGCCTAATGGAGATGTGAACGTGTAGCCTAACTCTCTTCCCAGATCCCACCAGGAAGGGGGTAAGCATTTAAAAAAACGAATCCTGGACAATTCCTTAAATATTTTGCATATTCTTTGGGAGATTTAGCAAAACTGGTGCAAAGATAAAGTGGATCAGTCACCCGTATCACCCAATCAGCTTTCAGCGTTTATTTTTGAAAGAAAAGTGCGTTCTGATTGGTTACTTTAGGCAACTGCTCTGCTTTCCCTTAGGCTGGGAACACACTTAAGCGTTTCTGAATCGCGCGTATGACGCGCGTTTTACGCGCGTTTTTGGATGCGCGTTTTTGTAACTAAGAAACGCGCATCATACGCTCGATTCAGTGATTCTCCCCTATTTCTGCATGGTCCATAGGCACGTTAAAACGCCCAAAAGAAGCTCATGCTGAAGCGACAGCGTTTGGCGTTTTTCAGCGCGTTCAAACGTGCTGTAAAACGCCCAAATGTGAACCATGCCCATAGGGAAGCATGGCTTTCCACATGTTGTGCGTTTTACAGCGCATACGAACGCGCTGAAAAACGCTTAGGTGTGTACCTAGGGTTACAGCAGTTTTGATAAATCTCCTTCATTGTACATCGGGGATGTCTGATCTCTATTTTCCGATGAGACCGCTTGGGTTATGTTGACGTCTGTGTAGGAGCCTCAGTTGCAAATTCCGCAAAATTTGACCGTGCTGTTTTTTCCCCTAAAGGACGCTATTGCAAGTCAGCGGGACCCACTGGATGCCAGCGGTAAAAAGGTGCCAACTGAGTCTTATTACTGTACGACTTAATAGCTGAGCGGCATGCCCCGAACCTATAGGGCAGTGCATGAAGGTATAGCCTGTGCTCCAGGCACTGAGGATACCAGGGAAAATACTTCCCTGTATAGGAAATCTGATGGAACGTGGCATGATTTTTTTTGTTTTGTTGGATTTGCAAGAAATAAAAAATTTCTATAAAATTGGAGGCATATGGGGTGAATTGGAGGCGTCATAGACCTCAAGGGCAGCCCTATCAGGGCTCTGTACACCACGGAGCGTTAATATGGCCGCGTGTGTGATGTCTTACAGCAGCACAAAAGGCGGAATGTGAAAAAACGCTGAGCTGCTTCTAACGATCTGCTAATGGGGTTGAGCTGGCGTTCATTTATTATGGGCTGCCTGACATGAATGTTTTTCTTACTGGAGTCGTAGGACTGAATCTATTTAGCAGTTGTATTATTTAAATATCAGATCTGACGATTTCAGGCAATTAGTGAAGTATAATCAAGTGTTTGTTGTGATTGTAGAAGACGGAGATTTTCTGTCCCAACAAAGCAGGAATGTGATGTCGGCAGCGGAACGCAAAAACACGGAAATCGCCCTGTCATGGTCCATGACAAGGGACAAAGAATTATAATTTTTATACATTATAGCTGATGTTTTAACAGTGCCGAACATGGGACTGCATTTATGTACATTTGTAGTAAAAGGGGTGGTGCTGGCCACTAGGGGGCACTCCTGATTGGATAGGGGCAGGGCCTACAAAAGCAATTTGGGGTGATACGTATGTGATCTTAAATTTAATGTTGATAAGCATATATAGATATTACTATATGATTGAATTTGCCTATTTTAAAGGGTTTACAGGGGTTGTCTGTTTTAACCCCTTCAAGATCCTGGGATTTTCCGTTTTTGCGTTTTCGTTTTTTACAACTTGCCTTCCCAGTGCCATAAGTTTTTCTTTGTTTTTTTTTCAGTGCACATGGCTAAATGCGGGCTTATTTAATATTGCATGTGATGCAGTGGGAAGCTGGAAAAAAAATTCAAAATTGGAAAAAAATGCTGTTCTGCCATAATTTTATGGATTTTTTTCTTATGGCGTTCTGTATGCGGTAAAACAGACCTGTCCCCTTGATGCAGAACTACAGTGTCTCCCTCCCATTCACTTTAAGGTGACCGCTCCCTCCTATTCATTAAAAGTAAATGGGATGGTGTCGTTGTAATTACACTGCTCACCACTGCAATGTCGACAGCGAGCAGGTAAAGGGCTCGTTCACACGAACGTTTTTTGAGTTCCGTATACGGGCCATTTTGCGTTCAGTATACCGTCCGTGTATTGAACCATTCATTTCAATGGGTCCATATGCATTCCGTTTCCGTATTTCCATTTTTCCGTTCCGCTACATTTTGAGTCATGTCCTATTATTGCCCGCAAATCACGTTCCGTGACTTAATTCAAGTCAATGGGGCTGTAAAAAAACGGAATGCATCCGTATGTCTTTCGTATCCGTTCCATTTTTGCGGAAGCATCTATTGAAAATTTTATGCCCAGCCCAATTTTTCAATGTACTTACTGTTAAAACATTATTATATGCCTCCGTTTCCATTTACGATCCGCAAAAAATGGATCACAAACAGAAAACATACAGGAAGGGAAGCGGAACCGAAACAGAAACACTACTGAAACCAAAAACGGATCAATTAAAAACGGACCGCAAAACCATACGGTCATGTGAACGAACCCAAACAGTGAGGAGAACACAGTGCTTGAATGAGCGCTGTGTTCTCTTCAAACAGCTGATCTGTGGGGGCGCCGGCAGTTGGGCCCCACCAAACTGATATTGATGACCTTTTCTGATATAGCAAAAACAGAGAATGCCTTTAATAATATGTCGAGACTTCGTGTTCGTTACAGGTAACCTTTCGGTATCCATGTAATTATCATCACAGGTAGAAATACAATGACAGATATCACCTCTGTAGATAGATAACACATGATCCACCATTCACAATAGGTGATATCACAGCTTATCTACCCCCTCCTGACCTCTGCACAGGGCACAGAACATGCCTAGAAAACTCTCCCGTAGAAGTCACTGAGGTCCCCTCCTGTCCATTGTGTCTATGGCCCATGTGGCTGTTGTCCAAGAACAGGACATCTTGATATATTTTACGTCTAGTGGCCAGTGCGAAAACTGCAGGAGTTAAATTTTTTTTTTTTAGATATAGATAGGGACATGGAAAATTAAAAAAGTCAAAAAATAAAAAAAAATTACCTTCAATCCATAAAAAAAAAAATGTTTAACATAAAAACTTGATCCAAACAGTAGTCATTTTCTGATGACACATTGGGCCAGATTTATCATTACTCTTGCAGTTCACTCCACTTTCCAAGAAGGCGTATGTGTATTTGAGTCAAGTCAAATTTATCATGGGCTCTTTCAGAGGTTGATAAATCTGGTGTATTTCTGGTTCCTAGTTGTATTTTGGCTTTGTCTTTGGAAAAGTCGCAATTTTAAAAAAGTGATTTTGTCAAACATAAGCATGGTCATGAGTGGAGTGAGTTTGCGCAATTTTTTGCGACTTTTTTGCGACTATTTAAAAAGTCGCAGTAATAAATCTGTCTTGCAAGTGATTTACATACGACAAAACGCCCATAAACTTGGTTTTGGAGTGAGTGGCGTAAGTCTCCAAAAAGTCGCAAAAAATTGCGCAATTTGGCTTTTTGCGCAATTTTTTGCGACTTTTCAACTCCAGAAAAGTGACTTAGGCTAATGATAAATCTGGCCCATTGCCTTTAAGTTCTGCTCCCACTTATCCGTCCATTGTGACAGCCGCCTGTAACTTCTGTCTTTGAAACCTATCCCTTCCCTTTGGATTTTCGAGATAATTTTAGAATTCTGTGCAGAGGGCAGCGTTGACCATGCAGTTTATTTTGGTAAAACCCGCCCTAGAGGTCTTGCGGCTATTCTTAAAGAAGAGTCCTGGACGTGGTGCACATAGACTGGATTCCTAGGATGGAGGCCGCTCAGGATTCTGCCTGGCGTCATGCACTGAATTATACTGACGCATGGGTATAAATAACGGTGCTGTATTACTCTACACTACGGCGGTATTTTGAGCTTGTCTACAGGCTGCCGTGAGAAGTGTGAAAATCTGCACGCTTGTCTTTGGTCTTCACGGCAGGAGAAAAATTAAAAGGACATTTTTAAATCTGTGCCTATGAGTAGACATGGGGTAAAGTTAACATAGAGATAACCTGCTGGTTACTGGCCTTAAAACCAGAATGAGCCATTAAAGGGGTATTCCTCTTAGAGAAAGTTATCCCCTGTCCAGAGGATAACTTTCAGATAGGTGGGAGTCCTACCGCTGGGATCTCCACTGATCACGAGAACGGGAGCCCCGTACTCCGTAGAGCCCCCCTGAAATTAATGGGACAGCTGGTCTGAAATGCACGCCATGTATTTAGCTATCTCTAGCGCGTTTCCCACCAGCTGCTCCATACATTTTAGGGGGCTCCACGGGTATGGGGTCCCCGTTTTCATGATTGGTGGGGATCCCAGTGTTAGGAACCTCACTGATCTAATAGCTATCCTCTATCTACTTTCTCTAACCAGAATACCCCTTTAAAGGGATTTTCTAGGATTTTCATATTCATGGGCTATCCCCAGTATAAATCATCCTTATGAGATCAGCGGGGGTCACGCCCAGCTGATCAGCTCTCATTAACATTGTGGCCTCTTCACTGCTTACTAAGCACAGCGCCGTCCGTTGGATAGTGGCTGTGCATGGTATTGCAGCTCAACCCCATTTGCTTGAATTGGACTGAGCTGCGCCTAGGCCACGTGACTGCTGAATGCGACATCACTGGCCTAGGTATAGGCCTCATTGGAGAGCCACAGTCAAACAGCTAATTGGTGGGGGGTATCAGGAGTCAGACCCCCACGATCAGACACCCCCTTTTATATAGAAACAGCTTGCTGGTTAACAACTTTAAAACTAGAATGAGCCACTAAAAATGATTGTGAGACAAGCCACAAAGAATGTCTCGACATCAGGAGGACCCAGCATGTCCACGCATTACAAAACAGCTCATTGATTTCAACTGGCAGCATGTAATGCTTTCATTTCCCCTATGGTGGCGCTGTTGCAGAGCTGAATACTTGCTGCTGGGCTCCTCTATAAATGACAGTAAACTCTGTGATCGGCCTATTTTAGGGGAAATAGAAAAGGAATTGTCATTAGCAGACAACCCCTGTACTATTTATGCAGATGTGCACAAAACAGAGCCCCCTAGTGGATACATTATTATGCAAAATGTAAAGTGATTTCATTGACTGATCACTTTTTTTTCTCTTCAAAAATACCTTTTCCTAGTATTCATTTATAGATTTCCTCTTTTCTGCAGATGTACAACCACCTTGACCTTTTGATGGCAATTGTTCGCTGGCTTGTTAGCAACTTAGATACTGTAGAAAGCTGTCCATTTAAAAGCTTTACTGACGCATTTTAGCTTGTAGGTTGCCATAACACGGCAGACCATTGTTTCTATCGTGTTTCATCGCATTCGTACGTAGATATCTTGCCACAGTTGGAAAGTTGTTTCCCTTGTATCGTCAATTAATAGTCTGAATGTGGCCCACATTATAAAGACAATTCTGTGCACTGCTCAGTATTTCCTGACCTGTCTGGTTAAAGGGCATCTGTCAGCAGTTTTTTGCCTATGAAACCAGTTGACCTGTTTAATGTGTGCTTGGTAGCTGAAGGCATCTGTGTTGGTCCCATGGTCATATGTGTCCGCATTGTTGAGAAAAATGAAGTTTTAATATATTAAAATGAGCCTCTAGGAGCAATGGGGGCGTTACCATTACACCTAGAGGCTCAGCTCTCTCTGCAACTGCCCCCCCTATGCACTTTGATTGATAGGGTCAAGCAGTGTCAACGACATCTCACATGTCCTTTAAATAAAGGGCCCTTTACACGGGCTGAGAATCGCATAGATCATCGCCTTCATAGTAATGCTCATTAGCGATGATCTGGAGGTGTAAAACTACTGCGTTTCGCTCGTTCATTGGATAATTGGATAGTTTGTGTGAACACAAAAATCCTTGTTTCCCGGTGGCAGATCGTGCTGTGTAATCACGATTCTCTGCTGGGAAACAGCGACTCGTTATGGGGGAAAGTGATGGCATAGCGATCGCTTCTCCCCATACTCCCCATGCAACGGTCTCCTCCACCAGATTGTTGGGAAGAAACGCCCCTTCCCGGCAGTCTGCTGTAATATCGTCCCGTGTATTTGGTTTATATTGTATGGTCTAACTCTATAATAACAGTTCTGGAACATATTTTCTTAGCAATATATTTTGCTGTTCCTCTGTTATTTCTCCTGGAATTGACAACGGGCCCACTTTATAACAGAGACACCCTAACACTAGGGTTGCACCGGGTATCGAATTATCGATACCCAATTGATACTTTTGTACCGGTATCGATTCGATACCGGAATTTGCCATTTACGTATACTAGGCTGCACTACCTCACAGCCTAGTATCAGAGAACATGGCGCGCCCTGCTCTCAGCGCGCTCCATGTTCTCCTTAGCAGCACAGGGGAGAAGGAAGCAGTCGCTCCCTCGCTTCCCACTGTGATGCGGCTGCCGCTGCCACCAGTGAGAGGGGAGGAGGAGGGGAGGGGCTGTAGCCACTGCGCCACCAATTAAGATAACAAACCCATTAATGCAAATATAGGCGTCAGGTGCCAGCGGCAAAATCACATAGCCGGATCCCCGACCTCTATGACAAGGCGCTGCGATCCCCGGCAATTAACCCCTAAGGTGCGGCACCTGAGCAGTTAATTGCTGCGGATCGCAGTGCCTTATCATAGCGGTCGGGTGCCGGGTATGTGATTCTGCCGCTGGCACCTGACGCCTATATTTGTATTAATGGGTTAGTTATCTTCATTGGTGGCGCAGTGCGTCCTCCCAACCCCCCCAGTATTAAAGTCATTGGTGGCAGTGGCAGTTCCGATCGGAGCCCCAGCAGTTTAATGGCGGGGCTCTGATCGGTTACCATGGCAGCCAGGACACTGCACATGAACTTATTTTGGTTCCGTGTCCATTCCGTTTTTTTTTCCGGATAGGATGCGGACCCATTCATTTCAATGCTGAAAAAAATGCTGACAGCACACTGTGTACTATCCGCATGCGTATCTCCGTTCCGTAGCCCCGCAAAAAAAATAGAGTGTGTCCTATTCTTTATTCCGTTTTGCAGACGATAGGCATTATTACAGTGGATCTGAAAAAAAAAAACGGATCCGCCAAAAAAACTGATGCCATACGGCCGTCATCCGTTTTTTTTTTTTTGCGGATCCACAATTTGCGGACCGCAAAACACATACGTTCGTGTGCATGTAGCCTTATGCGGTGAACACCGTGACAGAAGAAATAATATGAAAACTGCGCGATTCACCATTTTTTATTCACCTTGTCCCCCCACAGAATAGGATAGGACTGTTCTATTATGGGCCAGACGTTCCAAAAAATGCCGAATTCACGCTGCTGTTTTATTTTTTCGCATGGTATTGATCGCAATACTTTTATATGGTATCGAAATCTAATGAAAATTTTGGTATTGTGACACCCCTACCTGACACCACTGACTGGACCGTGTCAGGGAGTGTAGAGAGACCCCTGTTTGGTGACTGAATGCCAACACTGTAGCCAATGTATTTTTATGACATTTCCAGTAGGAGTCACAGAGGGACTGTACAAGGCAGAGTTTTAAAGAAAAACGCTAGCATTTAGTGAACCAGACATGTCCTGGTCCCATGTGCATACGGTTTGTCATGGATTGGTAGACTATAGTCACCCCCACTTCCTCGTAGATTGTAAGCTCTGGCGAGCAGGGCGTCACTCCTAGAGTTTCAGTTCTATATTAGCCGGTAACTCTGTGATGTCTTTTGTTTTGTACATGAACCCCTCTGGAATGTAAGGCGCTGCGGAATATGGTGGCGCCATATAAATAAAGATTAATATTATTTGTAAATCAATTCGAAATAACCTTTTTAATTTTAACGCATTTCACACCGCCGTCGGTTTATTATTTATTGGGGAAAGAAAAGGACACTTTTCAAGCAAATTCATGTTAAAAATAACCATCCATGAAACGCTTTCCCACATGTGGGAAAAGAGAAGGAAGGGTGTGAAAGGAGGGCTGTTGGATAATCGCTCTGACAGCCGTTTTGCACCATCTTGTTTGAATGCATTGTCTTCGGGAGCCTCAGGGTGGGAGTCAATGAGGTGAACGTAAAAGTTAGATGCGAATGCCGGAGACGCGCACCTATCTATCGCACATGGAGAGACCCCATCTGTTGCCTTCTGCGAAAGGAAATATGGGAGCCCGGGAAAGACGACTTTTTTTTTTTTTTATTATTATTAATGTCATATGTCACGGAGTACCATCGGCTTTTAGCATCCGCCGTTAAAAGTCAGCGCACAAATGCCAGCGCATTTGTTAATATGTCTGCTCATTGAGATGTAACTCTCGCCTGGCGGTATTCTATAAAGTTTTTTATGCAAACTACTCCTGTCTTCTCAGCGCTTATGAAAACATGGATTTGCTGCAGCCAGATATATTCGACGCGGGTTCTAATTAGCGAAGTCGCTAATTGGTTTTGTATTAACCAAACGTCTGCGATGCATTTTTCAAATACTGGAGTTTTGCAATAGGAAAGGGGAAATATCGGTTTCCTTTTTACTCTCTTTTTTTTTTTTTTAAAGTGCGCTTTGCAATGATGGAATCGGAGAAGCAAAACCTCCATAACTTCTCACCACCCAAGCAATTTCCAAATTGATAATGAGTGGAGGTTCCAGAATGCTAAGTGAGATTTTACACTGCGCCAGGAATGTTCATTGCTTTATTGTACGTTGCGGCATCAAATACGTTTTTCTTTTTCTTTTTTCCTGTTTAGCTTGTGTAAATGAACTAAGTGCCTAATGTCTTCTGGCAAAAGATTGCTGACAGGCAGAAACGTCTGCTGTGTATATAGACTGCTGAGGAAATAATCAGTTCACTGTACGGTCATTTTTGCTGCCTTTTTTTCGTCCTTTTTTTAATTTTTTTTAATTTTTTTTTGCAACTATATCAAACTTTAAAGAAAAAAAACATCTTCAAGGCTATGTACTCATTTTGAGCTAAACATTTTTTCAATATGGTCTTTATTAAAAATATGGAATCTTTTTTTCTGTACAGAGCTGAGATGCTGTAGTAGCAGCCTGTGGATTTTCTGTCTTTTCCATCAGTTGGAGAGCTGACGGCTCCTTATCTCTACTCTCTGACCTTATAAACACTCATTATATCTCAGTCCTTATCTTACTGATAAGAATGTGGCTTAAATAAGTGTTTAGGACCTCTTAGGGTCCATTCACACGTCCATAGAAAGGGTCCGGTTCTATTTCGCAACGTTGCGGAATAGATCCAGACCCATTTATTTCCATTGGGCCGGAAGAGATGCGGACAGCACACACTGTGCTGTCTGCATTCGCATTTTCGGTGTGTGTCCCCGATCTTCCTGTCCGCGGTCCTGAAAGAAATAGAACATGTCCTATTCTTGTCCGCAATAGCGGACAAGAATAGGCATTTCTATAGGGGTGCCGGCCCGGTGTATTGGGGATCCGCAATACACTACGGAGGTGTGAATAGACCCTTAGTAGGTTAGAGATAAGGGTTATTAGATGGCCGGCACAAAGTGAAATTACTATTCACACAGTTAGAAAAACAATATTTTTAATAAAGGTCAATTGAAAATATGATTTTTTTCCCAAAAATGAGTAAAATGCAACCATTTGCCTTCGAAGGCATACATCACCTTTAAAGTGTTTCTCCGGGAATAATGAATTTTATTCCAAGTGCCCCCAGCCTGCCTCTGTAAACAAAAGATTCATACTTTTGTGCTCTGCTCGCTTGTCTCCAATTGATTAAGGCTAGATTCACACGACCGTATGTGTTTTGCGGTCTGATCCGCAAAAATAAAAGGAATGATGTCCGTATGGCTTCCGTTTTTTTTTTTTGCGGATCCATTTTAACAATGCCTATCCTTGTCCGCAAAACGGACAAGAATAGGACATGTTCTATTTTTTGCGGGGCTACGGAACGGACACACGGATGCGGATAGCTTTTTTTGTGGACCCTTTGAAATGAATGGGTCCTCATCCAATCCGCCAAAAAAACGTAATAGACACGGAAACAAAATACGTTCATGTGAATGTAGCCTAACTCAGCGACTATCATTCACTGCCCTCCAACATGTTTCTCAAGATCCCTGGCGTCCTGCAATGGCAACTGCGGATGCTGTGCTTGGAATTATAAAGAACCCAGCACAATCAACCCTACCAGCCAGTGTGTCTGGTGTAATAGGGTTGATCCTGCTGGCCTGTGCTCTTTAAGATGTGCATCCCAAGTCGATTTACGCTGCAGATTTTTCCCTGCGCCATGCATGCAAATGAGGTTTTTCTCTTGTCCTCCTGACCGTAGATAACATGTGTCCATAGCTGTACTTGTCACTGCAGAATATTAGCGCCATCCCGCTTCCTCTTCTTAACCTTACAGGATTAGTCGTTCCCTCAGTAAGTGACCCCGTCACATATCGACACCGTAACAAGGCATCTTACACTCATTTCGACAAGGACCAGTCGTTCACGAAACGGATCCTAATTAATTGAGAGCATTATGGCGCGGACAATTTGCTTTGTATTTGCGGTGAGAGCGGATTGCAGATGTTCTGTTTTTGAGATGAATACCTATTCATTTGCTTGTTTCAGCCTGAGAGCCAGCTGTTCCAGAAAAGGCATACACAAATTCCACTTACTTGTCATGAAATATTGCAGATGGCAGCGTTTACAGTGTAAAATACCCTCATTACCTGCCATTTGTTTCATTTATACTGGGAATTATTTCTTGCCGTGAACAAAAGGAATCTCCTATTGAAGGAGACTAAATATAAGGTGAAAATGCGCCCACCTTGTTCTATATTTTTGCGGATTCCGTGGAAACGGACGTACAGATGCGGACAGCACACCAAATCTTTTGCAGCCCCACTGAAGTGAATGGAAAGAAGAAAAAAATCCAGCTCCAGCAGTGGATGGGATAGAATTGAATTTCGGTCTTTATTGAGCGATTAAAAACCCCAAGTCATATTGACACCATTCATGCCAGTGTTGTCAACGCGCTTCGGACCAGATAATATGTACAGCCCTTCCTCATGACAGACAATTGCTGGAGCTGGATTTTTTTCTTCCTTCTGCTCAGCTGCTATCAGGTGCATCGTCCGTGCTCGTGTGTTGGATGGCTGCTAGTTTCAACAGGTGAGAGCTGCCACTCCCTTCCTTGCCATTGAAGTGAATGGGTAAAAAAATGCGGATTGGATATGGACCAAAAAATATGTTCGTGTGCATGAGCCCTTACCCTAGGTACACACCTAAGCGTTTTTCAGCGCGTTCCTACGCGCTGAAAAACGCACAACATGTGAAATGCCATGTATCCCTATGGGCATGGTACACATTTGGGCGTTTTACAGCGCGTTTAAACGCGCTTAAAAACGCCTGACTCAAACGCTAGTGCTTGAGCTTCTTTGGGGCGTTTTTTCAAGCGTTTCCACCCATTGGAATGCATGGGAACGCTCCAAGTTGAAGATATGCGCGTTTTCTGTTTAAAAAACGCGCATACGATCGCGCGTTTTTCTCATTTGACCAAGCATAAAAAGGCCCAATTTGGCTAACAGTCTGCAACTTTCATATAGGTGGGCCTACATTTTTAGTGGATCTGGAACCTGTCAATCCAAAAAACGCCTCAAAAACGCGCGTTCCTTAAATGCAAAAACGCCCATGAAAACACGCGTTTGTCGCGCGAAAAAACGCTCAAAAAAACGCCCGCTCCAAAAACGCTTAGGTGTGTTCCCAGCCTTAGGGCTTTTTCACACTTGCGCTTTTGCTTTCCGTCCTAGAGTTCCGTCCTCGAGGCTCTAGGACGGAAAGAAACTGATCAGGATAGTCCTAATGCATCCTGAATGGAGAGAAATCCGTTCAGGATGCATCAGGATGTCTTCCGTTCAGTATGTGAACGTTTTTTGGACGTGGACAAAACCGTAGCATGCTGCGGATTTGTCTCCGTCCAAAAATCCGGAAGACATGCCATAACGCCTCATCCGGAATTAATGCCCATTGAAGTGCATTAATCCGGATCCGGCATTAAGCTAAACGTCGTTTTGGCGCATCGCTGGATCCGACGTTTAGCTCTGCGCATGCGCAGCAGCAGTTCCGATCGGTTACCATGGCAGCCAGGACGCTACTGAAGTCCTGGCTCCCATGGTAAGTACTCCGCAGCAGTGTACTTACCTGCGCTGCGGCCTCCGCGCGCTCCTTCATGACGTCACAGGTCTGGGCGGCGCATTGATCTATGCGCCGCAGGGACCTGTGACGTCATGAAGGAGTGCCCAGCGGCCACAGCGCAGGTAAGTCCACTGCTGCGAGTACTTACCATGGCAGCCAGGACTTCAGTAGCGTCCTGGCTGCCATGGTAACCTGAAAGCATTTTGAAGACTGATCGGGATCCTGATCAGTCTTCAAACGCTTTCAGGCGACTTGCGTTTTGACGGATCCGGTGGGACGGAAGTGCCCGCTGGATCCTCAGAATGCAAGTGTGAAAGAGCCCTTAGATCCACTCTTCTGTTTCAGCTAGCTACATTTGGATGTATTTAAAGGGCATCTGTCAGCAGTTTTGTACCTATGAAACTGGCTGACCCGTTGCAAACACAACTCCATTCAAAGTGGAGTCGCCTAAGCTGCGGTAGGAGCTAAGCTGCAGTAACCCAGCACGGCCACTACACTTTGAACGGAGCTGTTCTTCCTGCTCCATTCAAAAGCTAGTTCTAGTCCCGGAGGCTGCAGGGAACAGCTGATTGTGGGGGTGCAAGGTGTCAGACCCTCACCAATCAGATATTAATTACCTATCATGAGGATCATATTTTTGCCCATGGCAACCAATCACAACACAGGTCTTTTTTTTACCACAGCGCATCTTACAATATTATAGAACTATCTTTACCAATGTGTGGGACTTCAGCTGTTGCAAAACTACAACTAATATCATGCCCAAACAGAATGCATCCATCAGGGCATGATAGGAGTTGTAGTTTTGGAACACCTAGAACTGTAGAACATAGGTCTACAGTATTTTAAAAAGCACTGTAGTACTGTGGTTGTCATGGGCAACACACAGTTTGTCTTTTCACCTGCACATGCAGGGGAGATAAGAGGCAGAGTGAGAAGCAGTGCCTCAGCAGTTACAGTTACATTAGTGTATAAAATGCATGCTGCATCATTGATTTATATGGGCAATGAACAGTTTGTCTTTTAGACAGCACATGTAGGGAAATTACCACTCTGAATCCCAAAAAAACGTATTTAACCTTATAACACGCAGAGAGAGGCAGATTGAGAACCGCTGTAGTAAAATGAAAGCTGTGCCGTGATTGGATGCTGAGGATAGGTCCTCAATATTAAAATATAGATGTATTTAAAGGGCATCTGTCAGCAGTGTTGTACCTATGAAACTGGCTGACCCCGTTGCAAACACAGCTCCGTTTAAAGTGTAGTGGCTGTGCTGGGTTACTGCAGCTCATCTTTAATTGAAATGAATAGGAGCTAAGCTGCAGTAACACAGCACGGCCACTACACTTTGAACGGAGCTGTTCTTCTTGCTCCATTCAAGAGCTAGTTCTAGTCCCGGAGGCTGCAGGGAACAGCTGATTGGTGGAAGCGCCGGGTGTCAGACCCTCACCAATAAGATATCAGGAGGATAGATTATTAATATCAGGAGCCTGGAAAACCCCTTGAAGTAGTAATCTCCAATAGTGAGTCTATACAATATACTAAGGAGTTTATCTCATACGGACCTTCGGCCCTCCAGCTGTTGCAAAACTACAACTTCTAGCATGCCCGGACAGCCTACAGCAGGGCATGATGATGGGCGTTGTAGTTTTACAACAGCTGGAGGGCCGCAGGTTGAGCATGCCTGCACTACACCATAATGGGTGAGGATGTGCAGCTGAGTGGTTTCCACAGAGCATTCTCCATTTTTTCTCATTCTGTTTGTTTCCATGTGAGCAATGCTAAAAAATGCTTGTTTTACAAATTAAGAAATCGGATGATAATTGCAGAAATGTTTACTATTTCAGAGCTGGATCTGAGTTCATGCTGCAGGCAGTCGCTAATTGAAATGCAAAACAATTACTTACTGTTTAAAATGTCTAATCCACATCCAAAATCAGCCCCTGGGCTTTGAGTCGTGGCATGCTTGGATGCTCCGTTCAGATTCCATACATATCCGGCTGCCCTTTCCCAAAATACCAGGCCGCTCGGCATTCATTGACGTCACCTGTTGCTAAAAGAACATTTTCCTGTCGGATTTTTGTGCAGGATGATGACGGACAGGAAGCATATTCCACGTTTCCTTGTGGTCCTCAGGGCAGCGAATGAGGCGTTCAGAACCGCAGACTGCAGCTTTTGGAGATTTATTTTAATTATTTTGATCACTGATTGGATTTTTTTTTATATTTTTTGTAATTCTTCGTGGTGAGAATGATATATAACATCCAGGGGCAGATTTACTAATCTTACAGGTGGTGCAAACTTAGGGCTCATGCACACGGCAGTTGCCCGGCCGTTCTGTGCATTGAGGAAAGCAATTGCGGTCCCCAATGCACGGGCAACATCCGTGCGGATTCCGGAGACGGATCCAGACCCATTTAACTTGAATAGGTCTGTGGTCCGTCCGCACCGCAAAAACGTAGTACATGCACTACTTTTTTGCGGTGCGGAGACACGGAGAGAAACCGCATGGAAGCAGTGGAATTCCGTTCCTCCGTTCCACACCGGACCCATTTAAGTGATAGCCGCAATACGGGCGCGGAAGCCATGTGCATGAGCCCTTAGACGGGCCGCCTAGACCTGCTCGAGGGCTGGATGAGAAATCTGGTGCAGGGATAGACATTTTGGGGGAGATTTAGCAAACTGGTGTGAAGTAGAATTGGCTTAGTTGCCCATAGCAACCAATCAGATTACAACTTTCATATTTGACAGCCCCGTTGGATATTGAAAGGTGGAATCTGATTGGTTGCTATGAACAACTAAGTCAGTTCTACTTTACACCGGTTTGATAAATATCCCCCTTTGTCCAAGGGCTCATGCACGTGACCGTATTTTCTTTCTGTGCCTATTCCGTTTTTTTGCAGCCCGTTTTTGCGGAACCATTCACTTCAGTGGGTCCGTAAAAAAAAAAAACTGAAATGGGTCCGTTCTGCAAAAAAATAGAACATGTCCTATCCTTGTCTGTTTTGCGGACAAGGACAGCCAATGGATCCGCGATGCAACACAGACATCACGCGGATGTCATCCTTTTTTTTTTTTGCAGACCACAAATGGTCATGTGCATGAGTCCTAAGGCCGTTTTCACACGACCGTGTCCGTGATGAGGTCTGTGATAAGATGGTCAGTGGTTTATCTGTGAAGATGTACGTGAAGAATCGGTGTTTGGTTTGTGTGTCCATTCTTCGCTCTCGGTGTGTCATGCGTATTGCACGGCTCTCTCAGGAGATGTCAAGGTCAGGCGAGATGTTAGTATGCTAAACCCTCCCAAAAAGTAGTAAAATTTTGTGCAAGCATGGCATGCTCCAATCGTTGCGAGTTTTTGACGCCAGTTTTCTGGTGTACAGGGGTCCAATGTCCCCACAGGCTCCCAAAATCTAAATTCGACATTTGGGTGATCTGACATCCTCTATTCAAGTGATGCTGATGACATGTACTATATGACACAACCCATGATAATCATAGTCTTTAATTTTACAGACACCCATGAATATATTGCGCTAGCGGTGGGTAATGAGCCCCATTACTTTTGAAAGACAAAAGGTAGCTGTGCTACTACATCTGTAAGTTGCAGCGGATTGATTTATGAGGCTCAGCATGTTTGCTTCCACTGTGATTACATTCACATGAAATAATCAATGGATACACTACAGGATATACAGTATGTCTGTGGAGGCTGCAGCATTCACCAGCTTTACAAAGGAATGCAGCAAAACATTCTGCCATTTTAATTACTAGCGTATATACCCAGCATTGCCCCGGTGTACATCTATATAACCATCTTCTAATGCTGTTTCTTACCTAGAAATACTCATTGTTGCCCAATTTAAGTCATTTATGTTTGTTTTTCAATATAAAGCACCCCCATACACATTTATGAATGGTTGGCCGCCCTAACACTTTGGTCATGTTTACAAACTTTGCAAAACCTGCTTACTGCCTCAGGTCCCAATCATTGGAGGAAAGATCTTTGCACCTGTTTTTGGAGTGCCTCTTGGCATAGAGTCTGTTGGATCATACATCTCCCCAGCATTTCAGTGTGCCTCTCATCTCCCTGCATGTGCTGTCTAAGGCCTTATTCACACGTCCGCAATGTTCGTCCGCACCCGTTCCGCAAATTTGCGGAACGGGTGCGGACCCATTCATTTTGAATGGGGACGTGATGGATGCGGAGAGCACACACTGTGCTCTCCGCATCCGCATTTGCGGAGCGTGCCGCCGATCTTCCGGACGGCGGCTCCGCAAAAAAGTAGAGCATGTCCTATTCTTGCCTGCAATTTCGGACAAGTATAGGCATCTCTATAGGGCCGGTGGCAAGGTGTTTTGCGGATCCGCAAAACACAACGGACATGTGAATAAGGCCTAAAAGACAAATTGAAGCACAGCTATTATTTTTGCCCATAGTAACCAATCACAGCACATTTCTTATTTTAGTACAGCACATCCTACAATCCTGTAGACCAGGGATCAGCAACCTTCGGCACTCCAGTTGTTGTAAAACTACAATTCCCAGCATGCTCTATTCATCTCTATGTGAGTTCTTAGAAGAGCAGAGCAAGTATGCATGCTGGGAGTTGTAGTTTCACAACAGCTGGAGTGCCGGAGGTTGCCTACCCCTGCTATAGACCTATGTTGAGCAACCAGTGGGTCTCCAGCTGTTGCAAAACTACAACTCATATCATGCCCCAACAGCCTGCATCCATCATGGCATGATAGGAGTTATAGTTCCGGAACACCTAGAAATGTAGAACACAGGTCTACAGTCTTGTAAAAAGCACTGTAGTAAAATAAAAGCTGTACTGTGATTGGTTGTCATGGGTAACAAACAGTTTGTCTTTTCACCAGCACAAGGAGGGGAGATAAGAGGCAGAGTGAGAAACAGTGCCTCAGCATTTACAGTTACGTTAGTGTATAAAATGCATGCTGCATCATTGATTTATATGGGCAACAAACAGTTTGTCTTTTAGACAGCACATGCAGGTAAATTACCACTCTGAATCACAAAAAGCCTTATTTAACATTATAACACGCAGAGAGAGGCAGATTGAGAACCGCTGTAGTAAAATGAAAGGTGTGTTGTGATTGGTTTCAATGGACAACAAACGGTTTGTCTTTTAGAGGCTGACTGAAAAGCAGGGGAGATGAGAGGCACAGTGAGAAACAGTGCCTCAGCAGTTACATGTGTGGATACTTTTGAATGCACAATGCATAAAAAGCACATTACTTTATTAAAACCTTCTAGAACCCAGAACATTTTAAGTTGGGTCATGAAGAGTACATGTACCAAGTTTGGTTGAGACTTATGATCCATCAAAACACATAGAAGCCTATGAAGAACAAACAAACAGACGTTCACTTTTTTATATATATAGTATAGTAGTACATATTCTATCTAAGGGTACTTTCACACTACCGTTTTTTCTGGATCCGGCAGGGTCTAGCAAAAACGCTTCCGTTAATGATAATACAACCATCTGCATCTGTTATGAACGGATCCGATTGTATTATCTTTAACATAGCCAAGACGGATCCGTCATGAACTTCACTGAGTCCCGATCCGTTTTCTATTGTAGCAGATTGTGGGAGACAAAACGGATCCGTCCCCATTGACTTGCATTGGGGTAATGCCAGATCTGTTTTGCATCCGCAACCCAAGACGGAAAGCAAAATACAACATCTTGCGGTTTTCTCTCCTGTCTGGGAATGCAACTAAACGGAACGGAATGCATTTTGGTGCATTCCGTTCTGTTCAGTTCAGTTTTGTCCCTATTGACAATGAATGGGGACAAAACTGAAGCGTTTTTTTCCAGTATTAAGCCCCTGTGACAGATCTCAATACCGGAAAACTTAAACGCTAGTGTGAAAGTAGCCTTATGCATCAACGTTTAGTCTTTAGCCAGTTATCCTGCTGTTCTATGAAAAACCACAGAAAACACATTGTTAGGCTCCATTCACACCTCCGCAATTCTGTTCCGCATTTTGCGGAACGTAATTGCGGACCCATTCATTCCTATGGGGACACACTATGTCCCGCCCGGATCCGGAATTGCGGATCCGCACTTCCGGGTCCGCACTACCGTTCCGCAAAAAAATAGAACATGTCCTATTCTCGTCCGCAATTGCGGACAAGAAAAGGCATTTTCTATTTCTAGTGCCGGCCATGTGCAGTCCGCAAAGCTTTCTATGTTTTGCGGATCCGTGGATCCGCAAAACACACACAGATGTGTGAATGGAGCCTTAATTGGTACACTGTCATGTGACATACTCCACTCCTTGAGAAGGGCTTGAAACGATCGTTGGCTGCTGATGCTGCATACTGTACCGTATTTGTGTTGCCATGCTTGTATCCACCAATAAAGCACTGGATTTTACCGGAGCATGTACCGCGGCAGTTCCTTTGTTTGTGGACAAACTCCACTACGCTACATCTGTATGTTTAATTTACTACATCTCAGACAAATTTACATTGTATCCGTCTCATTTCTTCTCCTTGGCATTTCCTACTTGATACTAAATGCCTGTTGTGTAAAAATAGAAGGAAGGGGCAATGTCCTCAGGGAATAAAGTATTTTCCGTTATGACGGCTTCTAGCATGGAGAGTAAGTTCATTTTGGGTAACCCATGGGAACGTCTTAGGGAATTGCTTAAGTAAGAATGCCACCGTTTACTGTTATCAGATGAACCCCTTTTTAGCATTAGGAGTTAGGATTCTTTCAAACGTCCGAGTCCGTGCTGACATCCAAGACAAGACGGTCGGTGGTTCATCCATGAAGATGTCGTGATTCTGTGTTTGGTCCATGTGTCTGTTTTTTGATCTCCATGGACACTGCTAGGCTGAACATTCATTTCCAGAGCATCTCCTAGCAACGGTCCGTGACAGCCACGGGCCGAACACAGATGGCATCCATGTTGTGTCCATGGTTTCACTGACCCATAGACTATCCTATAGACCATAATATGCGTGAGGGATCTGTAATCATGGACAAAAATACATGGTGTTGTGGGTCCGTGTAAAGTCACTGATGTGTGGATAATTGTGAGCGGTCCATGGAAAACACGGACAACACACGTCCTCAATTCACTGACATGAAAGAGACCTAATTCAGGTAGTAGGTAATTTTGGGAAGTCAAGTTCTCCACGGCTTTCCTGCAGTCTGACATAGGCTGTTTTATGGTAGCCTGCGTCCAGTTTATAGACCACCTGTCTGGATTTTCCCGTTTACGACAGTGAACGTGACGTTCCTATGGGAATTGCTAAATATTCCCAAAATATCTTAAGTGTATTTGTTCTGCAGAGAGAACCCAGCAGCTGGTGGAGACCGTTGGATCTGAGCATATGCATGTGAATAGATGAGAGCAGAGCGTGGCGGCGCACAACAGCCCTGCAAACCTGTTTTCAATTTACTAAATTGCTACAGTTATCATATTTTTTTATTTTTTTCTCCATTTAGCTGAGTGTTCTAGTGGCAGAAAACCCCCAGAGGGAATATGCATTGTACAGGCGTTGGAGAGGATGGAAATATCCTTAGCTGATAGGACAATTGGCCTCTTTTTGAAGTGTCAGAGCAATTGTATAATTAGCATTCATCAGACTCATACGTTCTTATGGATACTGTCTGTTTGAAGTTCTATATTTGGAACATGTGCTGCCGGAAAATAGGGATAACTGGTCTTTCATGTCTGCTCGGGATTAGTTAAACTACTTACTAATGCTGTTTTAGGATTTGCCTACAGAATTGATATCTTTCTTATGCGGTGGATATACATTTTAAGGATGGGCTCAGCACCTTGATGGTTGACCCTGCGCGCTCCGCATAGCCTCCCGGGTTGTCTTCGAGACCTTTCCTCCTTCATCTGTGGAGTTCAATGGGAAAAGCTGCAGGTCTTTGTGCTGGAAGGATACGGATACTTGGCAGAGCAGCCGCCTGTTTCTGACTGCGAGGGAATCGCCCCCATATCTACAGGCTACAGCAGGGACCCATGCCCACATTGATGCAGTTTGCATAGCGGTAATGTAAACTGTACGTAATTAATGGGGTTTTCTGCATTGTATGACGTTATATCAGATTCTTGGTACCAATGCTGATTATTAGCGGAGGGGGTCTCATTTTAAAGGGGTTTCCGAGACTTTTCTACTGATAATCTGTCCTCTGGTCCGACACCCGGGACCCCCACGATCAGCTGCTTGAGAAGGCACCGGCGCTCCTATGAGTTCTGTGGCCTTCTCCAAGCACAGCGCTGTACATTGTATAGCGCTTGTGCTTAGTATTGCGCTCAGCTCCATTCACTCCAATGAGACTGAGCTGCTCCCAGGCCATGTGACGGATGAACGTGACATCACATGGCCCAGGCTAAGCTGGAGAAGGCTTTAGTGCTATTGTGAGCACCAGTACCTTCTCAAACAGCTGATCGGCGCGGGTCCTGGGTGTTGGACCCACAACGATCAGTACAATAGTCTCGGAAAACCACTTTCAGGCCTCTTTCACACAACCGTATGGCTTTTTCAGTGTTTTGCGGGCCGTTTTTATCGGATCCGTTTTTTGTTTCTGTTGTGTTTCAGTTTCGGTTCCGTTTTTCCGTATGGCATATACAGTATACGGTAATTACATAGAAAAAATTGGGCTAGGCTTAAAATGTTCAATAGATGGTTCCGCAAAAAACGGAACGGATGCGGTAGACATACGGATGCATTTCCGTATGCATTCCGTTTTCTTTGCGAACCCATTGACTTGAATGGAGCCACAGATTGTTATTTGCGGGCAATAATAGGACATGTTCTATCTTTGCACGGAACGGAAAAACGGAACTACGGAAATGTAATGCACACTGAAAACTTTTTTTTTTCCGGAACCGTTGAAATGAATGGTTCCGTATACGGAATGCAAAAAATCGGTCCGTACACTCGCAAAAATAAAAACCTTTGTGTGAAAGAGGCCTAAAGCTGGCCATACACATCAGATTTACGTTAGCCAGAGCATGGTGCCCTCCCAGTTCTCCCTCAGTAGCAGGAGAGAAGTATCAGACTGCTGGATGTCAGCATGGCCAATCCTTTTATTCTTGCAGCAGAAACCGCCACCAGGAGTGTCTGGCAGTGCATCTTCCCATTCAGCACACATGCATGCTCAGCCAAGCCAAATACAGTTCACCAGGGCAAGCTGTATTTCACGGCGCCATGTCTCAGACACTGGCTGTAGAGTTCTTTAAGCATGAGTTATTATTACGGTTTTGGGATGAGGTCACAGTTGGTGGCATTTCTGTAGCGGAGCAGGGTGTCCTGGACGTCTCCTCTTCGGTGATCACCTTGATGATAATTGTGTTTGAGTTATTAGTACAGTAGTTCGGATAATGACTACAGCACACGGCTATGTCTATACTGTAAGCTGTGATGGTGTACAGATGGTCCGAGCTTTTAATCACCTCTCTCTGAGAAGATCACGGCCTTGCTGGATGTGTTATCGCCTCCGTCGTATGTGCGGCTCGTGTGCAGCTTTGTGATATTTGTCTGTGTCTTGGCTTGGCAACACCTATTGAGAGTGTAAATTTAGGAACTGATTATCTGTTCATGTCCAGGCGGGCAATGTCAACTCGTTAATGATAGTAAAACATATGGAGAAAATGCATAGAAAATACATTTATTAAAACAGATTAAAAAGAAAAACTATTGTTGTTGCCTATAGCAGCCAATCACAGCTTAGCTTTTATTTTAGCAGCTCTGTTTATGTAATGAATAGAGATGAGCGAACTTTAAAAAAAAGTTCGGCGTTCGGGTTGTGGTAATCGCCGCATCCCGTTATGGATTCCACTACCGCGGACTATCGCGGCATATAGAATCCATAAGGGGCGGCTTCCACCAACCCCAACTGTTGAACAGCCGAAGGACCTGGGGTGGCGTCACCGTCATGTGATCAGTGCAGGGGCGTGGCTCAGCACTGGATTTGATCCCGTGCTGAGCCACGCCCCCTGCACTGATCACATGACGGTGACGTCACCCCAGGTCCTTTGGCTGTTCAACAGTTCGGGTTGGTGGAAGCCGCCCCTTATGGATTCCATATGCCGCGATAGTGGAATCCATAATGGGATGCGCGAGTTACCACAACCCGAAAGCCGAACTTTTTTTTAAAGTTCGCTCATCTCTAGTAATGAAAGCTGAGCACTGATTGGTTGCTATAGGCAACAAAGACAGGTTTTTTTGGAGCTGATTTTGGAGTGTTTCCGCCTCAAAATAAGCTCCAAAATTCTCAAAATAGCCTCCCATTCATTTAAATCGGAAACAGCACTTGTTTTATTTTTCCATGTGGAAAAGCATGTATCTGTGCTTGAATTTCGCATTGAAATGAATGAGAAGCATAAAAAAACAGCTCCATGTAAGTCCATGCATTTTTAGGCATTTTCCGCACATTTTTTGTTGCGGATCAGCACCAAAAACCTCGGGCTGAAATTGCAGCTTTGTATTGAAGTGAGCCACCCATTGGTTAAAAAATACGCATCAAAAACACATTTTTTTCAGTGTATTTTCAGAATCCGTTGTGTGAACATACCCTTTAAGGGATAACATTTCTGCTCTTGAAAAATGCAAGCTGCGCTGTGATTGGGTACTGTGGCCAACAAAGACCATTTCCCTTTTAGACAGCTTTCACGAATCAACCCTATGACAGATATTTATGAAGAACTACATTTCCCCCCCAAAAAAACTGGAGTAAATGAAAGTAAATATGCTGGACCCACTGACCGGAACGTGGTAAGGGTGGATTACTTAACTTGCGACTATATTTTTTCCCAGTCACATTAAAAAGTTGCAAACGCTGGGTTTGCAATGTTTTCAGCAGAAAACTGGCACACGGAGATGATAAGTGTCCCCCTATGTCTTCACTTTTTTGACACTCATCCTCACTGGGGATCTAAGTCTAAATACCTTATATATTAAAGGGATCTTCGGGGTCATGGCTTAAATGGTCATTAACATTTCACACAACTATGCATGAATCAATAGTACAAGCGACCATAAGAAACTTTGTAATATGTGTTATCAGAATGAAATGTCTAGATCTCATGTCTAGTTCTCATGTTATCAGCTGTTTACCTCCCCCTTCCCCTACTAAATGTGTTTGCCTTTGAAATATGCTTTGAATCCATCCAGGACAGGAGCAGCTCACAGATGGATCATATTACAAATGTCAATACAAGTCTATGGAGAGGGGAGGGGAGGAGTGAGCAGGAGCTGAGTGAGACAGGTGTTCAGGAAAGACAACAAAGAGACTGCAGCAGCTAAATAGGAAGTTTATATCTCAGCTCAAGTGCTTTATTCACAACCATATATTATGTGGCCATATTGTTGTGGCAGTGGTGTCAATACTACACAGGACCATTGGTTCTAGAGTGGTGAGGGATAGGAAAGGTGAGTAGGTAATACATACATACAAGTAAATCCACCCCTAGGAATGCCTCCAAACGAAGTGGGACCACCCATTTATTGGCAGAGCTTTAATAAACCCACCCAAATTCGTTACTGTTGGCAACTATAGGTGTAGCGTAATACTGAATGAGCACGTGCCGTATTGAGGACCATGGGGCATGCTACATCAAAATCAGTTGTACGCACTGAGCAAACACTATGTAGTTTTATAGAGTTTGCTGCCATGATTTATGAGAAACTGGCTCTATAAATTTGTTTGGAATCAATGATTTACAGCTATGGGCCGAATGACTGTAAATAGCAAGTATATAGACTTCAACCGTTTAGTAATGATTTTAATGGCAGGCTTATTAGAAGGTCTATGATTAGCTGAGGACAATGGAACCAGTTGTTGGATGACCTGCTATAGCTTTACAGACATACACTCTTATAGTACATAACAGCATATCTATGACCGTCCCATCTCTGTGGTTGATCTATATAGCTATCAGCTGCAGTTACTATAAATCATATATCAAACAAGCAGAGTTTTCTATGCAAGTTACCAGCTTATGGCGTAAAGTCCTTTTTAAGTCATAATAGACAGGAACAGAAAACTATACTTTGTTCCTCGTTTTGCTGCACGTGATTGAAATTAAAAAATTTTCTTTATGTAGGAAGTAAAACCCAAAAACTGACATAAAGGAGATGTGGTAAGGGATTGTTATAAAATGTTCTAAAACAGTTCCAGAAAGAACTAAGACCTCAGAGATGTGTTGTACGGAATCTTAAAATTGATCTCATGTCAGCCTATAGGGCCCTTCTGCATGTACCTTCGACACAAAGGCATTCGAAATCTGATCATATTGGCCCATTTTTTCTAGGGAGAAATATATATTCATAATATGACACCATATGGTAGCAGATTTAGGCCTCTTGCACACGGGCGTCATGTTTGACGCCCGGATAAGATGCGGGTGCGTTGCGGGAATCGCCGCGATTTTTCCGCGCGTGTGCTAACGTTTGTAGTGCGTGACATCACGGCAGGTCCTTCATCGAACATCTGTTGTTCGATGAAGGACCTGCCGTGATGTCACAGGATCCCATGGGTCACATGGTCCACTCAAATGCTTCTATGATTGGACCATGTGACCCTGTGACGCCACCACAGGTCCTCAAGCAGCCAAACTATCAAGAGGAGACGACGTTCTGGGGCTCTGCGTGCACAATGGGAGAAGGTAAGTTAACTCTTTATTATTTTTAACCCTTTAAAGCCCGGGAACATTGCATTCTGTAATTAGAATGCGATTATTTTCCCTTATAACTATGTTATAGAGGAAAATAATAACGATCGGGTCCCCATCCCGATCGTATCCTAGCAACCATCTGCGGGAAATGCAACGCATCCGCACATGATTGCGGATGCTTGCATTTTCCCGCATCCCCATTCACTTCTATGGGGCCTGCGTTGCGTGAAAATCGCAGAATATAGAACATGCTGCGATTTTCACGCAACGCAAAAGTGATGCGTGAAAATCACCGCTCATGTGCACAGCCCCATAGAACTGAATGGGTCAGGATTCAGTGCGGGTGCAATGCGTCCTCCTCACGCATTGCACCCGCGCGGAAAACTCGCCCGTGTGAAAGGGGCCTTACCCTTCAGAAGCCAGGGGATCTCTGGGTTCTGTAATAGTGGTTGTATTGGATGTCACCCCAGATAAGGGTGCATGAGGTACCTGCAAGTTGTTTGCTGTTTAATGCTAGTCATGTTATTTAATGTCATTTTGTGCTCTGTTTATCCAGTATGGTTATAGCCAGGGTTAATTCCTTGCAGGAGGCATGAGTGTAGATCCTGGTTCGCCCCCAGCTGAGTGTAGACAGTTTTAGCCTGGAGTTAGCTAGGAGAGTAAGGGGTCATGCACACGACAGTATGTATTTTGCTGTCCGCAAAACACAGGACAGCAAAAAAACGGAACCGACATGGACAAAAAATATGTTCGCATGCTATAGCGCCAAGAGTGAAAAGGCAACTTCATGTACTCCATACCGCTAAAGCTAAAGAGACTCACTGATCTCTGGAATATCTAAAGAAAGGATGAAAGAGAGAAAGAGACAAAAAGGTTCAGAAATCAGCATGGCTGAGTATTGGAGTCAATAAGTATCCTGCTATCTAAGCTATTTAGACTTTACAGCAGTGAGGGGAATATGTTTATTCTGCTACATCTGGCTTGTTTACTGACTCCTGCACCAAATTTATTTATTTATTTTACGCACTTATATTGCGCTACTATATTCCACAGCTCTTTACAGACATTAGCATCCAACTGTCCCCAATGGGGCTTACAGTCTAAGGTCCCTATCAGTATGTCTTTGGATATGCCAGCCATTGCGCTGTACATGCTCTGCCTTGTACCCATCCAAACACTTTACATCACAGACACCCCAACTGCCAGCAGGCAGGATCCCCAGAACCAGGGTGTGCCCCAGGGGAAGCAAGGGTGTGCCTTCCTTTCAGTGCATAGCCATAAGGAGCAGGAAGGCCACTGTGATTGACTATAGAAGCCGGAGCCACTACCATTCCCATCCTGCTCTGTGGCTCCTCCTGGGCTTGCTGCATGAGCTGCTAATTATGATTTAGGAAATACATTGCCGTGAAGCTCACCTTTACGATACCTTATTATCTTATTATAACTTTCTAATGCGTCATGATATTCATCTCCCTGTTGACACAGTCATAAAAGTGGCGCCTCTTGTTCCGAATGAATTTGTTGTGCCACTTGTGGTATCTCTGGGGAAACCCATGCCTGATAATGAAGAAAAATTGCTATAATTCAGATTGTGTGCAGTCGGCACCATGGTAAGAAGCAGACGCTAAGAACAAGCATAAACAGATATTGGAAATCTCATTAAGTGATACGTACCGTATGTTTCCTCTCGGGGAAAATGAAGACCAATAAAAGGGACCTGCTGATGTTTCTACAATAACATTAATGGGAAAAGTAGCTCAGGAAAAAAAAAATCTATTATGTTTGATAACATCACGGCAACAGTCAACTGTTGAAGGTATCCATGTATCTATTGATCACTTCTAGCACCGTCATGAAGATCCGCAATCCGCATTACAGATGGTGGTCATGTAAGATGTTCTTAAAGGGGTATTCCCATCTCAGACAATGGGGGCATATCGCTAGGATATATATCGAGAACGGAGAGGGGAGAGCTGTGGCTGGAGGACCCCACCAAGCTCTGCTCCCATAGAAGTGAATGGGAGCGTACAGCGCATGCGCGGCCCATGCTTTCATTCATTTCTATGGGGCTGACGGAAATAGCGCTATATTCGCCGGCCCTATAGAAAGTTAATGGAGGGCGGCTGCGCATGCGCAGTGCACCCTCCTTCACTTTCGTGGCTCCGTTCTCGATATAGGTGCGGGTCCCAGTGGTGGGACCTGCACCTATCAGACAATGGGGGCATATCCTAGCAATATGCCCCCATTGACTGAGATGGGACAACCCCTTTAAAGTAGTTGTCTCACAAAATATATTCTGCGGTTTTCAAACTAGCACCTGGATCTAAATACTTTTGTAATTGCATGAAATTAAAAATATTGTATAACCAGGGAGCTATTCAATAAAATGTATCTGTATAGCGTCACCCGCACTTTGTTCTTTTCCTGATTTCTCAGTCCACCTGGCTGAGGTGAACCTACCGACTCAGGTCCATGCTTGAACTGCCGTCTGAGCTGTTAAAGGGAGAGAGCTGTAGCAGAAAGCCCCCAGAGCTCTTAGCTTGATATAGATCTAGCAGAGCAATTGGAGCCATGAATGTGGAGATCTCTGGATTGATACAGAGCAGGTTCTAGCTTTGTTAGAAAGAGATGATGTCCGTTATTCATTTTTGCTTTTTTTAGAAATTTTATTACTGATGACCTATCCTCAGCAGCACCGATGCCTTCTCAAGCAGCTGATCAGCGGGGGTGTCGAGTGTCAGAACGGCTCCCACGATCAGATAACAATGACCCACCCTGAGGATGGGTTATCAGTGTAAAAATCTCGGAAAACTCTTTTAATCATGAGGAGTGGCTTCCATTATATAGCCCCAAATCACAATTTTTAGGGCTACGTAATGCTGTTGCTAAGACCTCATCCACATTTCCGTGTCAGTGACACGTCCGTGAAAAAAAGCATACATGTTTCATCCGTGAAGATGTCTGTGAAGTATCCATGGTTGGTCCTTGTGTCCGTTTTTACGTTGCTCAGCTTATAATTATTTCCAAAGAATCTCCTATTCGTCTTCAGTGAAACACGGACTCACCACAGATCCTCCATTCATGTTGTATCCGTGATTTTCATAGAGCCTTAGACTTCAATTGGCGTGCTTGGTCCACATCACGGATCAAAGTACTGCACGTCTCAGCGATTTTTTTATTGACTCACCGTCAAAAAATACTAAAATGTAAACACATTCCATGGTTACAGACACATTTAAATCAATGGTTACATGTGGTATCCACAGAAATTGCGGACTGCACACGTCAGTGAAAAACGGAAATGTGAACGAGGCTTAAATTAGCCTATCAGTATCAGGAAGGATGTATAAGAAACCGTTATTAAAGATCTGCTGTTCACATTTTATTTTAAGTTTCTCCTATAAAGCGGTTTTCTTAAATTGCCCTTATTTTTTTAAATACCACCCTCTCCCTACCGGACCTGTGGAGGGAGGCATAATCAGGACTCCAGCCGTCTAAGCCAGTTCAAAGGCCGGCTGTTGGCCAGACAAAAAAAAGTTGCAAGTTTTTTGTCCAGCTGAAACCCTACATTTATGCTGGAAATCAGCCGGGTCACCACTGGACCTCATTACAGTCGATTGCGATCCCGGAGGTGAAGTAGAGGATCCGGCAGGCTGCTCTGTGCTGGAACAACCTGACCGGATTTCCTCAACTAGGCCTAAACTTGGTTCCTGTTGTGTTGTTCCCCTTCGCTGCGCTGTGGTCCCTGCATGTAAACAGTCAGCATGGACAGGGGTCACTTTTCTGCAGCCAATTACTGGCCTCAGTGGTGACATTTCCTCAAGTGGCACGTCATTGATGAGGCCAGTAAGGCCTGTCCGTGCCAGTATTTTACATGCAGGTGGGGTGGTATTTAAAAAAAAAAAGCAATCCTGGACAATCCCTTTAAATATTCTCTCCCCTGCAAGACAGTTTAATATTTTTCTAAGGACTGTCATTCAGAATATCTGATAATCTGGCTCTGCATGTAGCTCAGATCTTATCAGTTTTTGCTTTCCGATGATTGTAAATTGAGAGTTATAAAGTGATAACGGTCTATTTTTTATGTTCTCACACTCTGCCGTTTCCTTCAGGTTCATACGCTGATAATTAAACACGCCGTATCTGGGAAGATGAATAACTACTGTTTGTTGCTAGTAAATTATTTTCTGCAATTTTTTTTTCAGTCATAAAGTATTCTTAAGTGGCCCTGAGCTGCCAAAAGACATCAGCGGTGCTCAACACTGACATCTTGAGAAAATCTTCAATTATAAGAAATGTTGCAATCATTTTTCAGGGCTTTGTGAAGTAAATTGCTTTACTGCGCTTTCTATGGCATTTATTTATTGGGTTGCACTGTTTAGAATTTTTCATAGTCATCTCTGTCCTGCACCCAAAGCCTCAGAAAACGGCTTATATTTGATTTAAGCCCTTCTGAGCTCTAGGACGGAGTTGATAAACTTGTCTCCAGGCTTCATTTTTTGGGTCTCGTGGTAGGAATGTTTTGTGGAACCCAGCTGGGCGATATCTTCTTTGTGTATGGAGGTATGACATTTCTGAGGATTGGGATGGGAGTTGGCTCTGCAATGCACCCTCCTATGTTGACGGGAGTGAAGCCACCCATCTAGTTCAGCAGGACCCTAGAACCCAAGTATGAAGGCCTCTACTCTACATTTTCTGCAAGAACGTGCAACATTCTGATATGTACAGCAAGCTTCTGACTCTTCCACGACAGATGAGGTGTCGGGCAGCAGATTTCTCCCACCTCCCCATTGATTATTCTTGGCTCAGCTGTGTATATTTTAAAGGGGTTTTCCAGAATTTCCATATTGATGACTTCTTATATTGACCTATCCTCAGGATATGGGCATCTGACTCCCGGACCCTCGCCGATCAGCTGTACGAAGGGGCATCGGGGCTCCGAGAGCGCTTAGAACTTTTCCTAGGCCATGTGATGTCACGTTCTCAGTCGCAGCTCAACCCCATTTAAGTTGCGAAGCTGCAGTACTAAGCACAGCCACTATATAACGTAAGGCGCTGTGCTTGGTTGGCTGCAAAGAGCCCGGAGCGCTGCGACCTCCTCAAACAGCTAGTCGGCAGAGGTGCCAGGGGGTCTCCTCTGCTATACTGATAGGGGAAATTGCACCCACTAAATGCCCCCCAACACCCACTTTCAAGAGACAATGGGCTTACTGTGGCCCAGTGTACATGCATCGGAACAGTATTTCCAATGGAAACGCACCACGCAGATCTAATGCACGTCCGCAGCAGAAACCCAGCCTCTGATGTCTTTTAGTCTACTGCAAGAACCTACTCCAAGTGGGCAGGCTCCCACCCTTGTTGGTAGGTCTTTCTACACCTCAAAATAGAAAAAGCGACCTGGCCCTTTAAAAAAACATGATGCCCCCATCTGTTTTTAGATATTGGGTTTTTCTATTCGTACGTCTTGTTTTTACAGTTTTCCCTTCTGCTCTGCATCTTGCTCCGTTCATCGTTAAATCACCATGTTGAACCCATCACGGCAGCAGCTTGATGCGCTCGTAAAATTTTGTGTGCTGAAACACAAGGAAAGGAGGCCGCTCACGAACAGGAGCGAGCAGGAGAGCAGATTTATTGAAGAAGCTAACGGTGTAGACCCTGTGCGGGATCCATTTTTTTGTTCTATTACTGATATACTTGATATATGCAGTGTGACATTTGTGTACAATTCTCATTTACCTGACGCGGCCTTTCACTGCGCTGTCTTCTCCCATTTCACAAGCCAGTGAAGCGGAGATGCCATTCTACCAGTCAGTGACTTTTTTTATATTTACATATTACATTCTCCCTTTGATCATGGCTTAGTGAGAAAAAAAAAAAACATCAGCGCTCCGCTCCTTTTCCCTTCAACTCTTAGTTTACATGTTAATCATGGTAGAAGCTAGTCATTGTAGCAATGAGAGAAGAATGACTGACTACATGCCATATGGGCACGCCCTGTGGCCACATGCATTAGGTTAGTGCTGTGATCTGTGACTACAGTGGGGCTACAGTGTCTGTAGATAGTCTGAGGTAGTCTGAGACACACCCCCGTCTCATCATTGGTTCAGACTGCTGCTCCCTCCCCCCCCCCCCCCCCGAAACTCTGCCTCGGCTGATTGGCTGCTGTGTGTAAACACAAGTCAGTTACGGGATGGTCAGGGATTCAACGCATGGAGAGCTGCATTTCTATAACAGCAAGGAGAGAATGATTATTATATTGCACACTACTACACCCTCAGTGAAAAAAACGATTATCAGGTAATTTATTACCTTTGGGACTCACATCTATCTCTAAAACAAGCCACACATTTTTGACGTGGGTTCTTCGAGCTTTTAATATTGATGACCTATCCACAGGATAGGTCATCACTATCGGATCGGCGGCAGTCCGACACTTGGCATCCCTGCCGATCAGCTGTATGAGGAGGTGGTCACGCAGTGTGCATGTGATGTCTCCTGTCTTTCTTCCTGCTCTGCTGCTGCTTTACCATAGACAGCAGCGTGAACAGGAAGATGCGCCATATCCTCATACAGATGATCGACGGGTGTGCCTGGTGTCGGACCCCCGTCAATGAACTATCAATATAGGAGAGCCTGGAGGACCCATTTAAGCCTCATGCCCAGGACTGTATTTTTAATCTGTGTGATATCTGCATGAGGTCTACAGGGATATTCCCATGTCAAAAATGTGCGACTTGCTTCTGTAGGGTCATGCACGCCCCCATAATTTTTGCGGAAATTAAAGAACGTGTCCTATTCACACTGAAGGTATCTGTATTCTGAAGGTTTGTGGTTTGTGCACCGAAATCGGGATACGCTTGTGTGCATGGAGCCTTAGAGAAGTGAATTTGTACAGCCTTGAGGAGAGAAGGGAAATGGGCGACATGAGCAAAATCATCAGGCTAGGACTACACTGTGATCCTTGGTTGTGCAACGGCTGTTAAGGCATTAAAAGGGTTAAATAGGGTTCAGGAGGGAACTGTTTTTGATAAGAAACTGAACAGAAGAACATGGCGGCACAATATGGAATTAGATGGGGTAGAAGATCAGAAGCAATGTCAGAAAATATTATTTTACGGAATGAATAGCAGATGCTTGGAACAGACTCCCAGCAGATGTGGTTGGAAAAATCCACAGTAAGTGAATTTAGACATGACACATAGATCTATCCTAAGGGTAGGTTCACATCTCCGCTAAAGTAATTCTGGTAGTGGATTCTGGCAGTGCCTGGATACTGCCACACACTGCCGGATCCCCACTGACTATTATGGGACACGACGGGGATCTGGTGGCTTTCTGAAATAAATGTCGTCTTGCGGTCAAATACTGCTGCAGTATTTGTCCGAAAGCCATCGGATCCTATTATAGGCTATGGGGATCCAGCGGTGTGGGGCGTTATTCGGCTATGCCTTATACAGTAACTCTTTACTGTTATTTTTAGTAGAGATGTGATTGTAGCTAAAAGGGGTTGTCTCCCTTCAGCAAATTGCATTTATCGTGTTGATAAAGTTAAAGGGGTATTCCCATCTTGGACAATAGGGCATATCGCTTGCACATGCCCCCATTGTCTTATAGGGGCCAGTCCCACCGCTGGGACCCACACCTATATAGAGAACGTAGACCACGGAAGTGAAGGAGGGTGCACTGCGCATGCGCAGCCGCCCTCTATACATTTCTATGGGGCCGTCAAAAATACAACTATTTTCGTCGGCCTCATAGAAATGAATGGGAGCATGGGCCGCGCATGCGCGGTACGCTCCCATTCGTTTCTATGGGAGAGGAGGAGAGAAGCGCTGGGTAGTGGAAATCTGGGGTCCTCCAGCCACAACTCTCCCCGCTCCGTTCTCGATATAGGGACCCGCACCTATTAGACAATGGGGACATATGCTAGCAATATGTCCCCATTGTCCAAGATGGGAATACCCCTTTAATACAAGGCACTTACTAATGTATGATTATTATCCATATTGCCTCCTTTGCTGGCTGCATTCATTTTTCCACCACATTATACACTGCTCATTTCCATGGTTACTGACCACCCTGCAATCCAGCAGCGGTGGTCGTGCTTGCAGACTATAGGAAAAAGCACTGGCCTCTCCTGTGGGCTTAGGCATGCATGCACAGAGACTCCCATGTTTAGCGTCTGGATACAAGCAATATATAATGCGATAAAAAAATGAATTTGGGCAGCAAAGGAGGCAATATGGACATACTTGTCTCCGTGGTTTACGACCACTGCTGCAGTGCAGATACAAGATGGCCCGGGAAGGGAGCTGCTGCATGTGTGCCTATGTACGCTTCTACAGTCCTGGCTACCAGAGAGGTGGTGCCTTTTCCTATAGTGTTCAAGCGCGACCACTGCGGCTGGATTGCAGGGTGGTCAGAACCCCTGGATATGAGCAGTGTATAATGTGATGGAAAAATGAATCAATCCAGCCAAAGGAAGCAATATGGATAATAACAATACATTAGTAAGTGCCTTGTATTAACTTTACGTGATAAATGCCATTTGCTGAAGTGAGAAAACCCCTTTAAGAGAATGATGTGTTGATGGAAAGCATGAAAGCAGATGTAAAGCTTCATCCTGAGTGACAACCCAGATACAGTGTATATGTTGCCGGCGTGAAGCGCCCATTGTGTGATCATGGCAAATGGAGTGTTGTCATGTTTTGCATTTGTATCAGCTATGTCACAGCATCCGAAGGGAAGAATTTGGAGCTGCTTTGTGTGAGTGTCATTGCTTCCCCTATCAAAAAACAGTCAGAAATATTGACTCATTCACGGCGTCCAGCACAACATTGTCAGAAGTGAATAGTCGCAGTTCTGCGCCATTAAGTGGAATGACAGAAAGCAGTCACCTTTCTTGTGTTTCAGACCTGATTAGTATTCCGTCTGCGTGCGCTCCGCTCGGCAGAAAAAAAAAGGCATCTTAATGGGCTATGAACAAGACCAACTAGCGGCTTTTGTTGGAGGAGAAGCCAGATCCATCGCCACCGCTCGTGACTTATAGCAGTGACTGTCTAATACAAAGCTAGATCAGGGTCAGGAAACAGCTTAGCATGGCATCAATCAGCTGGCGCGACATGGAGAGGCGGCTGAGACAGGATAGGTTCCCACATCATACGGATGCAGAAGGACAGGATTAAACACAGCCTGGAGTGCTTGGATTGAAGCGAAGATAACCAAGCTTGCTTGAAAAGAAGTGGCGAATTAGATGTTGTACGGTTAGATAACGTATAAAAAGCTTACAGAAACAATCCGCTTTATACTGCGCCTTTAAAAATACTGACTGATCCTCTTACGGCAAAGGGAAAACCAGTAATGTGTATTGAATTAATTGTGACGCTGCACGTTAGTGTGGTTATCTAAAGTCAGACCTCTTTACTTAAGGAGGAGTGGGTGTGCGTAGATGCTAGGTGTAGCCCTCCGAACCCTTCATCCTTGGCTATGATATTTAGATAAATGGTTAACACAGACATGGGCGTAGGAAGCCCCAAAAATCTGGGGGGGGACAGCACTTATGGGGCCCCTGTGTCCCCGACCACCCTCAAGCCACACCCACATATCTCTCCGCCCCACCCCCCCAAGTGCCAAAATCTCCCCCTTATGGGCCAGTGGGTCCGGTTTAAAAAAGAACACACACACACACACAAAACAAGACACTTATACTTACCTCCATCCGTCACAGCGATGCGATGCAGGCCTCTTCCGGCCTGTGTCCCGCGCTGTACGGCTCACAGACGGCGCAATGACGTTATCGCGCCGCCTGTACCAACATCTGATAGGCTGCCAGCCTAGTGCCGGCAGCCTATCAGAGGAGCAGGGAAGGGAGATGCCTCTCCCTCTCCTGCTCAGCAGCACAGCCATCTGTATTGCTGTCCTGAGGACGGCAATACAGATGACTATGGAGATGAACGCTTCCACAATGGAAGCGTTCATCTCCCTCTGCCCCGCCACCGCCGCACACATTGTCCCGCTGCCGCTGGGGGGGATTTTAGCATAACTGTCCCCCCCGCATTATTTCCTGGGGGGGATCCGACCCTCCCCCGTCCCCCCCGCTTCCTACGCCCGTGAACACAGAGTCTTCTACACTGTGTACAAGTATGAATGTCCTTAGACACGTCCATGTCCATGATGACATCTCAGACATGATGATCAGTGGTTCATCCATGAAGATGTCCATGAAGGATCAGTGTCTGTGTGTCTGTTTCAGAGCATCTCCTTCCACAGACCAAACAAGCATGGCATCCATGTTGTGTCCATGGTTTTCACGCACCCATAGACTATAATGTGCGTGAGGGATCTGTAATCAAGGACAAAAATAGACTGTGCATCTCTGGTGTTACCCGAGACTCACGGTCCATGGAAAACCACTGATGTGTGCATAAACTGATTCATTCAAGTCAATGGATACATGTGCTGTGATTCACTGACGTGTGAAAGAGAGCTAAGCCAATAGATGGTGACTGTTTAACCTTAAAGGAGTTCTCCAACCCTATATATTTTTGTTTACAAACATCTGATAATTCTATAAAATAACAAAAGGGACGATTCTCACTTTATCAATTCTCTGCTGCTCCCAAGCCAACAATTTTATTATCATAGCGGTGAATAGAGAAGTGACCATGCTTGTGCGGTGCGCTTTCCATTCGCTGCTATGGGTCTTCCGAAAATAGCCAAGCGTGCTCATTCCTATTTTCGAAACCCCCATAGCAGTGAATTAATAGAATGCTGTGCTCTCTCCTTCACTTCAGGGGCCCCATACTAGAGATAGGAGTGGGACCTGGGAGTGGGTTCTGTCGACTGAACTTTGTTTTCGGTCCAGCATAGCGGAAACCAGACGGATCCGTTATGCTTGCCCATATACTTCTATTTTGACAGATCAAAACGTAATGCCTCTAAACCATGTTATAACGGAAAGACATAACGGAAAACATAGCATTTATGTGAACAAGCCCTAACTTGTCATGTGGCCTTGAGCATCAACTACAGCTTGACAACGACGTCTCCTACTGTTCACAAGTCAACTTATTGTCTGCTGAGGCATCCCACTCTTCTTGAAGGGTGGCCCTCAGGTCATTGAGGTTCTGGTGTACGGAGTTACGAGCCTCTACATAGTGACTGATCTCATAGGTTTTCAATAGGATTCAGGTCTGGAGAAAGTGCAGGCCACTCTATTTGAGGTACCCCAGTCTCCAGTAGCTTTTGCCTAATGAAACGACCTTGATGATCTGGCGCATTGTCATCCATTAAGATGAAATTAGGCCAGTGTTGTTCATGCAGAGGCACAATGACTGCATTAATGATGTTATTTAAGTAGTATGGGCTTGTCACTGGACCATTCACAAAGTGTAGGCAAGTTCTGTATTGATTAGACACACCTGCCCACCCTGTAACACCACCACCACCACCAAAGGCTCCTCTGGTGACAACAGTGCCTGATGCATAGTGCTCTCCTTGATGTCTCCAACATCGTTTTCAGCCATCATTTCTGCTCAGCATGAATCGACTATCATCAGTGAACAGCACTGAGGCTAGTAGATGTAGATGCTCCCTGGCCCATGCAAGACGATGACGCTTGTGCCTGGTGGTGTGGTCAAGTACCCTTGCAGGTCGTCAAGCATGCAGACCATGCTATTGTAAATGGTCTGACATGACACTTTGGTGCTTCTCAATTAAATGTGCCTGGTGTTGTGTGGCATTCATCATCCGGTTCCACAGGGCATTGTTCACAATGAAGCGGTCATCAGTGTGGGATGTGGCCAAAGGATGTCCACTTTTATGCCTTTCTGTGACTCTTCCAGTCTCTGTATCTCTGTTGCAACCTGCTGATGACACTCTATGAAACTCTAAGCTCAGTGGCCACTTCTGTCTGATAACATCCTGCTTGAAGCCTCACAATGGCGAGGTACTGTCGATCAATTATTAGGTGTCGTCTTGGTCTCAAGATGTCGAAAATGTGAACAGCATGATGAGGAGGACTATTTAAAGGGTTTCAGTCACCAAAATTATCCTTATTAAACAGGCTGACTTTATACATGTACAAATATCAGCTGAATCTAACTGTGCTATCCTTTTTCTTAGATATGCCCCCGTTTTTGTGCAATTAAACGTTTTATTATATGCAATTTAGCCTCTAGGAGCAGGGGGGGCGTTGCTCCTGCTCCTAGAGGCTCCGTTCTCCCACCTTATATTCCGCCCTGCCATCCTTGATTCACAGGGCTAGGCAGCGTTTACCTCCTCCTGTGAGCGTCCTTCCCTTACCGTGCCTGCGCCGAATACTGGACGGGACGGCGCAGGCGCGAGATTTCCCCAGCGCTCAGGGCGGGCAGGAGGAGGTGAACGCTGCCTAGCCCTGTCAATGAAGGATGGCAGGGCGGAATATGAGGTGGGAGAACGGAGCCTCTAGGAGCAGGAGCAACGCCCCTCCTGCTCCTAGAGGCTAATTTGCATATAATAAAACGTTAAATTACACAAAAACGGGGGCATACCTAAAAAAAGGTATAGCACAGTTAGATTCAGCTGACATTTGCACATAATGTCAGCCTGTTTAATAGGGATAATTGTGGTGACAGAAACCTTTTAAATATCAATTCTAATTGAACCAGAAAATGTATTGGGCGATTCATGGATCAAACACCTGTTGTGAATTTTGCCATTATGCTCCTTGTTAGAGAACAGCAAGTTGTGCAAAAAGTACTGAAACACTGAACAGTTGGACATGTGCATTCAAAAGTTTTGAGAAGGTCACATTAAGTTTACCTGTAAAGGTTAGAGTGCATTATAGGCTCATCCTGAAATTTCACCAGAAAGCCAAATATCCCTAACTTTTTGTGAGTAGTATATACCATCAGAGTCTGAGATGAGTCTTTAAGCATGAAGTCTCATAAACCCACTCCCTGCCTCTAAATCAGCACAGGCCTTCGCCGATGTCAGCCCTCAGTTCATTCATTGCAGTGTTCAACATATGTCAGTGCATTGGATTTAGTGTGGTGGGGATGCATTTTATTGCCGTGCAGCAGCTGCCCGGGTCTGTATGCATCCAGGGATATCGGAGAAATCTGTCACTTTTTCTTAGGCAATAAAACGGCTTCTTTCGCAGACTGGAAGTTTCGGTGTTGAAGACTCAATGACTGCTCATTTTCATAGTTGTTCTTTGAGTAGATCTGTAAAACTAGGATGAAATGTTGTCCAGTAGAATTTTTTTATGTGAATTTCTACCCATCATGAAGCATAAGCGAGCAGGAAAGCCTCTTGAGTAATAGAGATTTATTAGTATGATGTGTTAATTGGTCATTAAAGGAGGTCTGTCCCTGGGCCTCTATCTTTTTTACTACCCTGTGCATACAATAAGATGGCCAGAGAAGACCATGTGGTATAGAGGTATCTGTGTATAAGATGCCCTCACACACTTTAATAGGTACATTCATCTCAAGTTTCTGGAAAAGTCTAAAAATGTATCCTCAGCCAAATTTATATGACAACCAAAAATTCAAGTGGCAGTGATGAAACTATTGGTAATATACAGGCATTAAGAGGTTGTGCCAACAAAAAAAATTATATTAAATATAATTCATCATGGAAAATAAACTATTCCTTTTGAAATTCACTTTCTGTTACAAAAATGTTCCCTTTACTTCATTATAATGGTGCCCCCTGGTGTTTAATCTGTATTGTAGTGTGCACGTCCACCTACTGAGGTGGTCACACATGCTCCGTTCCGTCTTCTGCGTCCAATGGCTATATCTACTGTTAGATTCTGTGACAGTTACAAGGAGAAAGCTGCAGCAAAAAGGAATGCCCCCACCCCTTCAATAGAAATGGCTATGACTATTCTTGTCCACAGTACAGACCAGAATAGGACATGCATGGAACGGCTACACAGATCCTTAAAAAAATTCAGATGTGTGCACAGCCCCATAGAAATGAATGGGACAGTGTGCTATTCAAAAGAAAATGTGTATAGCATACGGATGAAAAATACGGTCGTGTACATGAGCCGTAAGCAGCCCCATGTCAGTATTAGGAGGCACATAAGTATTCGGTGACACTATTTGTCATAGAAGCGCAATCTTACAACAGAATTAACTGACAGTCCTTAAACCTTACAACATGTGGTGGTCTGGCCTCCAACAGATGGGAGGAAGTGCTGATAATCAGCAGTTAAAAAATGCATTAAGATCTGCCACAGATAACGTTCCATCTGAGTTCAGAAGGTTTATGAAACTACACGACTCAGTATGATAATGATAGGCCACTCATACTGTAAAGCCTGTTTATTGCATAATTTCTAGAGAGGAAAAACCATGAACCGATAAAATTTGGTAAAAGAAGCATAATTCGCGTTTCTCAAAAGCTGACATAACCTTTGTAATGCTCTTTCATCACAGACATTCCCATTCATATGGTAGACATTGGGGAGTTCAGTTGAACGCTGGGGGTCAGGCTCCTAGCACACCTAGCCAGGGGTGGGATTCAAATTTTTAACAACAGGTTCCCTACTCTACGGCAGACACGTGGCGTCACGACACATGTTTACATATACATACACCATATATATGCAACACACACACCATATACATGGTACACATACATAAATACACCATATATACACTACACACACATACCACCCAACTAAGGAGCTAATCTATCAGCGGCGCGCAAAGCAATGCTCAGCCTGCTACACGGTTCTCCGATCCAGTTGTAATTTTAACAACCGGATCTGGAGAACTGGAGGGAACTAGCTGAATCCCGGCCGATAGCTTATTTTTCTGCAGGAATATTTGGCTAGACAGGCATTTCAATAGAGGTCTTGAGTCCCCCAGAACAGACTCCATTCGTGGTTATAAAGAGAGGTCTCAGAGACCCCCTTCTATGATGACCATTTACTTTTATGCCCTTCATGAGCCTACCAAAGGGTTCAATGGCTTCATGCATGATGTACAGGGCAGGGCTACCATTTGAATAATGTAGGCCCCAAATGGTCAGAGCCCCTAGGACTTTTCAACTCTTTCTCGTCGCAGACAGCTCCTTTCATACGGTAGCCAGTTGATGTCTGGGAGTCTGGTTCCCAGCGTGTCTGGCCAATAACCAATTTTGCCTCTGAAATTCGTGTCTAGCCAGGCATTTCCATGGAGGTCTGAAGTCTACCGGAACAGATTCTGTTCTTGCTCATAAAGAGGGGTCTCAAAAGCCTTCTCTGTGATAACCATTTACCTTTATGCCCCTCATGGAAAAGCCCAGGTGTTCTATGGCTTTATGCATAACGTAAACCGAAGAGCTGGCATTTGGCTTATGTGGGACCTAAACAGTCAGAACCGCTAGGACCTACCAATTTTTTTTCCAACTGTTCCCTATTCTTTTACTCACTTCATACCTCCCTACTATGTACAGTACATTTGACGGGATCTCTATGTAGGGCAAAGTAAGGGGAATAATACAATTTTTGTATATAGATGGGTACCTGGCAATCAATACAGTCTACATAGGTTCCCATCCACCTTTATGGAATTGACCAAATTATTCATTGGTCTGGATCTCTAGCAATGTATTATAAGGCTCCTTTAACACTACCTGTTTGAATTTATAATGCTGGCTATAAATGCTCAATAAACTCAATGGAATTTCTAGAAGAAGACAGTTTAAATAAATGTAATTTTAGTGGGGATTCTTTTGAACTGTTGGGGAGATGCTTGTCATTCCATGGCCCATTAGGTCGGATGCTCTATGTTAGACATGAAGTCTGGGAATCATGTTTCTAGGTTAGAGGTTCTCTCTTTGGGCTGTATACAAGATAACTTTAATGGCCTCGAGGCCTCACTTGTCAGTGGGAAGTATTTAAGATTGCACCTTTTGGAGCTGTACAGCCTGAGTCTATGAAACCTCGAAGAACTGTAAAGAGCATACCCTGATGTCTAATAATAATTTCTCATTGCTTTAAATACGTTGCGCGCCATGTGCTGAGCAATGCAGGATCCTTCAAGGTAAGCCTGACATCTGCTGCTTCTGGGATAGCAAAAAAGTGAGGGTCAGGGACAATTTGATAATTTTTTTAATGGATAGAACAGAGACTGATGCTGCTTTAATTATCCTCACTTCCGTATAATAGGAATTAGTGTGTATAATTCCAGCCTCCTATGTCCATCGCTTGTCCATGTTATCATGGTATTCCCCACTGCCACGTTAGAAGTCCTGCAGTTTAGAAAATAGAAAGAAATGTAGAAAGTATGTAGTAGAAATGCACTGATTAGAATGTAAGGTCGTGTACAAGGTTGTCACATTAGCTTTATGCGAGAGCAGCAAGGTCTACTGTCAACTTGTCTTTGGCAAAAGTAATGCTGGAATGCTTGATTTCTTAAAGAAAATCTGACACCACAATTTTGGACTACTATCTGCAGCAATACATGAGAAGTACTGTGGAGGAGTCCAGATCACTATTTTTTTTATTTTTTACTGCCTTTTTAAAGGGCATCTGTCAGCAGATTTGTAGCTATGACACTGGCTGACCTGTTCCATGTGCGCTTGGCAGCTGAAGACATCTGAGTTGGTCCAATGTTCATATGTGCCCACATTGCTGAGAAAAATGATGCTTTAATATATGCAAATGAATCTCTAGGAGCAATGGGGGCGTTGCCATTATACCTAGAGGCTCTGCTCTCTCTGCAACTGCCACGCCCTCTGCACTTTGACAGGGAAAGGCTGTGTAAGCATCATCAGGTGACGGCCTCTAGGTGTAATGACAACGCCCTTGTTGCTCCTAGAGGCTCACTTGCATATGAAAATGGGACCAACACGGATGCCTTCAGCTGCCAAGCGCACATGTAACAGGTCAGCAGTGTCATAGGTACAGATCTGCTGACAGATGCCTTTTAAAGCTGAACTGAAATACACAATCTGGACCACTGTGCTGTTCTAACTTAATGAAAAGAAAAGTTTTAAAACTTATATAATCTGGAGTAATGCAGACCATTATTTTAATATATCAATGCAAAAAACACTGCTCTCCAGTGTAGTTTTTACCCTTTTAGCTTTTTGACTCCCCCTCTGCAGCTCTGATCTCTTCACTTTCTGTGGACAGTCAAGCACCTGCATCTCCCATGAGTGCACTGCAGTCAGCTCTTGTTAACCAACCCTACATAGAGAACCGTCCCTCACACTCAGCCTCAGTGATTCCACTAACCAATAGCACTATAGTATGCAATGCTTCCCTCCCCCCAATTTCCTTCTCCACTGTCTGGAGAGACATACATTATAGCTATATATTTCTATGAATTTAGAAGTAGGGATGAATGAATGGAAGATGTCTGGGCCGCTTCACCTGCTTCACTATAAGATCAGGAGGAAGGGAGAAGGGAAGCTACTGAGCATGTGGGTCCCCCATAGAATGCAGGATAAGGTGGACTAGAAGCATAAACAGCAGGGGGCGCTACCAGAGAGGAAATGTAATGTACATAAAAAACCAAGCAATATTTGTAATATGCTGCATAGTAATGCTTTTCATGAGATAAACCCCATCTAAAGTAGTTGTTTCACAACCCTTAAAACCTTGAATTAAAGCTTATTATAGATCGGGCTACAGGAGCCATGTTTGGACAGATATCTCTGCCTATATAGACCTTTGTGGGGGGGGGGGTATACCATGTAATGGATGGATTTTCTAGGTCCAGTAGAGCAGGTTTCTTATGGCAGACCGCCCTCTACAACCCCTCACCATTCCCACAGGGACAAGTCTACCAAGTTATGTACATTTTCCAGTCCATATCACTACATAACCTGATTTTCCCTGGCGGACTCTGTAGAATATTATTATTACAGATGCCATTTATTCAAGGAAAATGCTCTTCAACTACTTTTTCTAAATCCATTTCTATTACTTTCCAGTGGACTGAAGCCATGCTGCTCACTCGGGCAGATGCTGAGCGTGGTAGTCTGTATCTACCGCCTGTATCCGTAGCGGGGTAGCTTTCCCTGGCTGGCAGTGGCTGGGCCAGCTTCATTAGAAATGCACCACTTGGCCGAGGAAGCATCTGTGTAACTTCACAAGGACAGGACGCTTCCAAGAAAAACGTTAAATGTTAATCATCAGGGAAATGACACACTTAAAGGTACAACGCCAAAACTTCTATTATGTCACCGCTGTGAATAGAGTCTTTTACAAGCCGTGAATGGGGGAGCAGGCGGAGTGTTAAATCACTTTGTCCAGATGGCTGACACAGTATAAATTCTATGAAATGACCTACTACAAATATAATTACCAGCTATATTATGCAATAGGCTGCCCCCAGGGGCAATCACATCCTATTGTTTAGGAATGCTGAGTGGTGATGAGGCATTAATAGTTTGTGTCAAGGTGATCTTACCTGGGTCCCGTCCGCTCCCTGGGTTAGGCTCTGTAGCAAGAAAGGAGTTGTAGTTGGGGGAATAAGTAAGTGTCCAGACTTGGTAAAGTTCAATGGTTTTTATTCAAATAAACTTGCAATAAACTTGTGTCATCCAAACAATACTCGATCTTTCTCTTGGCTCCAGCAGGCTCCGGGTAAACTGTCAGGTAAACTTGAATACTTTGCTTTCTCTTTCTGCTGCTGTGCTAAACCCATGGCTTCAGTCTGGTTCATATCAGCTTCAGTTAATGTTTCTTATGAGAGTGAGGTATCCTGTGACCCGTTTTGAGGAGTACTAAGTTCTTCTATGTATCAGGAGTGGGCTGCTCTCTGAGCTACTTTCCCAAAGCTGCTGCAGCAGTGAGGGGAAAACGCTCCCTCACTTCACCATGCTGCTTCACTCTCTCGCTTCAACTCTCAAATCAACTACAGCTTCCTGCAACCCCTCCTTTGGTATGAAGCGGGATTAACCCATTTCTGCCCAAAAGGGGGGAGAATGGAATGGTTCGATTCTGACTAAAGATCTCTGCCAGGTACACAGACACCTGCTGGACAACCAGGCACATTACATGTAATATCAGTGTTTGCATATAAGAAAATGACACTTTGCTGCTGGTGGTATAGTTGGTTGTGCAAACCAATACAATGGCAGCAAACAGCCTAGCAATAGGAACGTAGGAGTGGTAGTGTCCCTCTGGGCCACTACACACATAATATATATATATATATATATTTACTCACTATTAAAATGTGGTTTGCAAAGTTCTGTGGGACCACCGAGGCAGGGCCATACCCCATGGACATGAAGAAAAAAATCCAACACTCGATATTTCTATTTAAAATCCAATATAAAATCTATTAAAAAGCACATACCGCAAAAAGGGTCAACAAGTTTCGGATAAAAAATCCTTTATCATGACCTCCGTTATTTTCTATACCCCATGGACATACTGTATATACCTGTTGCCATACTTGATGTAAGGTAAGATGCCTTTAGGCTACATTCACATGGCCGTAAGTGTTTTGCGGTCTGCAAATTGCGAATTCACAAAACATGGACACCGGCCGTGTGTGTTCCGCATTTTGCGGACCGCTCATGGCCAGCGATATATAGAGAATACCTATTCTTGTTTGTGATTGGGGACAAGAATAGGACAAGAATAGGACATGCTATATAATTTTTGCGGGGCCGAGAAACGGCACAACAGGTGCAGACAGCACATGGTGTGCTGTCCGCATCTTTTGCGGCCCCATTGAAATGAATGGGTCCGCACCCGTTACGCAAAATTGTGTGAATGCACCCTTAAGCTGACATAAATGGGACCCTATTACTTTTGAATCATCAGATATTCTGGATTATCAGATGGTCATAAATAAGTCTATAAAAGACTCTACTGATGGCCTATCCTTAAAATGTTTGTCTACTCCGTGACAAGTGATAAGCCATCTGATTGTCGGGGGCCCAACACTGTACCCCTGCCGGTTCTGCAGTAACTTCAGCACCAGAAGACATTGCTGGGACTACTCAGCTCTGTCCGTTGAGCAGTTGATGGAGTCGGTTATTTCTTTGCTGCTTTAATTCAATTCAGTTTAATGTAAGCTGCAGTGCAGTAACCAGCTCCACCCACTAGACAATGGGCGGAGCTGTGCAGTTCCGGTGCCGACTTCCTGCATCGGAGCTACTGCAGATTAGCTGATCAGCAGGGGTGTGGAGTGTAGAAGCCCCGCCCATCAGACGACCTATGCACAACTCTTTTAGGCTGGCTATGCACATTAGATTTATTTTAGCAGATCCTGCTGAATTGGGGGAGGGGCTAAATGAGCATCTAAAAAAGGATAGGACTATTAGAGTTCAACATGCCTGATCCTTTTGTTCAACCATATTTAGAACAGGATACGTCTGGTCAGTGAGATCCCTATCAGAAGAATGGGCCACAGGCACTGATCCAGACTACAACTGGACAGCGGAAAGTTGCGTGACAACCACAGTTGGAAATGTACTCCACAGGTTGTCACCCAGCTTTCCCAGAAACTGATAGAAATTCTCACTTATAAAAAAAAGGCATGTATGCTTGTATGTCATTTTATGCTCGGAGGGGGATATGTTTTTAAAGGTGTTCAGAGTATAAATCACTGGGTGAAAAGTGTTTACAAGGCACCTTACATCTTAAAGAGGACCTTTCACCAGGGTAAAAAATGTGTACTAAGTATGCTGACATGTAGAGCGGCGCCCAGGGATCTCCCTACACTTACTATTATCCCTGGGCGCCACTCCGTTCGCCCGGTATAGGCTCCGGTATCTTCTGGGACTTGGTTCTACTAGGAGGAGCCTAGTACCACTTGGTTATAGTAGGCGTATCCCAGGCTGTAGCGTTGGCCAATCGCAGCGCACAGCTCACAGTCTGGGAGTTTTTTTTTTTCCCAGGCTGTGAGCTGTGCGATGCGATTGGCCAGTGCTACAGCCTGGGATACGCCTACTATAACCAAGTGTACTAGGCTCCTCCTAGTATAACCAAGTCCCAGAAGATACCGGAGCCTATACCGGGAGAACAGAGCGGCGCCCAGGGATAATAGTAAGTGCAGGGAGATCCATGGGCGTAGCTATAGGGGGTGCAGAGGTAGCAGTCGCTACCGGGCCCAGGAGCCTGAGGGGGCCCAAAGACCCTTGTCCCACATAAGAAGACACACAGAGCACTGAGGGAAGGGGGCCCAAGCTGAAGTCTTGCACCAGGGCCCATGAGCCGTTAGCTACGTCCCTGGGGAGATCCCTGGGTGCCGCTCTACATGTCAGTATACTTAGTACACATTTTTTTACCCTGGTGAAAGGTCCTCTTTAAGCTAAGTGGAAATGCCCCGGGCTCTGACAACACTCTGGTTTTCTTACCTTTTTTGTGGTTTAAAGACATCTGTAGACTTCCTGCGAAAAATCACAGCTGTGATACTTGCTGTTGTACATGTAAATATGCGGTAGGTTCTTTAGGCTTTCTTCGTACATAATCTTTGGCCATTTTATTAGTCCACAGAATTATCTGAAAACAACGTCTTTTTTAAAATGTTTTTTGAAGCATTTTATTTGCATTTTTGTTTAGTTTTTTTACTAAATACCTGCATCTAACATGCCAGTCTTAGACCTCATGCACACAAACGTTTATTCTTTCAGTTTACGTTCCGTTTTTTTGTGTTCCGTATACAGACCGTATACGGAACCATTCATTTCAATGGATCTGCCAAAAAAACGGAATGTACTCTGTATGCCTTCTTTTTCCGTATTTCTGTTTTTTCATTCCGTTCAAAGATAGAACATGTCCTATTGTCCGCATAACGGACCAGGATAGTACAGTTCTATCAGGGGCCAGCTGTTCCGTTCCGCAAAAAAGGAATGCACATGGACGTCATCCGTATTTTTGCGGATCCGTTTTTTTGCGGATCGCAAAATACTGAAAAAGCCAAACAGTCGTGTACAATAGGCCTTAGTCCAGTCTCACGCCTCTTAATAAATTTGTTGTATGTTTTACTGTCCGTTCGCCAGACCTTAAGTCTTCTCCAGCCACATTTCTGGTGTAATATGTACCAGTTTTCAGATGCACGTGTTGTTAAAGGGGTTTTCCGATATTTTCTAAACTGATGATGTGTCCTCTGGATAGGTCATCAGTATGTGATCGGTAGGACCATAGCGATCATCTGTTTGAGAAGGCACTGGCGCACCTGTGAGCTCCACTCTCTCAGCAAGCACAGCGCCGTACATTGTATAGTGGATGTGCTTGGTATCGCAGCTCAGCCCTTTTCACTTCAGTGAATATATGAGAAGGCTGCAGCCCTACTGTGAACGTCGGTGCCTTGTTAGACAGCTAAGCGGCGGCGTCCCAGGTTTCGGATCCCCACAGATCACATACTGATGATCTATCCAGAGGATAGGTCATCAGTTAAAAAAAAAACATGGACAGCGCGGCGGTCCGCCTCCTCCCCACCGCCTTTTTTTTAAAGCACTGCCAGGTTATCGGAGAAAGCTAGAATTTCTTAGATTTTGTCCCAAAAGTTAGCGAATTTTCTACGGCAGAAAAGAGCCATAATAAATGACCCTCGTGTGCTTTTTTTGCCAGCCATGTGCTTTTAAACAGGAATTTATGTACCCCCCTCTGATGTCACTTCCTCTGTAGAGTCATATAAAAATGCCATTGTAAAATATAGTCTGCAGCCCAGATTTTCTAAATTGTCTGCGCCAAAAAGCTGTAATAAAAAATGGTGCAATTTGGCATATCTTTTTTTCCCGAAATGCGTACCAAGTGGCAGGGCTTGTCACAAAGGGAGTGGGGCTTTGTTGGAAAGGGGTGGGACCTAAGATGTCCTGTTTGCTCCACAATTCTGGTGTAAAAATCTTTCTCCAATAATAAGTATAGAGTCAGAGAAAACTGTCTAATATCTCTGCACCACATTTATCATCCAACCTGAGTCCCTGTGATAAATCTGATGCGGGTCGAGACAGCCTGGCTAAGCTTACACCATATTTTGGATTAGCATTGTAAATCTGGGCCAGTGTGTATGGGGCTCTCCTGACTGTACCCTAGGGGAGAGAAGGATCAGACAGTGGGATTTCAACATGTCCCATACTTTTGTTCTTGAATAGATAGTTACTTTCGCATGTGCAGCACAGCTCTCCCACGGGCTGTTCTGGCAGGGAATGCCGGGAATCGGCCAGACAAAATCCGTTGTATACATGTATATTTTATTGTCCTGCCGAATCCCGCCATATGGGATTATCGGTCACACTCCATACATACCAAAATGACCAAAATAAACAGTACAAAGGTATTGGATAAATAAATTGGCCACGGACTTTATTAATTCAACCTGAGCAGAAATAACTTCTGACTTCACCATAATAAAATAAACTTCAGCAAACTAAACTCAATGTATTTCCGTAAATAACCAACGTCATACAAAAGCTTTAGCCCAAATCAGATACCGGCGCTCAAAAAATGACCCCAGGTTAAAAACAATAAAGCCGTGACAAAAAGAGAAACATAACAAAAAGACATCCTGAAGACTGCGGGAGAGGTAAGACAAGTCCCGAGGTGAAACCGCTCAGTTTATTCCTCCTAACCCTCCTGCCTAACCAATGGCCGCACTATCCCCAAGCAGCCCAAAAATTCTACATTTAACTCTCTCACTATTGGGTACTAAGATTAAGAACGATTTTGGCGGGTAAATTGGCCCTAAAAGCAAATAGAGGGATCTAACCGGGGATGACCATGATCTCCTCCTTATAGTCCAGGATCCTTCCATTTGCTGAGGAGATGCTGGATCCCATTGTAGTGGATGGGGTCCGTCAGGCAGGACAGGCTGAACAGCCTACCGGAGAGTTGTGTCGCAGATGTGAAACTAGCCTAAGCCGCTACCGGAGGATCCTGAGAACAGCTTAGGCAGGGTTCACATATGTGCTGTGAACTTCAGCGGAGGAATTCACTGCCGGAATTCACTGTATCCGGCATATATACTGGAAAGCGGCCGGATCCCATTACAGTGAATGGAGATCCGGCGGTGCATGGCGGTATACAGCTGTGCCGGAGTTCAAAGTGCATATGTGAACCCAGCCTTAGGCTAGGTCTACACGGCATTTGGTCACATTAATGTCGCGCAACAATTTTTATAATGATAGTCTATGGTGTCGCATCGCAATACGCGACATGCTGCGACTGCGATGCGACAGTCGCAAAAAATCCACGTTGCAGCGCAACACCATAGACTACCATTATAAAAAGTGTCGCACGACAAATGTTGCAGTGTAGTTGTGCCCTATGTGTCGCGCGACACATGTCGTTGTGTAGACCTAGCCTTACTCCCCTCTACCCAATTAAAACAAGTGTATGTGTATTGGGGGTCGGGGGGAGATAGCTGTCGGCCGAACAAGTGTTTGGCTGACGGTTATCTAAACAGTGTGGTTAGCACGAAAGTTTAGGGGCAGGTCGGGGCAGCCAGAAGCTGCATAGCCCGTGTCAGTGCAAGCAGCTAATATATCCCAGAGGTTTTGTCTGTGCCGTGCCCAAGGCTGCTGGAAAGAGACTGCGAAGTGAATCTCCGGCCGCCGGCGACGTATTGTCAGTTCCGCTGAGCAGCTCTTATTTCCGAGGGCAGGTTTTATGGGTCAGGTGAAATGTGTCGCCCGTTAGGCTTCTCACAAGTACGTAAAATGTATGTATGCAAGTTATCATCCAAATAAATTGTTTTGATTCCTGCTAATTAACTGCTTGTATAATTTCACACTAAAAGAAGGGAAAAAAAGAGGTTACAACTGCCGTCAGCTGACTAATTATATATGTCTCAGCGATTTTATGTGAGCGCGCCGCCTGATAGGCTTCAGGAACGTCTCGCTGATTAGATGGGGCCGGTCATTTAGATTCACATACCTTGTCTAGTGCTTTGTCCTGCAATACTGCTAAAGGGGTTATCCCATGACTAATGTGAAAAATGAAAATCAGACTCCATGTTTGGTACCCAGACCCGAAGCCGGACTTCATTACTGAAGTCCGGTTTCGGGTAGAGTATTCTGTAGAATTTATTATTTTCCCTTATAACATGCTTATAAAGGAAAATAATAGCATTCTCAATAGAGAATGCAAAGTAAAAAGGGCCCTAGAGGGTTAAAAATAATAAAAACATAAACTTACCCCCTCCATTTGATCGCGTAGCAGCTGGTTACCGATCTCCTGCTCTGTAATCAGCCGGGAAGGGGGTGAAGGACCTTCCGTGACGTCACTGGGTCACATGGTCCAATCACCTGCTTCCACATACGGTCCGCAAAAAAATGCGGAACGGACATGGAAAGAAAATTTGCTCGTGTGCAAGAGGCCTAAGGCACCTTTTCCGATTTATGTCCACAACATTTTTTTAATATGCGGTATGTCATGTGTATCGTTTTTTTTCACACTGATTTTAATGTGATGGAAAATGGACCATTGTGGATTGAACAATTGACTTAATTAGGCCCTGTGCTGTCTTGTGTGCATTACGTTGGGGCAATGGACAGAACATACTGAATCAGGCCTTGGGCTGGGTTTGCGCTGCTTATCAGAGGCTCCATTCAGGTTCTCTGTTGGCAGTTCCGCCATATTGGGTGGGAAGCATAGTGCAGCATGGTGTTCTTCCCTTGAAAATGATAGAGAAACCACAACGATACCCCTCCGCCCCCTGTCGTGTCGTAATGTACAGGTCTGCATACAAAACGGTTTCCGAAACAGCTCTTCTCTAGTCCGTGATCCGAGTCTGGTTTTGCAATTTAGCTTCATTGAATTCCATAGAGCTAGGCTGCAATACCAGACACAACCATTAGACAAGAGCGGCGCTATTTCTGAAAACAAAGACAAAAAATCACACCTTCTTTTTAAAATCTTGTACGGTTGTTTTAAGCGGTTGTGTTGTTACAGCCGTGTTAAAGGCTTGATGCTTTTTTACTCAGTGCTCCAGCCCCTTTTTCAGTCTGGAGCAGTACGGCTTAGCAGTTAACGGCTTGGTAAAAAGCTAATAAAAGGTGAAATCATGGCGCCATGCTGTTGGAAAACAAATAGTTCCATAATTGATGCTTCCAGTATTTCAGTGATCCATGAAGATGTTAGCTGGCTGCTAGACTGCATACAATTAGTTCAAATAGATGTGAAGTGCAAGACTTTAGTGTCGTGTTTTCATCAACTAGCACATCGAGTGCTTCGAAGAAAATAAAATTAACCTGTGCTCAAAAGTGCAAGCACAGTAATCTCGCAATATGCAGATTATTTTGATTGCCGTGGAAAGAGCTGTAATCTACAGATTTTAGTTTAACCCCCTCGTATATTCTGGGAGGCTCTCAATGCCAAGAGGGAGCAAAATAAGCCTCCGCATTTGCATGGAAACCCAGCTGTGACAGACCAGGTCTAGAAGTAGCGGGATGCTAAAATAGATGAAGCTATGACATCATCAATTACATTTGTGTATCGCTATTAAATCATATGACATCATAAATTCCTCGTCACCTGATCTCTTTCTCCCAGACGTCCCACTAAATCAGGCATGTCCAAACTCTGGCCCTCCAGGTGTTGCAGAACTACAACTCCCATTATGCTCTTCTGTAGGTTAATAGCTGTAGGTTGTCAAGGAATGATGGGAGTTGTAGTTTTGCAACATCTGGAGGGCCGGAGTTTGGACATGCCTGCACTAAATCATTATTAGCAGTGACGTCATGGCCATCTGTTGTCTGTGCAGAGGGGAATGCAGGGGAGACAAAATATGTATCCCAGTTAAAATTCATACAAGAGTGTAAAGATAGAACAACAATGTATAAAAGCAGAATTATACCCCTCCCAAACTCCTCGCCCTATATGACATCAAGGCTTTCAGCTTTGTGCTGTGTTTGCATCACGGGGAATGTGTGTCATTGCAAAAGCCCGATTTATGACCTGAAGGCTCTACTCTCTCAGATTACTGCCTATACAGTCAGGTGAAGTGCTGTCACTTTCCATAAAACGCCGCGTTCGAACGCACATAAAAACGCACAACAGTACAGGAACCATGCATTCCAATGGGGGTGGTTCACACTTGCGCGTTTTTATGCGCGTTCGTAGGCGCCTATAAACGTCCGACGCATAAGCAAGTATGTTCGCGTTAATTCGGGCTTTTTTCGAGCGTTTGGTGCCAATAGACTTCAATGGGAAACGCGATAGGCGTGTTGTTCGGGCGTTTGTGCAGCGTAAAACGCGCCTATGGATGCGCGTTTTACAAAGTTTGCAACATGCTGAATCAGCCACCATGGAATGTCACACCTCTAAAGCACTCAGATTGGCCAAACTATATCATTGGTCATTGGCCAACTATGCAGTCAATCACATAAACGCGCGTCAAACGCGCCTACACTATTTAACAAAACGCTTGAAAAAACGCGCCTAAACGCCCATCTTGAACGCGCATAAAACGATAGGCTTCTAAACGCTCAGGTCTGAACCCAGTGTAATGCAAGCACTGTGCAGACACTGAAGAAGCAGGGGCTGCTTGGTAATCTGAGCTCAGAATTTTCCTGAATTGTTTAGTTGAGAATAGGTTGAGCTAGACAGACATAGAGGGATGGATAGATAGATAGATAGATAGATAGATAGATAGATAGATAGATAGATAGACACATAGATAGATAATTAGATCTGAAGCATAAATGAAAAGGACCAAAAATGTGGAACATGTAGAAACAGCATAATTTTATGACATGCTATATTTTGCATGAATGCGAACCACTGGTAGCCAACTTATGGCTCTTCAGATGACCAATAATACAACTCCTAGTATGTGCTCACAACCTGCAAATGGCAAAATATGCTGGAAGTTGTAGTGTCAGAACATTCAGAGAATTTTAGTTTTGCGATATTAAAGACAGAGATAGATATTAGATAGATAGATACCGTAGATAGATTGTTAGATAGATAGATAGATAGATAGATGTGAGATAGATATGAGATATAGATAGATAGATGATAGATATTACTGTAGATAGATAGATAGATAGATAGTAGCAGAAATAGATGGATAGATAAACAGATGTGAGATAGATAGATAGATAGATAGATAGATAGATAGATAGATAGATAAAAAAAATGATAAACTCCACGGCACATCCAGAAGTAGCAAAAGTAACAAAAATGTATTCACCAGACATACAGCAACGTTTCAATCCACTCAGTGGGATCTTTCTCAAGGCTGAGTGGATTGAAACGTTGCTGTATGTCTGGTGAATACATTTTTGTTACTTTTGCTACTTCTGGATGTGCCGTGGAGTTTATCATTTTTGTAAGTAAGGTGGGTGGATCGCCCCCACAGCCGCTGGCACCCTACCATACTATTTTTCTTGTCCTTTTGCTGTGCTGCCCTTGTTTTATACTCTATAGATCAGGGATGCTCAATCTGCGGCCCTCCAGCTGTTGTAAAACTACAACTCCCACGATGCTCTTCTGTAGGATGAAAGTTGTAGGCTGTCAGGGAAGGATGGGAGTTGTAGTTTTGCAACAGCTGGAGGGCCGCAGGTTGAGCATGTCTGCTATAGATAGATCTGTACGGTATAGACGTCTCCGGATCTGCTTCTCTTCCTGCCATTAATAAGCTTCCTGTTATGACATGGTGATATCTCTATTACAGACCCTTCAGCTGGATGCTAAGTGAATAAATGGCCGCTCCTCGTGCCCCGGCCCGGCAGAGTGAAGACATCTGCCCCATATGACTTGATGTCACAGATGAGGCGTCTGCAGGCTCCTGCTCCTACATGATTATTATCGCTGGGTATTCCTTCCAGTCATTGTACGTTATTACTTTATGTAAAGGAGCGACATCTCCAGCTGTCGTGTAAATAAAATATCACTGCGCGGAAAGTCTCCCTCAGGTGTTGGGAATAAAACGAATGCGTCCCTCTGTGTACTGAATACGTAATAGATTATTTATATGCTATTATTCCAGTGTAATCTCTGTCCTCGCTGCGTACGTCCGGGGCAGAAGCAGTAACATACCTGGTGGGGTATTACTATACTGTTTCCAAAGGCCTAAAGAGCAACTCCCTAACGCTACAGTCACACGCAGGGGCGTAGCTAAAGGCTCATGGGCCCTGGAGCAAGAGTCCAGCTTGGGCCCCCTCCCATCAGTGCTTTGTGGTCAGGGGCAGGGAAGCACATATCCCCCTTATGCTGCCTGAGGAAAAAACTGAAACGGTGCCCCCCCCCCCATGCGCAATTCTTGACCTAGCCCCTTTTCCTCCATTCAGAGTAACTTGACCTGTATGCACTTTCTCTAATACCAGTGTCTTCTTATGCGGCACAAGGGTCTTTGGGCCCCCTCAGGCTCCTGGGCCCGGTAGCGACTGCTACCTCTGCACCGCCTATAGCGACACCCATGGTCACACGACAAAATGGACACACTCTCATTTTTCATGGCCACTGCTCAACCATTTTTGCATCCATTTTCTGTCCTTTTGTATTTTTAACGGCTGTTAACTGTTTTTTTTTTTTTTTAAATGAATCCGAACCCCTGCAGTGTCCTCAGTATACATCATACCCCCCATAGTGCCCCCTGGACATCAAATACCCCACCATAGTGCCTCCAGTATGAATAGAGGCCCCCAATATTATTAATGCCTCCATTAGTGCCCCTCAGTATTATTATTGCCCCATTAGTGCCCCCCGAGTATTGTTAATGCCTCCATTCTGCTTGTCTGAAAACAAAACAAAAACACGTGCACACCTCATTGAATGCATTTTTAACCGCCTTTAGATGCGTGCACTTGTTTTCAATGAAGTCCGCCAGCCTGTGAAAATGGCCAAAAATAGGATCTGTGCTGTATTTTGGCGGCTGCTATTTGCTGGCCACTAAAAAAGGAGCCATGTGAATAGCCCGAATGAATTTAGTTTTTTTCTGAAAATGGCGGTGTGATGGCGGTAACTTCAACGGCCCATTTTTCCTGTTCGTGTGAATGCAGCCTAAGTAGACCGTGGTCCCAGGGTTTGGATTCCCCCTGATCCTAAAGGCAGCCCATCACTGTTTAAATCTTAAAAACCCCATTTTAATGTTGATGACCAATCTTAAATTGGACTTCCACGAGCCAGCAGATTGAGGGGGCTGTGAGGTCGCCCCCCTTAGTTGCACAGACGGCTCCGCACCTATAATGCAAGCGTTTGTATCCGTTCAGAACGGATACGTTTGCATTAGCTTTAAAGAAAAATGACAAAGTCCAAAAGGATCCGTTTGGAATTACATTGAAAGTCAATGGGGAACGGATCCGTTTTCAAATGCACCATATTGTGTCATTGAAAACGGATCCGTCCCCATTGACTTACATTGTAATTAAAAACGGATCCTATAGGCTCCGCCTCTTCAGACGGACACCAAAATGCTGCAAGCTGCGTTTTGGTGTCCGCCTCCAAAACGGAATAGAGGCGGAACGGAGCCGAACTGATGCATTCTGAACGGATCCTTATCCATTCAAAATGCATTGGGGCTTAACTGATCCGTTTTGGACCGTTTGTGAGAGCCCTGAAACGGATCTCACAATCGGAATCCAATACGCCAGTGTGAAAGTACCCTAAGTAGCGGGTGCAATGATGGGGAACAATGCAATGATGGAGGCCTTTCAGGGGATAAAAAAATAAATAAAAAGTACTCGCCTCATCCATTTGAGCGTGAAGAGGCCACCACGGCCATCTCGATTAAAGATCTCACAAAATGTTGCGCGGTGTGTGATGACGTCATACACATCACCGCACATGAAATTTTGCACAGGAAGTCTAATCAAGATGGCCGTGGCGGCCTCTTCGCGATCAAATGGATGAGGTATGTTTTTTATTTTTTTACACCTGTTCAGGGAAAATTGATTTGTAAGCACGGGGAAATTTGGCTTTGCGGCGAATCGAACTTTCCCTGAAATTCGGTCCAAAGTCCACTTCGTATACTTTGATTTGCTCAACCCTACTTGCAGTGAACAGAAGATCACTACGCAATGACCGGGCACGCAGCCCAATAGAATGGACCTGCAGACGGCCATGCACTTTGAACACCAGGTGGCGCCATACTGTGCAAGTAGATGACACAAGTCTTCACTGGATTGTTCTTTTGACATTGTGTAAATCACAAATTGGCTTCATTTTTAGGATCTATACAACGAGTGCCTGTGTAATATGTATTCTGTTAAACATCGGTCTTGAGTACTGAGATCCTCGACCACTCGCCTGTGTCCGTATGTTTCTATATACAATCCCTACGTCCATATCCCAAGTCTACGAGCATCATACATAGAAGAGGCAGCTGGTGTTTGCTGCCGTCTAACCCTCTGAACATTTCCACTCGCAGAGCAATCTTGTGGAAATGCAGCCAACAAATCGTCAGGTTTTAAAGTCTAATAATGTCCAAGACGCTCGAACCATATGAAAAATGCATCTCACTATTTGGCACGTCTCTTAAAAGCAAATGTGATTGTCTTCCAGAAACAGCAGAGCTTGCAGAAACCCTCCCTTTCGACGGTCACAGAAATGAGCTGGAGAGTGAGCAGTGGTCCAGGCCTGTGCATTGACAGAATAGGGACCAACTTGAAACCCTTTGTCCATGACCTATAGCAGAATTGGAACTGATCATATTAGTTTTACAGCAGGCTGTAAAGTGAGGCACCTTAAAGGGGTTTTGCAAAACTACAAAATGAATAGCCTGTCCTAGCCCTCCCTACGCTGCCATTCTGTTATGGTCGACCATAGACTTCTATTATGATGGGAATGCCTCTTAAAGGCTTCTGTCTTGCATTCCGTTTGCGAATTCCGTTATATACTGAAACTGGTGTAGAAAATGGTACACGAGCCGACCGTCCCCTTCCCCACCCACACCACACCCACTTATTTAGACCTGATGTGAGCGGGGCGAAGTCGCAGATTGCGGCGCAACTACGCCTAATATAGGCGTATTTCAGCTTAATAAATTACCCCCTTTTTTCAACACTGAAAAACTCTGTGTGAACTCCACCTAAGGGCGCCAGTGGTCGGAGCCCCCCACCGATCAGATACTTGTCTATTATCCTGTGGATAGGGCGTCCACATTTATCTTAGTAGAAATCCTGTAACGAACAATTCTATCAGAAAGGGGTATTTTTTAAACTATTAAAAAAATTCAAACATTTTCTTAGAATTTTTGGCTGTTCTTCATTTTCGTTTCGGCAGTAATATGCTAATCAAATGCAAAATCTAGTCCTTCTAAAGCAGTCAGCACAGAGAAATAGAGCTCCTCTATAGATAGGTAACCCAATATCAGTTTACTGCTGCTGTGAGGGGAAGATGTTATCTCCAGGGTAATCCTCATGATAACAGTAGATGAAGAATTGGGATAACAGCTCTAATGTTCTATTGATAGGCCTAGTTAGAGATGGCGCATAACATTCATCAGTGTAATGTGTGATGCTCTAATTCAGTCACTACAGGGGGCTCTTTCTGGTCAGAAGACTGTTTGCTGTGCTGAAAGTCCAGACCAAGGGGAAGTAAAAAAAAAAAAGGGTCAGGACAGGAAGTCAAATAACTTCAAAAATGTAAGTCCTTAAAATAATAAAAAATGTAAAAAAAAAAAAAAACGCACATAGAATATTTGCATTTAGGCTGTTAATATGTGATCCCCTATCCAAAGGATGGGCGCTAACTATGAAATCGGTGGGGGTCTTATCGCTGGGACACCACGAGAACGGGTAACTTGTACCCCTAGAAGCCCCCTGAAGGGAATGGAGCAACAGGTCGAGCATGTGCACTGCTGCTCAATTTGAGGACAGCACGCCACTATTTACGACAGTCCCGTAGAGATGAATGGAGACGCAGTTCACATGTGCGACCTACCGCCCTGCTTGTTGTGGTGGGCTCTGAGGGGCATGGGGTTCCAGTTCTCGTGATCGGTGGAGATCTCAGCGGTAGGACCCCCACCGATCTCATATTTTATACACTATTCAAAACTTCTAATGAAAACGGAATCATTAAAGGGTTTATGCCATGATTGATGCAAAAAATTAAAACTAGTCGGTATGTGACAATACCTTTCTAACAAAGAACCAGCCTTGTACCACACATGGGTCCAGAGATCTCAACATTCACTGCTCCAATTAGTCTGCTAGATTATCTATCACCTGGCAGCTCGTGGGGCATGTCCTTTCTGCAACAGCTCTCTCCCTGTAAGGCAAGGGCTACACGACAACACTGGTTGTAGCGGTGAGTAGCAGGGATCTCATAGAAATGAATGGGATCGCCACGGCAGTTGCAAGAAATCCAGCCGTGTTGGATTTCTTGCGACTGCCACCGTGATCCCATTAATTTCTATCGGATCGCCGCTACTCAGCGATCCTGGCAGCGACAGGTGTCGCCGTGTAGCCCTTGCCTAACTGCCACAGCTTCTAACAGAACATATGGCTGGTGACAGTTGAAGATTTAAACTGAGCGCGTTCGACCAGCTCCGCGAGACGGACAAAAAATAAGGAAAAGAACAAACAGCAGGTGGCGCTATACAGATACATGTTATCAAATAGCTCAGAGTCTACAGTAAATTTTTAATTCCATGCAATTCCAAAAGTATTCCGATCCTGGTGGTGGTTTGAAAAATGTAGAATATGTTTCGTGACACAACCCCTTTAAGCTTGTTTAGCTTATGGACCATGCATACGTTTCATTTGCTTTCTGCGGCTATAACGACCCAATCTATAGCCATGTAGAGGTTTATACCTCTCATTGTCAATGCCCTTGTCAAACACAGGACGGTAAATTTGGAAGGAGCTGCACATTCGTTTCCGAAATCAATTTCCTTTTGGCCTTTTAGCCCGTATATTAATACACAGAGCGATACGAGAGTGATTGCAAAATTTGAAATGATATAATCCGAAAAGCTTAAATAGAAATGTACATTGCTTGTGATCTTCAAATCCATACCATTAGTCGCTGTTAGGGTCCATTCACACGTCCTTAGGTGTTTTGCAGTCCGTAAATTGCGGATCCGCAAAACACGGACTTGTTGCATTTCGCGGACCTCACATGGCCGGCACTATAATAGAAAATGCCTTTTCTTCTCCGCAGTTGTGGACAAGAATAGGACATGTTCTATTTCTTTCGGGAACGAATTGCGGATCCGGAAATGCGGATGCGGACAGCACATAGCGTGCTGTCCGCATCCGTTCCGACCCCATTGGAAATGAATGGGTGCGCAATTTTGCGTAACAGATCCGGACCCAAGTTGCGGACGTGTGAATGGACCCTTACAGTACATATTTCATGGCTTTCTGAAGTGGAGCAATTACTACCAGTCTGAGAGCGGTGGCATTTTCACCTTCTATCTTTACCAAAACATTGACCCGCAGTTAGTATGACGTGTCTTACCTCAGTCTGGGTGATTTGGAGTGAGCAAAATGGATAAAAAGGCCCCAAAACTTTTGGGGTCATTTCTCAAACTGGTGTAAAGTAGAACTGGCCATAGCAACCAATCAGATTCCTCCTTTCATTTTCCAAAGGAACTGTCAGAAATGAAAGGTGAAATCTGATTGGTTGCTATGGGCAACTCAGCCAGTTCTACTTTACACCAGTTTGATAAATGACCCCTTTTGTGAATTGGAAACTGTCAGACACTCAGAACTGTGCACGCTATGAGAAGGTGCACCATTTTCAGACTTAACTAAAACTAGATCTCATTGAAAACCATGCCTATTTTTCCTGTAACTTTTCACTTTTTTTTACTTTTTTGCATCAATTTGTCGAACGTCATTTTTTGGCACAGTTTTCCCCAAGAATGTTTTAAATTGAAATTATGGATATATTTTGTGGTCATAAAATAGGTCCTTTATTTTGCTTATTTTCTGTCTGGAAACTGTCATCAAGCTGCTGTTGGTGGATCTGTTTTTCTTAAATGGCATCTGTCAGCAGGATTGTCCCTATGACTCTGGCTGACCTGTTACATGTGCGCTTGGCAACTGAACGCATCTGTGTTGGTCCCATGGTCATATGTGTCCGCATTGCTGAGAAAAACGAAGTTTTAGGCTCCATTCACACGACCGTATGTTGTCCGCAAAAAAACGGATCCGTGTCCGCAAAAAAACGGATTGCATTCCGTTTTTTTGCTGATCCATAGACTTCAATAGGACATGGCCCTATTGAAGTCTATGGATCAGCAAAAACGGAATGCAATCCGTTCTTTGCGGACACGACAGCATTTGGCGGACAACATACGGTCGTGAATGGAACATTAATATGTGCAAATGAGCCTCTAGGAGCAACGGGCGTTACCATTAGGCTCCATTCACACGACCGTATGTTGTCCGCAAAAAAGCGGATCCGTGTCCGCAAAAAAGCGGATCCGTGTCCGTTTTTGCTGATCCATAGACTTCAATAGGGCCATGTCCTATTGAAGTCTATGGATCAGCAAAAACGGAATGCAATCCGTTTTTTTGCGGACACGGATCCGTTTTTTTGCGGACAACATACGGTCGTGTGAATGGAGCCTTACACCTAAGGCCTCTTTCACACGAGCGTGTCCGGATTAGGTCCGGATGCGTTGTGGATGCGTTCAGTGAAAACTGTGCGATTTCACAGACAAAGCCATTCAGTTTTGCCTGCGATTGCGTTCAGTTGTTCAGTTTTTTCCGCGCGGGTGCAATGCGTTTTGATGCGTTTTTCACGCGCGTGATAAAAAACTGAAGGTTTACAAACAACATCTCCTAGTAACCATCAGTGAAAAACGCAACGCACCCGCACTTGCTTGCGGATGCAATGCGATTTTCACGCAGCCCCATTCACTTCTATGGGGCCTGCGTTGCGTGAAAAACACAGAATATAGAACATGCTGCGATTTTCACGCAACGCAGAAGTGATGCGTGAAAAACAACGCTCATGTACACAGACCCATTGAAATGAATGGGTCAGAATTCAGTGCGGGTGCAATGCGTTCACGTCACGCATTGCACCCGCGCGGAAAACTCGCTCGTGTGAAAGGGGCCTAAAGGCTCAGCTCTCTCTGCAACTGCTGCGCTCTCTGCGCTTTGATTGACAGGATCAGGCAGTGAAAATGTCATCATTAGCGTTGAGCAAATCGAGCTTCGGATCCAAGACCCTAAGTCTGTTAGTTCAAAACTCAAAACCGAAGTCTCACAGGAATTCGACTTTAGGCCCTAGTTTTAAACTGGTTTTCAAGTTGAAAAATCGAAGTCCAAAGTTAATGACCGAAGTCCCGCGAAACTTTGGTAATAACGAATTTCACCTCGCCGGAGCCCATACACGTACATTGCTGTACGGAGATTAATCTTCGTACAGCATTCAAAGTTTTGACCAAAGCGGCTTCGCTCAACACTAGTCATCACACCTGGCCCTGTCAATCAACGTACAGAGGGCGGGGCAGTTGCAGAGAGAGCAGAGCCTCTAGGTGTAATGGCAACGCCCCCATTGATCCTAGAGGCTCATTTGCATATATTAAAACATCATTTTTCTCAGCACTGCGGCACATATGAACATGGGACCAACACAGATGTCTTCAGCTGCCAGCGCACATGTAACAGGCCAGCCAGTGTCATAGGTACAGATCTGCTGACAGAGGAGCTTCAATTCAGTTTAGTATTTTGAGTTCAATATTGAATACTCTTCTGAATACGCGGGGGTCTTATTGTCTCCATGACTCTATACTATGCCCTGTTGGGTCATCCTAGGTTATTAAAGGTGTTTTCTGGGATTTTGATATTGATGGCCAATACTTAGGGGGGTCCAACTCCTGGCACTGACTAAAAGGGCACCCCAGAGCTCCGCGCCTCCTCTGCAGTTTTTTGCTGTACATTTGCTAGCAAGTTGTTTTGTATTGCGGCTTGAATAGAAGTGAGCTGCAGAGGGCTGCAGTACCGGGAACAGCCACTACCAAATGTATGGCACTGTTCTTGGTAAACGGTAAAGCACTTTCCTGCGGTGGCGGTACCAGAAGTTGGACTTCCAAAGATCTGACATTGATGACTTATCCTAAGGATTGGCTATCAGTATAAAAGTACCAGAAACCCCTCTTTAACACATAAATGCCTGCTGCAGTTATTTGTATATTAACCAGACTGTTTGTTCATGGCTTGCTGAGCATTAAATATTCATGTGTTACTGAGCCGAGCTGTCCTGGCTATACACATAGCCTATAATTACAATAAAAAAAGCTATTATCAGATCCCTTCCCAGCAGCTAGCCTGTTTACTGATGGTTTCCAGGTAGCAACAGATTGCCTCCTATACTTTAAGTTAGAATCATCATCGATAGAAACATATGCTATAAAGAGCCACATACTGCCGAGCACCGCCGGATCCCTATTGACTGTAATGCGATTCGGCAGGATTCTGGACAGTTTCTTGCATAAATGCCGGACTTTTTGTCCAGCTAAAGCGGGCATTTACAGTATGCTGGAAATCAGCCGGATCCCCATTGAATCCTATTATAGTCAGTGGGGATCCGGCGCTACTCGGCAGTATCCAGCTTTGCCGGATATGGTAAACTTCGCTAATCTGTTCACTACCGGAACAGGCTACTGGATAAGTGATCATAGCTTAAAATTACAAGCAAGATTTTTTTTGACTGTCCCAACAATTTAGAAAATTCGGGTCCATGTGACCTGGTTAAAAACCATTGGAAACCCAGGTTTGCTTCATGTAATAGGATCCTCTATACTAATATGAATCCGAACCTGCAAATCTTTTTTCTGGCTGCCAGGCTTTATAATCATATCTCTCCTGACAGGGCTCAAAATTTTAGAAATAAGTTGGCTTTGAGAAAATAAGAGGAGCATATAAGTGAAATAAATGTCGGCCTCAGATCAGACCCCATACCTCAGATCAGACTCCCATGCCTCGGATCAGACCCCATACCTCAGATCAGACCCCCATGCCTCGGATCAGACCCCCATACCTCAGATCATTCCCCATGCCTCGGATCAGACCCCCATACCTCAGATCATTCCCCATGCCTCAGATCAGACCCCCATACCTCAGATCAGACTCCCATGCCTCAGATCAGACCCCCATGCCTCAGATCAGACTCCCATACCTCAGATCAGACTCCCATGCCTCGGATCAGACCCCCATACCTCAGATCAGACCCCCATACCTCAGATCAGACTCCCATGCCTCAGATCAGACTCCCATGCCTCAGATCAGACTCCCATGCCTCAGATCAGACTCCCATGCTGCAGAAAAAAAACAAAAACGTACCTCTCCTGCTCTGGACACCACCACTCCTAGGATCCAGCTCTCTTCTTCTTCCTGCTGACCAGGAAGCGGTGAGTACAGAGCCCGGGGAGCGCTGCATTTACCTCTTCCCGATCCTCCGGTACTAATGAGTGATTTCATAATGGAAGCGTCCATTAGTATTTGTCCCATAAGACACAGTGACATTTCCCCCCCACTTTGGAGGGGAAAAAAGTGCGTCATATGGGGCAACAAACACGGTATATACTTTAGAAGACCCCATTAGTTAAAAATACTAAAATAAGTAAATACTCTCCTCACCAGTACCACACAGCTCCTTTTCACGGTCCACCTTCGACATGCAGGAAATGCCTGCTCAGCCAATCACTGGCCATAGCAGTGGTCCGCCTGCACCAGTGATTGGCTGAGCGGGCACGTGTGTCGAGTGAGACAGGAAACAGATAATGACGGTGGACTGTGAATGGGAGTGGTGAGTATTGATTTATTTTATTATTTTAAACCATGAGAACCTCTTTCTAATAATATAACTGGACATCTCATTTAATGACAAAGATATTTTTAGAACTTTAGTTTCAGTGTCACAATACCGTCCTCTTGTGCGCCAAATATGTGTATCCTGCTGCTTTGTATATACTCAAGGACCCTGCTAACTGGAAGGGATCAAAGACTGTGTCCCTTTCCAGGAAAAACAGGGCTTATTTCTGAGCTCGGAAGCTATCATGTCACACAATGATAAAGCTGCAACTTCCTACTCACCATCCGTGTTTTCACTGCAACCAAATGTTATCTTTAGGTTACAATAGCTGGTAAAAATAACCTTCATAAGAATCTTGCTCCCAACACATGGAGGGTCAGAAATATTGTTAAAATACAAATTTCTTATGTATGAACGTTATTGTGGTCTTCCTGTTTCTTTTTGTGTCTTTGAAGACGTTATTGTTAAAGGGGTTTTCCGGGTGATTGATATTGATGGACTATCCAGAGGATAGGTCTTCAGTATCTGATAGGTGGGGGTCCGCCAATCAGCTGTTTAAGGAGGCTGTGGCGCTCCGATGAGCGCAGTGTGCGCCTCAAAGTATACAAAGCACAGTGCGTGCTCACCTCTTTTGCTTAATTCTCGACTTGAAGATACATAGTGCGCATGTGGCGCATGTGCCGTCACAGCACTTGTGCGCAGGAGCTCTGCGCTAGACGAAAGGGTCTAATGCTGTCAGTCTAAAGGTAGGGGGCAGGAACTACAGTAGAGGGGCCGAACTGAATAAGCCCCCGGTACTGAAATGCTTAATTTAAAGGGAACCCGTCATCAACTTTATGCTGCCCATACTAACGGCAGCAGAAAGTAGGGACAGGTGAGTTGATATCAGCGGTCTGTCATTTATAAGTTAAAAGTAAGTGGTTGCCGAGAACCAACATCACAATCATTGCAGACTGGGCCTGGAAAAGAGTCATGGCCACCGGAGAAGAGTCCTGGTTATTCATGAATTCCTGCTCTCCCTGCTGATGACTGACAGTCTTCTACCTAGTTTTCTCCCTTTCTCTCTAGTAGAGAACTGGCAATCATCAGCAGATGGGTGAGAGAGCAGGAGATTATGAATAACCAGGACTCTTCTCAGGTAGATTTGACTCTTTTCAAGGCCTGTGCTGCAATGGTTATGATGCTGGTTCTCAGCAACCACTTACGTTTAGCTCATGAATAACACACCGCTGAAATCAGCATTTCTGTCACTATTTTATGCTTCCCTCAGTGAGATCAGCATAAAGTTGATGACAGGTTCCCTTTAAGTTCCTTTTTCTCCACCACCGGACCACCGACAGTGTCATCAACCCTACTAGGCTATATTGCTGGTAGGGTAGTGTTAATCTAGGTGACAAAGCCGCTTTAAGACATCCTATATGTAAATTTATTTAGAATATGGTTTGCGGTTACTAGAAATGGAACAGGACATGGATGTATGTCTTCTCCACTTCTGTCAGCACAATTGCATCCCATAGAGATGCAGAGTGGGTCAAAACAAAAATTCTAAATTACGCTGTACTCTCTAGACTCTCCCTTCCCTCTTATGGCCTAAGGGTCACACTACCTTCCCATCTCCTAAGCTTGTGCGTTTTCAGTGGGGAAAATAGAGTAAACTGCTATCAGCTACCTCTGATGGCGGTTCATCTGCTTTGAGAACATAGAATTTCAACATGCCCAATCCTTTCTTCCCTGACATATGCTGTAGGTCAGCTGAACATTTCATACAAATTAGATGTTTGGCCATTTCCACCAAAATTGTTGGGATTGGCTGCCCATACACATTAAATAGATGTTACCCAACAGGACATTTGTTCTGCCAACAGCTATTCCTCCCATCTCCTTCATACCAGACACCTGGTAGCAGACACTCTAGCAGTGGCTTAGCTCCCCTAGAACCACAGAATCGTGCACCTGAAATCAGTTGCCGTCAGGAATATTGGGAGGCCTCCATACAAATTAGATGGCTAGCCATTCCCACCAAAATCAGTGGTTTTTGATATTTATCTAATGTATATGGCCAGATTGTGTTTAGCGACGTTTAGGGCATTATATGACTTTGTAGAAAGTTTATGTTACTGATAAAAGTTGGAGCTCCCTCCTCACTGGCCTTATGGTAGCCTAACAGTCTTACTCTTTGCATGTAGACTTGAAAGTCCATGTTTGAGCTGACATTAAAGATACACTGACTGCTAGGGATGTATTATCCAGCAGCTATAGCTCATGAAATAGGGTTGTCAAGCACAGGGACAGCCTCGGTTGTGTGCAACCCTTGCAATCACAGAGCATGGATAATTAGTCTCTGCTAAAAGTGGTATTCCTGCTGTCTTGGGCACTTAAAGCATGTGCCACCAATCTAACATTTGGAAAGGTAGTTACAATGGATGCAAGGAAACTGTAATGGATGTTAAGGAAACTGTCCAAATCAATTGGACAGAGTACGGAAATGTTATTTGGGCACTATATGGCATACCACAAAGTGGAGGATGTCACACTGGTCACTATCTAACCTAAGGGGGACATTGGTGAGGCTGCACTTTCCAAGCAACCATCTTGTCTTATGCTACAAAGTTGTTTAAGATAAAGACTGAATTGACACTGAACTGGGTTTGAAAAAAGTGTCAAGTAGCGTCACATCTCCGATAAATTTGAGTAGATGACTTGTGTAACTCGGAATATTATTTCATCCACGAAAGAGATGCTACAGTTGTTGTCCTTCACCGTGAGAAGTTCTGGCATAGGTCCATATCTGCATTACGCGCAAAGTTACGACCGTCACTATCAATGCCAGTTCTTAATATCGTAAAGCATAGACACAAGCAGTATTTGTCCTTGTCAAAATCAAAGCTCCCTGCCTGCGTTTTAGCATCCAATGTTCAGACCTTCCGAGGAGCTGTCATTTTCCTTGCAGGTAATCTGGAGTTCATTGTATGAATTAACTTTGACTCGCAAAACCAACCTACTGAAATATTTATGATTAAAAGTCAAAAGGATGAGAACGGATGGTGTTACCTGCATTTTTTTTTATAAATTTATGTAATATTTTGGCAGCTGCTATTCCGGGGGGAATGGGAACCGATTATGATGCCTGACAGTGGTGCCATGTCTTGTCTATGAGCGATATCCATACTTCAGGTCATAGTGGGGTTTCCCATGCCCTGGCAAATGACAATTAAATTTCTGTTTTAGAGGGATGAGTAACTCAATAAAGTATTGTCTTTTCTAATTGCAGTTGGAACGCTATGTAATGAGTTAATTAAATGTTCTTAAGTGGCTCCTATGCATAGGTAATTTAATGAACACTTTCCAGACTGCGGATTAATGAAAATAGAATATGCCGTAATTGACAGTACCTGGTCGCTTAAACTATTACCCCATGAAAGACATACTTATAGGCAGAGAACAATGTGTCTCTGTGACTGTGGAGAAAACAATGGAGAAAGAATATGCTGAAATCTAATAACTTATTTGATATGATATTCGCCTCTATCCATAACTGGTCCTGCGTAGTAGTAGATAATATATATATATATATATACTGGGGCATCTATGTCTGTTCATGAATGGAGGTACTCTATGAAGGGGGCAGTGAGACATAATAGTGACCACAGTGGCAGGCAGACCCCTGTCCACTTGTAAGATTATTTACATGTATATAATTGTTGTGATTTGGTTATTTTAGTCAAATTTGTTTATTAGGTATGGCAGAGAGGAGGATTTGGTCTGGCTGGAAAGCCATCACTTTCATGGAGTCTTAACAATATCTACATGTGGTGTTGTCAGCTTCTTTGTGTACTCTTAAAAACTTCTTCATGTATTCTTAGAAATTTCTTTTCATTACGTTCATGTGCTCTTGACGACACCTTCATGTGCTCTTGACGACACCTTCATGTGCTCTTGACGACACCTTCATGTGCTCTTGACGACACCTTCATGTGCTCTTGACGACACCTTCATGTGCTCTCGGCGATAACTTCATGTGCTTTTGACAACACCTTAATTTGCCTTTAATAAACACCATGTAGTTTTGAGAACAACTTCATCTGCTCTTGACAACAACTTCATGTTCTCTTGAAAGCTTCTTCTTGTGTTCTTAGAAAATTCTGCATGTGCCCTTGACAACTTCATATGTTCTTGACAACAACTTCATGTGAGCTTGACAACTCCTTCATGTGCTGTTGACAACTTCATATGTTCTTGACAACACCTCTATGTGCTCTTGACAACACCTTCATGTCCTCTTGACTACACCTTCATGTCCTCTTGACAACAACTTAATGTGCTCTTGACAACATCTTCATGTGCTTTTGACAACTTCTTCATGTGCCCTTGACAACAATTTCACGTGTTCTTCGACAGCACCTTCATGTGGTCTTGACAGTTTCCTCAAGTGCTCTTGACAATACCTTCATGTGGTCTTCCCAACACCTCCATATGATCTTGAAAAGTTTTTCATGTGTTTTTGTCAACATTTTGATGTGATGTTCTTGACAACACCTTCAAGAGGTGTCTTTGATTAAACTTCATGTACCCCAATGTTTAAATGTGTGGCAGTGGTGGTTGTGTTAAGCAGTCCAAAAATATTGGATGTATATAGGAGGTAAACAGATACTCTCCCTAACATCTACTTCAGACAATGATCCCACTGCAAAGACAAAATATAAAGTTAGTCAGCACATCCTATAAAATGAAGTGAATGCAAAGGTGCGCATCGCCATGGCAGAAAATACAAAAGTAAAAGCAAACACAATGCAACAGCAGTCTGCAAACATAGAATATATGAACTAGTGATACAAATTGAATTGGAGATACTTAGCAAATATATTTTGATCAAAATCTTTTTTGGCCGTCCACCATGGCAAGGTGACATCTTTGTAGATGGGATCCTACTTTATATGTGTGACAGAGTGTCTGGAGACGTATTGGGCGGGGTCTATGTGTGCCCAAGATTCCTCACTTCTGTCATTTAAGAAAAGCAACCAGGGAAATGTTCAGAGGTCTATGCAGACGTCTCTTTAATTCGAGTTTGTATAAAACCTGTTTTTAGGGCCTGTGTTGCTGGAGTGAGGAGAGAAGGGTGGGCCCCCACTCCATCCGGACAGTCCAGGTTTTGGGCTGTCAGGTAATCACTCCTCAGGAGTGTTAGGCTGATGTAAGGCTGAGAATACAGACACAGAGGGCTCCACCTGGGAACAGGTTATATGCTTAGGGCCTGAGAGCACTCCAAAAGGTATGGACCTTGCTATTTTGTTTGGTGCCCGGTATTAGGCCGGCACTTGGTCAGTGAGGTTTCTGCTGTATAGATAGAGCCGGACAGGCTTAGAATTTTTGTTTGTTATAATTTTTTGGGGGGTCTGTATCTCAACCTGTCAATAAAACTGGCTGAGGCCAGTTAAAGAAATTCAATGCTGTTTGGACTGCAATTTCTACGGTGTGCCTGCTAAACGGTGCCTGTCTACCCAGGAGACGACACTCCGCTAACTGATCCCTTACAATGATATCTCTGCTTGTACCAATTGACCTCAAATGAATTCAGGAATAACAGGATAGAACTATATACTACACTAACTAAAATCAGCCTGTGGAAAAGATGTATAGAGAAGTATATAGGAGGTAAAGAGATACTTCCCATAATGGCTACTCAACACAATGATCCCACTTAATGAATGTGCCAACTGCATTTCTAAATAGGTTGAGATGGCACCAGCACTAATAAAGTGCCCGATTATAGCAGGAATACAGTCCCTATGAATAAGGACATCAAACCTTGTGGAGACAAGGAAGCTTGTGGAGACAAAAAAGGTGGGTTAAGACTTCTAAATATAGGCAGTGGTATGCAGGGGCAAAAACAATTAAGGTATAACTGTCACTCTTCGGTGTGGGAGGGAAACCCACACAGAACGTAAGAGGGAAAGGGGTGAGGGGATTACGCCTGAAAACTAGGGAAAGGAGCAGGTCACCTTCTAGAGATGCCCTAAACAAAGTGCTGACTGACTGCCAGTATGAACTGACCTGAGAGGTAGGTGAGTTCATACACAGTAACCTAAAGTCCTAACTCTCCCTGTAGGACCCTGGTCCTAATGTCAGGACAAGAGACAACCTGTTCCTCCAAAGGGTAGGACGAACAGAAGTCTCCCTCAGGCCTAAATACAAATGACAGGGAAAAGAGCAACACAAGAAAACCCCAACAATAAACAATAGGGGAAGAAGACACTTAACTCTAAATCGCTATGGAAGCACAGAAACTCCACCAAGATCCAAACACCAGCAATCCACAAAGACTGAAGCTATAAACCGCACAGCATGGTGGCAGAAGCCACAATAAATAAGGAAGGTTAAATGATCACATAAGCAACACCTGAGGCAAAGGGTGTGGCAATTACCAGAAACAACACAGACACAAATTGATCCACAAGGAACCTGTCAGATTAAACCATGTGTTGCAAGTATCACTGATCTCCTGGCACCTGTCACAGGAACGTTCGTGACAGTAACGTTGGGTAAGCATTTTTCCAGGTACCTCGTGGTGAGGTTGTGGATGTGCATGATTCATTTTCTGGTTTCCCTCTGTTTTTAGTACAGATTTTCCTACCTGAGCATTAGTCCGTTCAGTCCCTTACTGTCTGGCTTGCATATAATAAATTGCCACATTATGTAGACATGACAGCTACTGCCACATTAGATATGTTCCTATCGATTATCTGATTAGCCTTTTATTCATTTTTGGCAGAAAGACAAGAAAACATTTACCTTTATTAGCAGCTGAAGTTGATTTTGTATGAATTGATTGTCAGCACTTTTGTGAACTCTCATCCACGGGGAATGTAATGGGAACACAGATCAGAGATTTTCCACACATCGCTTATTATGTTTTCACTTTTTTTTTTTGTCAGTCATCACATCCTCTATTCATTGAGAACTCGCTGTCTGGCAGATTAGCTCATAGCTGATGTAGTTTTTTATTTTCTGGAGCCTGGACTGCCAGAAGATGCGCCAGATTTATTATGAGGTGCGTTTTACGCCATCACACTTCGTATTAAAGTTGGTTGATAGTTGAATAAACAATGATCTGGGGAACGTTTATTTCGTAGACACGGCCATACACATTTTAGTCCATATTGGCTATTACGGTTCTTCAAACTGGCCATACCTGTTCAATGAAACCAAGCGATGCATGGAAGGTCTTTCTAGGAACATTCTTTCAAAGAGAGATCTTTCTTTAACAACTGATCTTACTTTGACCGAAAAATCATTCGTCCAACAACCGGTTGGAAATATTAAACATGGTCGACTTTTTTCAAACACTAATGGTCAGCTAAAAGTTGATCGTTCATTGCTAACTTTCACCCAGTGAACATTCGGTTTGGTTGATATCTTCCATTTAGATCAACTTTAGACTAATCATGTATGGCAGCTTTACATGATTGGCCACTTGTTTGAATGGCTGAAATGTAATAGTCCATTAGGTACCACTGTAAGGGAGGTATATGGCCAGCTGCAGCTTCGTTGTGATTTCCAGAGGCTTCTGAAGCTAGTGGTGACAATGGGCCATCTAATATTAAAAAGAACAAGGATATTTACACTAGATAATAATGCAGCATTCGCATCTGAGATCTGAAGAGCATACTTGACTAACTCTTGTTAGCTTGCCCCAAGTAATATAATGACCAGCACCATTCTAAGTGGAAGCGAAAAGTTATTGTATTGTTCTATGAAGGGTTTGATATCAGAAATAGATAGTTATGTCACTATAAAGGGAATGTGTCATCAGAAAAAAAATGTCAGAAAAATGTATTTTTAAAGAATCATTGGTGATATTGAATATTCTAAAATCCTTTCGCTAAACCTAATAATATGTGCCACTTTTTGGTCTGTATAGATCAATTCTCAGCGGTCATCTCATTATCACAAGCAGGATTACAATGACAGATATCACTTCTTTATAGGTAACTCAGGATCTACCATTTGCAATAAGTGATATCACAGCTTATCTACTCCCTCCTGACCTCTGCACAGGTAACAGAGCATGCCTAGAAAACACTCTTATAGAAGTCAATGATTCCCATCCAGACTATTGCATCTATGGCTGTTGGTGGCTGCTGTAAAGCATATCTCTAAATGCTGTTACCAGCCCAGGCAAGATGGCCGTCCCCATAATCATGTTCACACAGGAAATAGAATAACAAAATCTACAATCAGAAAATAAAAACAGATTTAAAAAAAAGATACGTTTCGCTATCTGGGTTTAAGTGGCAGAACTAATTCTAGGTGACACATGCTTATATTAGATGTATTTCTGGCGCAGATCTGCGACTTTTCACCACTCACTCCAATTCTAAAAAAGCAGGCGTGGCAGGGAAGGGGACAGCTGGCTGGCCCGTTTCATTCATAATTTTCTCCGCCTGTTTTCGGTGCAGAAAATGGTCTGAAGCTGGCTTACATTTAAACTGGTGCTGGATGCCTGCACCTCTTCATAACTTCGGCAGATCCACAGCCAGATATAGTCTTCTAAAACGCCAGTCTTAATAAATGACCCCCAAAGTTCAAAAAGACTTTTCAGCTAAAAGCATACAGTTAATGGAATAGTCGTGTGCCCCCTGAGGCAGAGCATCGTATACTTTTCTGTAGTAGCAAAAAAAGTCAGTAAGATTTATCTGTCTGCCTTTGCCGTCCATCCATCCCCTGCTAATAAGTGATGCATAAAGTTAAAATGTAAAATATGTCATGGCCATCTCTTACTAATGTTGCCGTAAAAGAGTGACTCAGTGATTCTAATAAAAAGCATTGCGCTGTTGTGAACTTACCGCCTGATAATATTAGAAAGTGAAGCAAGTCCTTGCAGAGATTTACTGGGAAAAGGTGGAGTTGTGTGAACTTTTCTCTTTGCCAGATAGAGGCCCAGCTGAGCCGTCCTAGATCCTCTATTACTTCTATCAGATATCCAGATATAGGGGAGTGGAGGGGATAGTCCTTGTTTTGGAATAATGCACTGGGATAATTTAACCACTCATGGTCCTAAGGACGATCGGCATCCAGAATTACTGTACATCCATAACCACCTTTAAAGGGAGCCTGTCACCAGGAAATTCACTATTAAACCAGGCCTAATGCCTTGAATGTAATGATACCTTTCACATATAGCTTCATCCTGGAGAAAAGGTACTTTTGATCCATATAGAAATGACGGCCCAAGCCTTGCACCCTTGCTTCTTCTGCCGGCCCTTCCCTCTCCTTCTCGGTTTAGAGGGCCATAGCGAGATGACTATGCAAAAACAAAACCCTGTCACTGGTTTAAAATATTAAAGGGGTTTTCCGTTTTTTATACTGATGACTTATCCTCTAGAGAGGTCATCAGTATCTGATCGGTGGGGGTCTGACACCTGGGACCTCCGTCAATCAGCTGTTTGAGAAGGCACCGGTGCTCCTGTGAGTGCCACGGCCTTCACTCTGCTTTTTCTAGTACAAGTGATGTCATGTTCATCGATCTCATGGCCTAGGAGCAGCTAGGAGAACATGGCTTAGAAGCAGCTAGGAGCACATGGCCTAGGAGCAGCTAGGAGAACATGGCTTAGAAGCAGCTAGGAGCACATAGCATAGGAGCAGCTAGAAGCACATGGCTTAGAAGCAGCTAGGAGCACATAGCCTAGGAGCAGCTAGGAGCACATGGCCTAGGAGCAGCTAGGAGCACATGGCTTAGAAGCAGCTAGGAGCACATAGCCTAGGAGCAGCTAGGAGCACATGGCCTAGGAGCAGCTAGGAGCACATAGCCTAGGAGCAGCTAGGAGCACATGGCCTAGGAGCAGCTAGGAGCACATGGCCTAGGAGCAGCTAGGAGCACATGGCTTAGAAGCAGCTAGGAGCACATAGCCTAGGAGCAGCTAGGAGCACATGGCCTAGGAGCAGCTAGGAGCACATAGCCGAGGAGCAGCTAGGAGCTTATGGCGTAGGATGGCGATACCAAGCACAGCCGCTATACTATGTACGGTGCTGTGCTTGGTAAGCAATCACATGATCACCGCTGCCTTCTCAAAACAGCTCCCAGGTGTTGGATCCCCATCAAAACCCTTTTAAATTCTGCCAACACATGAAAGACAGGTGGCAGGCAGGAAATCTGGATTGCATAGGGTGCTATACACCCAACATCTCTGTTAGTACTCTCCACTTTAAAAGTTATATATAAGTAATATCACAAAAATACATTTAATTCATAAAACATTTACTGTAAATACATAAAGTACTGGAATAAAGTGGAATATTTTCCTCTTAAGAGCTATTTAAAATTGCTTGCCTGGCACTTTTTGCAGGAGCAGAATGGGCTACTTGCAAGTAGTCTTGCTTTCATTCGCTACTGTCTGCTCCATTTTTCTAGAAAATGTTCCTAAGTCAACCTATTTTCTTCAGTGATTTGACGAAAAGCTGAATGTGCATTTTAATGAAGTGATAGTTTGGAAATGCAGACTGCAGAATATCTGTAAATGAATTTAAAGGGAACCTGACCTGAAGGCAGCATGTTATAGAGCAGGAGGAGCTGAGCAGACTGCTATATAAATTTGTAGGAAAAGTCAGTAAAACATATAATTCACTCATTGATATCTGTTCTCATTCTGGGCTTTGAAGTCCAGGAGTCCGTCCTATAAGTGACTGACAGCTCTCTCTGTATACACAGTTACAGAGGGAAGGCTGTCAATCACTGATAGGACCTCCTTCTTGACTGCAAAGCTCCGAATGAGCAGGAGTTTAAATGAATGAAGCACGAGTTATACTCAATCTTTTCCCACAAAACTACATATCAATCTGCTCAGCTCTTCCTGCTCTATAACATGCTGCCTGCATTTTCATGGTGACAGGTTTCCTTTAGGCAGACTCCAGTAGCATCCTTGAAGGAGTTAGACTGGGGTTCCTTGGGCCTACTTTATGATTCTGAAGGTTCACCCTCCATCTACAAACATCTTGAGCATCATAAACTTTGTTGTGATTGAGGCAGAGAACACATCATCAGTGAGGTCTAACGGGTTATTTGTAAATCAAGAAATAAACCCAAGTGCCATAGGAGTCCGTCCAAAGTCACCACCAAATACTGTTGGCTTCTGGATCTTTTGAGATCTGATGGACCAGTTACCCAGTGGAGGCACTCAGTTCTCTCAGGGGAACACTTTCGGGGCTTTGTTCAACAGGTGTAGGATTAGGCTTGATTTCTTAGGGCCTATGTGAAATATCCAAAGTTAAAGGAGTCTACTCTAGTGACAGACCCTATTTAACCTCTTCCCACATCACAACATACATGTACGTTATGGGAAGGGTCACCTGCCTGTATTGATATAGTAGTGATTGTAGAACCATCTTCTGGAGCAAGGCTGTGTGTTGCCCTCCAACCCTGGCCAGGATTATGGGGAAAGCTCTGAACGTACTTATTAAACCCTTTCAATGCCGATCGCAGCACTGGCAAAAAGAAGGGGCTCTCTTTGTCATCACACCTTCAGGTCTGCATTGTGAACGGCAGTGTTGACTGTTTTTATCCTGTCGGCTTGGGCCCTAAAAAAGGGGTCCAGAGCTGTCCAGTATAAGCCCATGTAGGGGCATAAATTAGGTAAACGGTATTAGGAAAAATGGCTATGGTGGAATTGCAATTCACCTACTTTCCATAATCCCCCCAAAAATCTGTATAAATTAAAAATTAAGCAAGATAGCTAGATAGACAGACATCTCCCAAGGCTGCACTGTCTTAAATAGTTTCTTCTGGCCCCTCTGAATGGAATTTAGCAGTAATGTGTCAATTTTCTCACTTATAATATCTGTACTTGATCTAAAATATGTCAAGTCAGCAGATAATTTTAAGCAGAATGTTCCACTGAAGCTTTCAAATACTCCTCAACAAATGATCTGCATTGGTAAGCTCTTTTTCCAGTGAGGCCACTCATTGTCATACGAACATCTTCTAGGAGTGTACCACCAGGTCTAACCATGTCATGACATAAGGGCCTAGAATCTTTACTTGCATGTCCCACAATATAACTTTTTCTTTGGCTAAATGGAAATTAGAAGTATTTTAAAGAGACCTAAGAGAAGTGGTACCGGTTTGGATTCTCTAGGTCATTGGGTGGATGAGTAGAACAGATGTAGATGATTATTATGTCCTTTCACTTCAAGGGACACTTGTTGGAATTTATCATGTGTCAAAGAAATATTTTCTGAGAGTAGGAGAGGTACGCCTGGTAATTTTGGTTAAACAGAACTGCCTTTGTTGTTTCGTATTATTTCACCTCGAAGTCAAGGGCCCCAGAAAAAAAAAGGTTAAACTTTTATTAGCCCAGTAGGAGATTTGTTTCCGGGGGGGTCCCTCCTGTAGCTGACTCTGTGCAATCCATTATTGATACTTCCTAGGGTAATGAATGGTTTAAGCAATATTCAAGAATCTTATGCATAAATGGGCATGCATGTGCAAAAAGAAGAAAAAAATAGAAAAGGATGAACTGAAAAAAGCAATAAATTGTAGAAAGTTCAGATTGTTGAGATATGAGGGTGACGCCTTAGGTTTCTCTTACACGGGCCAATGTTTAACTAGTGATGAGCACTTATCCATGATATACAAGTCAATAGGCACTTGAAAAGGGGACGAATGATCGCTAATATGCTTGTTTGTCCCACAGTCAATTTGCATATTGTGCTGCCAACAAACAAAATTTTAGGCGCTGCATGAAAGATGCAGTCACTCTTCCAACAAAAGGTGATTGGTGGCACAATGCATAGACAATTATCGAGAACGAGCATTCATATGAATCTATTTCTAACAAAGCTAGAACCAGCGCTGAACCTCCCATGGATCCAGAGATCTCCACATTCATTGCTCCAATGGCTCTGCTAGATTTGTATCAAGGCTGGCAATTCAGGGGACATGTACTTTCTCAGGGTGTGTGTCCTTTCTGCCATATCTCTCTCCCTATCTCAGCTTAGGAGGCAGTTGAAGGATAGAACTTAGCATGTGCAATCAACTCAGCAAGGTGGACAAAGATATCAGAAAAAGAACAACCAGCAGGTGGCGCTATGCAGATACAGTTTATTGAATGACTGAGTAGCTGTACTAAATTTTTTATTACATCCAGTTACAAAGTTATTCAGATCCAGGTGTTGATTTGAAAACTGCATAATATATTTTGTGGGACAACCCCTTTAAAAAGATTAGTTTACTGTCTACCTTAGAGTCTGAGTTCTCAACCTGTGGTCCGTGTTCCTAGGGGTTACATTCCATGTCTCTAGGAGGTACTTGCACTGTAATTATACTCTGCTTTTAATAGGGTGTGCAGCATATGATAGTAGCAGGGGGCAATTGACTTAATGTTAAACGCTTCATATGTTCTTTTAGAGCATATGGATGGAATATAGGGGAGCTGATGTGCTACCTCTATATGCCTGAGAAGACAAAAGGCTTCTAACCCTATGGATAAAGACAAAACAAGATATTTCACTGCAATGAAATACTTTTTATTGAAAGCAGAGGCACATGTCTCTAGCAACATTTCGTTTGATAGTCTGCCCTTCTTCAGGCCGGGCAGAATATATGTTACAAACCATCTTCCAGCCCATCAGTTCTGCTTTGCCCAAAGAATGGCGGTCTATTGTCTGAAGCGTTACTATAAAAACTGTTGGTCTCTTACGTAAACAGTCTTTAATCACACTGAAATATCAAGTGCTGTCTCTACTCTTGATTGATGTGTGAAAAGACCCGAAGCAAAGGGGTCAATAAAGGAAGTGCTCCAAGACATAAGGAAGTAGTGCTGTTATCCCTCCTTGAGTAGCTGTGACTTGATTAATTAAATGGCTTTTGAAGGGTTTCAAGGGGTGCCCTAGGTAGCTGTAGGGAGTCTAAGTTGGAAGAACCCCTTTGATCAGCCCATTGTTGGGGATATTTCAATTTTTAACTCAAATCGAAGCTAAAAATACAGATTTAAGGTTGTTTTCACACCAGTCCCATATTATATGAAGCTGACATATGGGGATTTGTTTCTTAGATCCTCACAAGCTGCATTAGCTGTGCCTGTTGTGGAAAGGAAAGGTAAAAATGGTCACCAATGGCTGTACAGGGTAATTAATAAAAAATGACTTCAGAGAACCACTTTTGTTAGGGAAGAAAATGATGTGGTGACCACATTTGTTCCTCCACCTTACAAGCAGATACAGGTGACAAAACCAGCTCAACCTTGTAAGGACCCCTCTAAATAACTCCCCATATTTCATCTTCCTGGGGTCCTGGAAGGGCATCAGAAGGTTTAGAGATTGTAAGTGGGTATCATAAAATTTACTTGTTTAAAGAAAGGAGGTGGTGGGAAATTCATTCTAGTTCTGGGTCATATCCCCGAGGAGTCCATTAAATTGCTCAATGTGGAGGATGGTTATGGGGATTTTAACTAGGATTCCCATTACAGAGCTATAAATTTATCTCTGTAGGAATCTGTAACTATATTGGCCATAGAATTCTTTGACGTTACTTGTATTTTATTAAAGTAGTTTCCCAGAAATTCCCTATACAGTGTGATGGCTATAGGTGCAAAAATTAAACTTTTGTTGTGTGGTCAGAATTTTACTCTGTGGCAAAATATTGTATTTAACCCAAATTAAATATATATTATTTTGCTAACCCCCAATGAGTTGCCCTTAATGACAGACTCTGCTGAGGTACATTATCAAACTCAACTCTGTGTTGCTAGATAATTTTCAACTGTGATTGGCACTTCAGAAAGCCATTGAGAGGCCGCTACATTTTCCAGCTACCCTAATGGAAAGAGACGTGTTCAGGTAACAGTCTGCCGATAAGGATGAATTCTTATGTGTCAGATTTGGTAGCAGAACTTTTTGTAGCTGTCCTATCCATCTGAATGGGGCTTGCTAAAGTCCAAGGATTTTCTGCAGGAACAACCCCATTCACATGAATGGAACTGATTTTCATTATCAGAAATTTCTGCAAGAATTTGCCATATGTGAGTAATCTGCGTCGGCCAAATCACGCTTATAATGTCTGACTAGAGATGAGCGAGTTGATTCTAAAAAAATCGAATTTGACACAATTTTCCCAAAGGTTCAAATCAAATCCGAATCAAAATTTTTGACAATTTGATTTGAGTGAGCAAAAAGTGAACATTTTTCCGACCATTTTTTGTTCAAAAAACATTAAATAACCTATTCTGTAGTTTGTTTTTAAAGAGGCTGTTACCACCAGCACCATGCATTTACCCATAGCCATATATGCCATTGTCACATTAAGCTTAATAATACTGGCTTGAAGTTAAAGATCGTGAAAGGGGTTAGATACAGTCCTAGGAGTCCCCAGAATGGTATCTACAACTTTTTAGGGCAATTGGAGCATATTTGAGTTTATTCAGACCCCGGTTCAAGCTTATTAGGACCTGAACAAAATCGCTCGACCAATTTGACCGAATCAAGTCCAAATCGAATTTGAAGAAATTTGCTCATCACTATGTCTGACCCGTGTAATAAATAAACCCTTTTGATTATGATTGGAGGAATATGATATCTCCTCTAGAATTATGAGAAGAGGGAATGTAAATAAGCTCTTAGCAAGCTTTGCCTCTGATGCCACCCAATGTAAGGTAGCTATCCTATAAGTCAGTATTTTACCTTTTGAAACAGGCCTTGGCACATGACTTGGATAAAAATTAAGCCAACATCTCAACTGCAGACAGCTGGTTTTGTGTGATTGAACCTCATCAGTATAAAGCAGAGAGTACTGGTTTAACGGAGTGAGAGGCCTAGGTCAGGATTTGGGGAATACTATGTCAATTTAAAATAGAGTTATAACAGTACTCTCTTCTCTTCACTGATAAGGGGCAAAAACACCCCATCTGCAGATGAGAATCTGGCTTAATTATTATCCATGTCATGTGTCAAGGGCTGTTTTAAAAGGTCAAACATTGACTTATAGGATAGCTGCCTTACATGTGGTGGTATCGGAGTAAGAGCTTGCTAAGGGCTCATTTGCATACTCTCTTTCCTTTTGATTATGAGCATATGAGCATGTTTCTGCTTTGACAGTTGTCCAATCATCCACCAGCGTCCTTTCCAGCCTGATGGTTACCCCATATTTAATGTCTGGCACGTACCCCTTTAGGCCTTTTAGCTGCTGTATATCATTGTATCTTTTTACTGTGTACTTTTATTTGTTAGTACTCTTTTACTCGTAAGTGTAGATTCGAAGCAGATGAAAAAACTTGGATCGGAAAGCAGAAAAATGTCACCGAGTTTATTAAGGACAGACGCACATGATTGAAACCAGGCAAAGCAATAAACTAAAAAGCTGCCCTGTATAGAAGATATATAGTGTCAGAGTGTGAATTGCTTTTTTTCCTTTAACCCATATGCAGACAGATTATTCCCTGTGTACATACAGCTGCAGCAGAGTCTGCTAAAGAAAGCATTTCCAAGAGCCATCTCAAGTGGCGGACATGCCTCATGTCAGTGTGATGAGCTCTGCGGTAATGACACAGGCCACTTTCACAGTAACACGTTCTGACTGCTGACTTATGTGTCGTTCCTCCAGCTCACCCCTGAGGACATGTACGTTAAGTACCACTAGGAAGAGCGGAGTCGTAAAAGGCAGGCCCTAAGCTGTTCATATATTGTCGGTCATTAAGGTCTTTTCCCCACAACTTCTCCATGTTGGACAAATGACATAAATTAGATCTGGCACCCTGCATTAGGGCATATTGGTGACATCAAATATGTATATGGACAGTTTACTTTGGGTTACAGGAGTGCCCTGGGAGCACTGACTTACAGCTGACATAGCCAGGTACAAGACATACTCCCAATTTCCCCATGTAGTCTAAGAATTACTGCATACAATTTCCTTTTATCATTACAGGGGATTTCCGGGATTCTCATATTGATGGCCTCAGGAGATCAGTGAAGGTCTAACTCTTCAGCTTCGTGAGCACAGTGTCCTATTCCAAGTCTAGTAACGTCACATCATGGTCACATTGCCTAGACACACATCAGTCCCATTCAAGTGAATAGGGCTGAGCTGTGATACCAAGCACAGCTGCTACCCAATGGACATCACTGTGCTGTGAGGAGTCCGCAGTGCTCACTGGAGCTCCGGGGAGCATCAGGCCTTCCTTAAACAGCTGGTCGGCAGGGTGCTGGGAGTCAGACCCCCGCCAATCTTGTATTGGCGACCTATTCTGAGGATAGGTCATCAAATGTAAATCCCGGAAAAACTCCCTTTAAAAAATCCCTTTAATGTTCATGGAAATATATAGGGATAATTGTACAAAAATATTCCTTTGTAAGGCCTTTATATAGTTTCTAAAGGCTTCTAAGGTAGTAGTAGTGCAGTAGTAGCCGTGGCAGTAGTAGTAATAGCTGTTGTAGTAATTGTAGGATTTGTGGTAGTAGTAGCAGTAGTATTAGTTGTTATAGTAGTAGTAGTAATGCAGTAGTAGCTGTGGCGGTGGTAGTAATTATAGTAATAGTTGTTGTTGTAGTTGTAGTAGTAATAACAGGATTTGCGGTAGTAGTAGCAGTAGTTTTAGTTGTTGTTTTAGTAGTAGTAATAATAGTAGTATTTGTGGTAGTAGTTTCATTAGTAGTTATAGTAGTAGTAGTAATGCAGTAGTAGCTGTGGCTGTGGTAGTAATAGTATTAATAGTTGTTGTAGTGGTAATAGTAGGATTTGTAGTAGTAGGATCAGTAGTATTAGTTGTTGTTTTAGTAGTAGTAATGGTAGTAGTGTTGTGGTAGTGGTTTCACTAGTAGTAGTAGTTATAGTAGTTGTGGTAGTAGTAATAGTGTTTATTTAACTATTTATTGGGGTTAGGGCCTACCATACCCTTCTGTGTCCTGTATCTTATTGTCTCTTGCCTGCTTTACTTGTGATCTCCTGGCAAGAAGAAAGACGTTGCATTCTTGCGTAGCTTAAAGGGGCTTGTACGGGATTTTAAGATGTTTCCACAGGAGAAGCTATTGCTATGAAATAAAGAAATAACCTATACTCTCCAATATAAGGACCATCACTCAGGGGGTGCACGCCGATTCTGCAGTGATGACATCACATACATAATTTATGTGTCTGCTGTAGCCAATCAATGGCTTCAGCGGTCCTGTGCACTGTCACCAGTGAGGCCAGTGATTAGCTGCAGTGGTCATCTGCCCGATGTACGTGATGGTATCACTCCACGACCGGTGGGGACCACTGGTGCAGCAGAACTGCAGAAGAAGGGGCTTTAACTGACACATGTAGATTATTTATTTCTTTTATGCTATTGCCCGTGTGTTAATATCCTGGACACCCCTCTTAGTTCCTCCTTAATACCAAACTCCTCGTGTTCATTTGCGATGGTGGAGACACATGGATCCAGGTTACGTCTGATGCCGAACAACCACGTGTGACATCATTATCCATTGATACACGGCATTATGTTATTTAAGTGAAATCTCTGACCTTTCCAGCTAAGCGGTATAATTCTATCACTCGACAGTAACCTCCAGAAGAAAGCGTCGCTGGGAGCCATTATTTTTAGATTTATGATTTGTGTAAATCGGCCTGTAAAGATGTGATGTAATTGTGACTCATCAAACCTTGGTTTAGAAAGAGCTGGCGGCTGGCTTCAAAGTGATGTTTTTCGTTTATGGTCGACTTCATCTTTTTATCTGGTATTATATATTTAGTGCTGCTCCACAAAGAGTATGCACTTATCTTCTTTTAGAAAAATAGATTACTTTGTATTCCAGTTACCATAATCGTGATTTCATCTGCGCTAACGTCATTCCTCCCCCCAAAGGATAAAGTCATACTACACGTATTTAACGTCAAGATTATGATTATGGAGTCTATTTGCATTGATGATGGCCCAGAAGGGGTGACCCCCATTACACTGGGCACAGTTCTGGACTTTTTTGGCATGAATTGATTCCCCCTGGGACTTTTAACTTTTCACTAAAGTTACAAGGACTGACTGGGCAGTCAATTATCGGGAATGAACTCCATGCCTGATTATTTGTTGTTGGAGGAGGTTAATACTGCACTTACATGCAGCAATCATCTGCTCTGCATGGGGACTAATGATCACTACTACGATTGTTCATCCCCATACAGATTCAGTGTTTCTGTGCAGCAGATCCTTGTTCACACATCATGGTCTGCTGCCCAGAAATGGTGATTTTGGTGTCACTTCAACCATTCTTTCTCCTGATCAGGTGATCGGCTGTCCATTTACATGGGTCCGGTCATAGGGAATGTTCATGCATACGAACGCTCTTCTCCGATAATTGCCCCTATCCTCGGCTTGTGTAAAAGGGCCTTTACTCCACTCTCCCTATTTAGAAAACATGGATGCTCAGCCAAGCCAAGGGTGCATGTGCTGGGAATCAGGAGAGATAGCTGTCGGCTGAACAAGCATTCGGCCAAGAACTATCCAATGTGTATGACCAGCCTAATTACAGTTGTTAGGGCACACGGACAGGTAACAGGGGGTCCACCACCCTTTATTAGCCAGAAAATAGTGCCACTGACAAGCAGAGCATACTGTATTATAAATGGATGGCATGTGAAACTGCTGTCTGTCTGCAGTAATTCCTCGCAAAACCTTGAGTCTCATATTCAAGGGGTTGTGTGGGATATATAGATATATATATTTTTAAAGGAATTGTCTCATCTGAGACATTAGTGGCATAGCGCTACGATATGCCACCAGTGTCACATAGGTGCGGGTCCCACCTGCGCCTATCTCCAGAACGAGGCCCCCGAAGTGTGTGAGAGGGAACCACACAAGCCACAAACCAACTGAAGGGTGGCATGAAGCAGGATGTGCTCAACCCAAAAATGCAGTTGTGCATATATATACAGGGGAGCAGATCCTGCACTTGTAGCCCGTTGCTAATGGCGATCCCCAGCAAAAATGCATACGGTGGAGGATGCCCGCAGCGGACCACAAGTACCACAATAGACATCCTACACAAGATGGCATTCACTTCTATGGGAGCTCTTAATATATCCGAGCGCTGGCTTGGCTATTTCCAGCAGTCTCATAGAGGCAAATAGAGAGGTGACCGTGCATGTGTGGACTTCCAGAAATAGCCAAGTGCCCCCGCTTGGCTATTTTTGAAACTCCCACGGAAATAAATGGAGAGTCAGCCGCACATGCTCAGTGCTCTCCCTCACTTTAGGGGCGGTTGTAGAGATAAGAGCGGGCGTCAGACAGAGGTAGAACCTGCACCTATCTGACAAAGTGTGATATGCCACCAGTGCCTCACATGACACAACCCCTTTAAGTATTTACAGTGTCTGTCTCATTGTCTGGTGACATATTCCCTTTAAATTGTGCACTTAAAACAACTCAACGCAGCCAATTTATTTACTAAGAAAGTGCAGGGGGTAAACAAGTCTTCTATAGACGGAATGACATGACTTCCCAGATACAGGTTTCCAGCTGTGAATTCTAGACAGAGTCTTTGCTTGAATGCTCCTTAACAGGTGAAAGTGATCCAAGTGGCTCTCAGTCGAATAACAATGCCTTCCTTTTCCCCGGCAATGAGGTTAAAGACAAAAGAAACTGATCCTGCTTCTCTGAAGGCTTCTTCAGTAATTGGTATTATCCTGGTGCCCTCTTTTCAAGTCGTCACGCAATGATTAATTAAATAGTGTAAAAGCTTGTGTCACCCTATACCCCCGGTGTCACTCTCTCTCATCTTCTTTTACTTTTTATTTATTTTCAGCTCAGAATTTAGCATAGAATGTAACAGATGTAAAGGCCCAGGACCAGGACCTGAACAGACCAGGGTGCAACCCTGCATATGGCCAAGCCATGCCCACCAATGGCTACAAGATGTTACTTCATTGTGGTTTCATGCCCATAATCTGAAGCCCTTTGATGCTTGATTAAAGGAGTTGTGCAGTGTCAGGATATTGATGTCCTATCATCAGGATAGGTCATCAATATGAGATCAGCAGGGTTCTGAGCCCCGACACCCCGCCGATCAGTTGGTTGAAGAGGCCATGGCTCCCCGTCTTTAATGTTTACCTGCACGCTGTCTCCTTTGTTGTGGCGATGCAGTGTAATTACAATTCCTTCAAGTAAATGCGAGAGGATGGCGTGATTATACTGCACTGCCGCTACAACTTAGAAGAGGACGCAGTGCTCGCACAAATGCTGCGGCCTCTTCAACCAGCTGAGCAGCAGGGGTGTCGGAAGCGGGAACCCGATAATATTGATGATCTGTCTTGACACTGCACGACCCCTTTAAAGGAGTTTGCAGATGCAGGGGATTACTATTTCAATACACGTAATGGATACATGGGTATATGTCACATCCATGTTGCAGAATTTATAGACGTGTTATGTATTTCAGTGTGCAATTTTTTTTTTATATGCTTTGGTATATAGCTTATGTCCCACTCTAAGACTGTCTGGGTGAAGTAAAAGTGTTGCCTCCCTTAGAAAACAGATCACTTGCCCTTTTAAAGCATGTTTAATGGGGTTCTCCAGGAAATAATAAGCTGAAAATACTTAAATATTACTTTATTATAAATATATTATCAAATACCTTTCATTAGTTATAATGGCTTGTTATGTATGGGGAGAAACCATTAGAGGAAATAAAATGGCCACCGTCCTATTAGTACACACAAAACCTGTCCTTATCACACAGGAGAACAAGTTACTTCACTTAACACTGAGCTAAAGAGCTGCCTCATCCTCCTCCCTGCTCTACTTGTCAGGGGTTATGATTAAGATCTTCAGCTGAATCTCTGTAGGAATGGAGTTCATGAGGAGACATGGAGTACAGAGAGGAGGGTGGGGGATGTGGCTGGCGATCAGCAGCACTTGTATGCAGTCTCCATTACCACAGTCTGTCCTGTCCATCCTCTCTGTACTTCATGTCTCATATACTACATTACAGAGATTCAGCTGAAGATCTTATCAGCAGTATTTAAGATCATAATATCTGACATGCAGAGTAGAGAGAAGGATGAGGCAGCTCTTTAGCTCAGTGTTTTGAAGTAACTTGTCCTCCTGTGTGATTAGGACAGGTTTTGTGTGTACTAACAGGACGGCGGCCATTTTATTTCTCCTAATGATTGCTCCCCAAACAAAACGAGCCATTATAACTAATGAAAGTATTTGGGAACATATTTATAATAAAGTAATATTTAAGTATTTTCATTTTCTTAATTCTCTGAGAACCCCTTATAAGTGAATGTCAAAGCCTCTCCTACTAAGGGTTATACCCTTACTATATTTGCTACCATCACCTGATTATCATCTTTTCTCTAACTGGTGGTTCAGTAACCTTTATTTTATAATCTTTCCACTGTTGCTGTACTGGAAATCCGCTCTCCATGCGCTGACTTCCTGTGAGCCTGTTATAGACTTGTGTTTATACACAACAGCCAATCTGAGGAGGAAGAACTGCAGGGGAGGGAGAGAGCAGCAGTCTGAACCAATGATGAGACAGAGGGTGTGTCTCAGACTACAGCAGACTACCTATAAGCTCTGTAGCTAAACTGTAGTCACAGATCACAGCCCTGTCCTATTGCAGCTGAGCGAAGAAAAAAAAAACAGTCAAGGAGTGAGATCTGACGGAAAATAAGCAGGTAATGATCTTTTGTGGGTCTTGATTGAGGTCATTACTGGACAGTTACTTTAAACTAATACAGTGGGCTCCTCTCCACTCTCTTATGTATAGTCAGGAACTTCATCAAGTGTGACACTTCACATCCATTGACCCTGCTGGATGAGATTGAAGCACATTAAATTCAACTGAGATATCACTATACTTTGCTTCTCTTAATATAAAGAAGACCTCCAGCATGTAGACATCCTTTTCTGCCATCTTCCACATTATATTATAGACTATATGCACTTACTTAAGATTCTCTTTTTACTAGACTGGAGACCTGAAACCAGCTACCATGCTAGCAGTGCACCTATAATACTGATTGTGACCATGGTGCATCTAATTTGGTATACACATACAGCGAAATAACTTCATTATTATTATTTTGCATTGGTCCCAACTCATTAGTTCTAGCCTATACAAAAATCCATATCTGCACGCAAAATTCTGCTGGTTGCTTCTGAACTCACCCCACTACACGTGTAGTTGTCCACCAAGATGCAATGCCCTGTGAAATGCCTGGTACAGTACTGGTGAAAATACTAAACTTCCCCCCCCCAAAAAAATCACCATAGTAAGAGCTGTATAGACACTGAACAAGCAGGGATTCTGGAAATGTCAACTCAGGGGCCATTGCAAAAAAAAATATATATATTGATTTGTTTTCATTTAATTTTAACATTCTCATAAGACATTGATTCGTAAGATGTCCCAGGCAAGAAAGCAACAACTTTTTAAGTCCCTATGTGCAATTTTCCAGCAGAGAGATGTATCTTGCTTCATTCGACTGATTTCTAAAGCTCAGTTCCACGAGAAAAAACAAGCTCATAATTCCTCCAGTTCTCTTATCATTAAATCAAACAAGTCAGATCTATCAACGCCATATGCTGTGGATGTATTATTCATAAAACGTGAGTAGGTTCAGGTTGGATTACAGTGAAATATGTTTTATGCAAAATATCCAATGGTCATATATTATTATGGTGAACCGGAGTACTTTTGATGCTGTGTTTATGGTATTTTTGGCTCTCCATGATTCCTTAATAAGCTCCTCTGCCATGTATGAAAAGTTTTACATTTAGGCAGATTCACATTAAATGTGTCTTCTCATCGGGATTGTTGAGGAGGGTCTGGAGGAATTAGATAATGTAGACCTCTTGGGAATTGCCCTTTTTCCCTCCCTACAATTTGATTCTTGGTGGAACCTCACACAAGTCATCAATCACGTTGACCGAAATGTGATACCAGGCTGGGGTGCAACACAAAGTCATAGACCCCGTTAAGAGCCAGGGGTGGCTTTTGCTGTGAGCAACCTGTGCAGTCATACAGGGTTCACTACTAAAGGGAGAGACCTATTGGCCTATATTTCCTAGTTTAATGATTAGGTAGTGTTATTGGGGCACCTTATGCCAATGTTATTTGGGCACTGTATGGCATGTTTATGGATACTGTATTAGTGTACTATTTAGGCACTATATAGTACATTATAAGGAGGTGGTATCAGTAGAACGTACTGCATAAGGCACCATAGAACATAGGACCGGCCCTGGAACCCATTAACATTGGCCAACATGTGATCTAGGTGGTGACCTCAACTCCTTTTAGATTTCTTGTGATGTTTTGTGCATTACAGCATTTTACCGAGACCATGCAAACAACAGCTTTTGGAATTGTAAGACCATGGCCACCATTTTAGTAAAACCCTTGATACTATTGTAGATTATCTGCACTCAAAACCATTTTCTCTGGACTTGAACAGTTTGTCTTCTGGTTCATGATACTTTTGTGTTCCCTATTTATCTTGTTAGAGCTTTTCAGGCAAGTCTTTGATGAAATTTCCCAGCAAAAGTCTAAGGCGGTCATTGTCCTTTCTATAAGTGGTGATAGAGGAGTTCTGGAGGTCAACGGTACGGAGTTATAGAAAGTCACTGGTTCTTAGATTTGTGTTTTCCAGTCTGGCAGTTGTATTGATTGTTTCCAGATGGATTTTGTGAAAACAGCATTCATGATAAGATGCGAGACACCGAGCTATATTCACTCCTTACATACGGAGCTGCAAGTGCCAAATTCCCTCTGTATTCTGCGACAATGTACGACTTGTGTATAATAGGTGCACTGGGAGCTTTATAATAACTGGTCTCCACCGACTGGTTTTTCAGAGAATTAAACAAAAATGAGGCTAACAGTCTGAAATATTTTACATAGAGATGATTAAATCAATTCTTTCGAATGAAAATTCCACCAGAATTTCATGTGATTCGATTCGGAAGAATTTTTGCAGAGAGGAAAGGGAGGAGAAAGGGAGGAGGAAGAAAAAGAGAAGGTCAGGCAGAGCTTCAGGGTGATTGAAGAATTTTAAATTTGGGTAGCATCAATTTGAGTCCAAATCGAATCAGACACAAATCGAGTTTCCAGAAACTCGCTCATCAATACTACTAAAATATAAATACCCCACACTCACCTGCCATTCCGGCATTGGTGCTCCTTGGGCGATGACCTGCTGGACACACTGCAGCCAATCACTGGTCTTAGCAATGATGCTTGCCCATATGGTGCATTACTACCGAGGCTAGGGATTGGTAGAAGTGATCATGTAGATGCATGTGATGTCATCACTGCAGGACACATAATAAATGGTGGGGATCAACAGAGCGCCAACACTGGGAAAGCAGGGAATTAAACAGATGAGTATTATTTAGTTTTTTTTGTTTTTTATTTTAGTACATTTCCTATTGTTAGGGTCATTTTTTAATCGACCCTGTCATGTGATCTGATCTGCAAGCAGCATATTATAGAGCAGGAGGAGCTGAGCAGATTGATGCATACACAGTAGTTTTGTGGGACAAATCCAGTATAATTTTATATTTTATTCATTTAGGTTTCTGGTTATTCTGGGCTTTGAAGTCCAGGAGGCGGTCCTATCCGTGATTGCCAGCCTTCCCTCTATGACTGTGTTTATAGAGATAGCTGTCAATCACTGATAGGACCGCATCCTGGACTTCAAAGCCCAGAATGAGCAAGGCTTTGTCCCATGAATTATCCAGTAAGATCCATCTGTATAGCACCCCCTGCTGTTTATTTTCCCTTTATTTCTCTGCTCGCCTCGCTGAGGTGGACGCACATGCTCCATTCCATCCTTCAACTGCCACCAACCGTATCGACAGTTAGAAGCTGTGACAGTTACAGGGAGATAGCTCCAGCAGAAAGGAAGTGTACCCTAAGAAAGGACACAACCCCTTAGCAGCTGGCTTGAAATAAATATGAAAAGATCAATTGGAGCAATGAATTGGGAGATCTCTGAATCCGTGTGAGGTACAGGGCTGGTTCTAGATTGTCATGAGCCATATGATGTCTGATTTTCATTTTTTATATTCATCGTGGTATAACCCCTTTAACAAGATTTTTTCCATTCACTGACGGCACACAGGGATTTTAAATATGGTTGGTACTTAAAGTGTAACTGTCTTTTTTTTATTTTATTTGTTAGTTTATTAGAGCTAGGCATGTATACCTGAGTTAGTCTATCAATGATTGTCAAAAGATCTGTAATTACCTTATAATAACAGCTTTCATTAATGTTCCCTGTCCCTTTCCACTGCTCCCTTAAAAGACAGTTGCTAGGCCTTGTCTGTCTTCCCTTTAGTGTAAACAGAAGACAGAGGGGCGGTCCTTCACACTGCATGCCTGCATTAGGCTTCAGAGTGAGGAGGCGTGTCTCTCAGTAATCCAATCTGATTGGCTGGCAGGGAGCTGCTGGCTACAGCAAGTGTGTATGGGAAGTGAGTGAAAGCAGTTTTGGCCTCAGAGAACTGGCAGAGGAGCCATCTTGAGAAGGTCCTCATATTGTAAATGTTTAAACAGCCGTAACTAAGGGAAAAACTCAAGGAAAACAGTGGTATGTGAAGAAACTAAAGATTGCTTCATGCATAATGCGCCTGCTGCAGTAACATATGCTAAAATACATTTTTTGATGAAAACATGACGGTTACACCTTAAAGTATATAGTATTTCTTATAGTTCCTTTACATTTTAGGGTAGCCTTATGAACAGTGAATGGACACTTCATGATATTATGGAATAGGGTTGTCACGATACCAACATTTTAAATCGATTTCGATACCATAAAAGAGTATTGCGATACTCGATACCATTCAATACCACGTGAAAAAAATAAAACACCAAAAAAGCTGCGTGCATTCCACATTTATGGAACGTCCTGCCCATAATAGAACAGTCCGATGCTATTTTTTAGGGGGACCAGGTGACTAAAAATAGTGAATCGCCTCCTTCTCCCCTATGCTGCTGAGGATAACATGGCACACGCTGAGAGTGATACTGCGCAGCCTAGCATCGTTAAATAGTAAGATCCGGTATCGTATCGATCCGGGTCTAAAAGTATCGATTGGGTATCGACACATTCGATACCCGGTGCAACTCTGTTATGGAATATGTAATGTTCTCGTTGCTGTACGAGCTCATTTCTGTTTACCTGCTTTAATTTCTCATATCGATTGCGTTGACGTCATATAGCGAAGTCATTTGTGAGGACATAAATAGACAATGTGTGGATTTCCAGCAGCTGTAGAACTATTAGCCCCCAAAACGGCACGTCTGCCACCTAGCAGAAATCGCAGAGCCAGACGCAGCCTGGTATATCAGTGTTATGTGTGAGGTTTATTACTTGTAAAACTGCTCCATTTCAGTGCAGCACCTTCTGAGTCATATTGAGTGAATCTGTCTGGAGGGAGGCCAGAAGACGTTCTGCACAGCAGCAAAGGGCCGCACGATACTGCCGAGAGAAGCCGGAGAGCTAGTAGTGACTGAGCTAATGGTCCGGACTACACATGTCACGCCGAACATCTGGAAATCTGTCTGCTCTGGGAGTCTCCATCATTGCAGGGCAATATGAAAGACGACAGCAGCTGTGCATGAAAGCGCTACGCAGGCTCTACTAGATTTATTTCAAGCTGCCATCTTAGGGGGACATATCCTTCCTTAGGGGTGATGTCCTTTCTGCTGCAGCTGGTGGCAGCTGAAGATGGAACTGAGCATGTGCTCCCATCTCAGTGAGCTGGACAGAGAGATTAGAAAATGAACAAACAGCAGGTGGCGCTATATGGAAATATTTCAGGGAATAACTCTAGCTGTAATACATTTTTAATTACATGCAATTAGAAAAGTATTCAGATCCAGGTACTAGTTTGAAAACTGTAGAATATATTTCATGGGACAACCCCCTTAGGGCTCTTTCACACTTGCGTTCTGAGGATCCGGCGGGCACTTCCGTCCTGCCGGATCCGTCAGAACGCAAGTCGCCTGAAAGCATTTGAAGACTTATCAGGATCCTTATCAGTCTTCGAAATGCTTTCAGGTTACCATGGCAGCCAGGACGCTACTGAAGTCCTGGCTGCCATGGTACTCCACAGCAGTGTACTTACCTGCGCTGCGGACGCTGGGCTCTCCTTCATGACGTCACAGGTCCCCGTGGCGCATAGATCAGTGCGGAGTACTTACCATGGCAGCCAGGACTTTAGTAGCATCCTGGCTGCCATGGTAACCGATTGGAGCCCCAGCTTACACTGGGGCCCCGATCGGAACTGCTGCTGTGCATGTGCAGAGCAAAATGTCGGATCCGGCGATGCGCCGAAACGACGTTTAGCTTAATGCTGGATCCGGATTAATGCACTTCAATGGGCATTGATTCCAGATCCGGCGTTACGGCATGTCTTCTGGATTTTTGGACAAAGACAAATTTGCAGCATGCTACGGTTTTGTCAACATCCAAAAAACGTTCACATACTGATCGGAAGACATCCTGAGGCATCCTGAACGGATTGCTCTCCATTCAGAATGCATTAGGATTTTTCTGATCAGTATCTTTCCGTCCTAGAGCCCCGAGAACGGAACTCTAGGACGGAAAGGAAAAACGCAAGTGTGAAAGAGCCCTTAAACATATTTTAAAGAGTTTTTGGTGATGTTATTTTTAATTTTCCATGTTACTGCCTCATAAAAAAATCATAAACTCCTGCAGTTTTCACATTGGCCACTAAGCCTAATAATAGGGCCCATTTCTTGATCTGTACAGATCACTTTTTAGCAGTCATTTTATTATCTATAGAGACATGATTACAATGACAGATATCACCTCTGCATACTGCATATAGATAACACATGATCCACCATTCACAATAGGTGATATCACAGCTTATCTACCCCCTCCTGACCTCTGCACAGGTCACAGAGCTTGTCTCCTGGTGGCTGCTGTAAAGCATCTTTCTAAATGCTGTTAACAGCTCCGGACAAGATGGCTGCGCCCCCAAATCATGTTCAAGAAATATCTGTTTTTCACTGGCAGTAAAAATTCTAGGTGACACGTTCCCTTTAAGCAGTTTTCTGGGAATGAAACATCGATCACCTGTTTGAAGGAGCTGCAGCACTCAGCCTCTTTATTGTATACTGAGCACAGCGCCATATATTGTTTAGTGGCTATACTTGGTATTGCAGCTCAATCCCATTGACTTAAAAAATATATATTTTCAAAGGATGGCCTGTCCTAAGCATTCAAACAACTGTCCTTATTTAAAGTTCACTTGGCTCATGGCCACCAGTACACATAAAGCTCTATTTTACTAAAATGTCATCCCTAGATGTCTAGTGCCAGCCGAGATGTAAAAATACAAATCCTGAGATCCATGTACTTAGGACGCCAGGCACCGGATGGATTCTCCCACTCTTCCAACAGGCTCATGGTCTGGAGACAGTAAATTTGGTAGTCTTGTGTTATTCTTACTAAAAATTATGGGAAATGGTTTCAGTCCTCCAAACCACAGACAATGTTTGTTAGAAATCCAAGCTGCACCGAGCAGCATCCGATCAATATAATTACCTGTAATTATAGTTGATTTTTATTGAGCTGCATGATAAGTGCAGCAGCAGTTCTGTAGTGTTTTGTGTTTCTGGTGCGATGGACCACAAGAACCACAAGGCTCTCTCTCTCTCTCTCTCTCTCTCTCCCTCCCTCTATATATATATATATATATTATTTATTTATTTTTTTACACCATTGCCCTGTCTAACTTTTGACTAACTTTTATTAAATCTTATACTAAATGTGCTAAAAATAATTTATTTGTAATATAATATTATTTTTGTTTTGTTTTAAATTGGGATCCGTACTCCCACACAGCGCTGTGGACGGATTCCACTGAGCATTGCTGCTTCTGCCTGCACCAGGGCTGTTCCACTAAAGTCTGGCACACAAGGGCTATGTTATGGCCTAGGCAGGAGGGTGATCCCTTATGTGAGCTTCTGCCCTGTGCGTTCTTCGTGCAGCTCTGCTAATAACCTGTATGCCACATCAGCACAGGCTATTTGCACAGGGCAGGAGCTCACGTAAGACATCACCCTCCTGCTTGTGCACGCTCTGCTAAAGCCTGACATAGCCCACGAGTGCCAGGCTTTAGCGGAGCAGCGTCTGAACAGGCAGAAGCTGCAATGCTCCAACCTGTACAGCGCCCAGTGTGTTTGCAGTGGAATCCGTCCTCTCGTACACAGTGCTGTATGGGAGAATAGATTTTAAAGTGATAGACACCGGAACTTCAGGTGCCTGTTTCGCATTGTAAAAGTAAAAAGAATAAAAAAACAAACAAACAATTATATTACAAAAATTATTTTCAATAGCATTTAATAAAATTTAGTTAAAAGTTTACTACACTTTAAGCATTTGAATCACAAGCATGTGACCCCTTTTATCACAGCCCATATGCCTTAAAGCTATCCAGCAGGCTGTTCCAGCAGAGGAGCAACCTGCCAGAATTTATCATAGAGGGCATAGCCAGATTGAACTGGAGCACATCAAGTTCCCTTTGACTATAATCGGACCCATGGGAATCCGGCCTGTTTCTGGCATTAGTGCCAGGATTCGGCTGGACAAATAATGGTGCATGCACTAGTTTTTGTCAAGCCGAATCCTGGGACTGGCGGATGAACTCCAACAGGCTGTCTATCTCTATCTATCTATCTATCTATCTATCTATCTATCTATCTACAATTATTATGGTGGTTCTCTGTACAGTGGAATTCTGGGACTGTCAAATACGATGAACTCCAACAGGCTGTATAACGATCTATCTATCTATCTACAGTAATATCTACTATCTATCAATCATTTGTCTATCTATCTATCTATCTATCTATCTATCTGTTGCAGTATGCCAGACCAACAGGGGAAAAGTCTCTGTGAGGTCACGGTGTGAGTATAGGTAGGCCGTGGTGAAAACACAGTTTTTGGTTTACTCACAGTTTTGTCATCCCTTGGTAAGCCTGCACAGTTGACGGAGGAGAACAGCACAGGAATTCTCCGGGGCACACTCTGATGTAAGGGACACAGGCCAGATGGTGGCTGAGGTGCCCTTGGTGGGGATTTGGCTTTACGTGATTATGGCTAGGTCCCTTTAGTCTTGGCGCCGGTACCGTTGTGGTACAACAATGGTAGGAATAGTAGTAGTAATTGAGGAGCAGAACACAAGTTGAATCCAACTCACAACTTTTACTGAAGAATGGCTCCTTGGTAACAGGTACATCCAGAAGTAATACAGTCTTTCAACATATAGAGGCAGATTGCTGTAGATCCACTGTAAACAGGCTATGTGTACGTTTCTCAGGCTATGTCATATATTTTGTTCTTACTGGTAGGTGACTTTGCGTCTGGTCCTTTTTATCCCAGTATAGTTTGGTGAGGTTGCCGGTGGCTGATAAGTCCTTCACCTTAAATCCAAGGGTCCTTGATGCCTGAAATAGCGGCTGATATCCTTTGGGTTTGTACTACTTCCTCTTCGTCACTCCCTCTCCACCATGCCCCTTCTAGGGCTCACTCATGACTCACTTTCTCAAGTGGATTGTTCTTACTGACTTTAGACTGACTGACTAGGCCTGAACTGAGGTATATATATAGTGATGCTATCCCCATCTAGTGGTGGATGTATGTACTGCACCCTACAGCCTGTTAACAGGGATTGTACTGCAAATATAGAACACAGCATGACATAAGATGAAATATGACACAAAATACAATAATTTTGCAGTGCCCACGTATATATAACCAGGGGGACGCTACACTATCATCTATCATTTGTCTATCATCTATCTATCTATATATCTATCTATCTATCTATCTATCTATCTATCTATCACAATTATTATGGTGTTTCTCTGTACAGTTGTGTGTGTTTGTAGCCAGCATAGTCTGTTTTAACTATAAAAAGTCCCTGTGATATTTCAGTCGTCAGCTTGCAGCCTCTTTGGACGGCGGCCATGTGAGGTCACATCACAAATACCTGTATTACTCATCACTTGACTGTTTTTGGCAGCATGACGACTGTAAGGCAACTCCTGACATTGCTAATCACTCTAATTGAGTGTTGGCCTTTGTAGCTGTCGGCTGACTATAATAGTTTTATGTTTCACCTGATGGTAATGTTTACCTCTGACAAACCTCGAAGATGTTTATTAATAAGTATGAGGTTTTTCTTTAATTCAAAGGAAAAGTAAACTTTGTCCTATAAGGAGTACCTCTGGCCAAAATAAAACTTGACTGTATTCCTGAACCCTTATGTATAGTAATTGCAGTCTCCTAAAAGCTCAGCCTTTTGTATTCTACTTCTGCTTTTAGTTTCTAGGTCAGGAAGTAGCTATCTGACATATCTCTTACTAGGCTACTTTTTTTGTCACCCAGATACCCCCTTCCCCCTGACGCCCACGCCGATAGGGCTTAACACTTAAAGAGGTTGTCCGGATTCAGAGCTGAACCCGGATATACCCATAATTTTACCCAGGCGGAACCCCTGATGCTCCGATGCGCTCCCTTGCCCTGTGCCAGATCGCGCAGAGTAAGGGCTCTTTTGTTTACAATATCACACTGACGGGCGGAGGCTTCCGCCCGGCGGTGTGTTCAATGACATCACTGGCTCTGATGGGCGTGCTTTAGCGTTTTACCGTTTTACAGGCTAGGGCAGCGCTAAAGCCTGCCCATCAATCCTGGTGACGTCACCAGGCTTCTTGGCAGCCCCATGGAGAGCCCGGTTCATTACCGGAACTCCGGAAAATGCCTTTGCCCAGGGCAAAGGAGAGCATCAGGGTATGAACTGCTCCGATGCTCAAAATGGAGGCATTTCCGGGTACAGCTCTCAACTCGGACAACCCCTTTAAAGGGAATCTGTCACCAGTTTTCTGCTGCCCTGACTTTTAAATCCTAATATCTCCAGTACATCCCAGTGAGTCCGGATGTTCATGAACCCATGGCTCTACCCGCCCACCTGCCTCTGATTGACAGGTTTTCCCATATGAATCAACAGCAGGTGAGTGGGAAAAGTCAGGAGTTGAAGGACATAAACTAGTGAGAGGTCTCCAGCAGCCCAGGATCTGCCAGGTACGTTCATGCCAGTTCTTTATTTCCGGTGGATCCCCAGAGTTGTCCGTTTTCCTCCTGAAACTGGACAACCCATTTAATGAATTTTGAAATAATAGGGAGGAGGTCCCCTGTCAAAAAACAGATTTACGGTGAAAACGCAGAGCAATTACAAAGGATATTTTTATCTCTGTAGGACCTAGCTTATCCAAGAGTTACATGGACAGCCCAGTGAAGGCATCACCTGCTTGGATAGCTGCTAAAAGTGATAGATTTGCCTTACAGGTTTCTAGAGAAGTCTTCGGGTTGATCCCTTTAAGAGATTCTTATCACTTTGTCATTGTGTAAACTAATCACTGGTTGCTGAGGTGAGGATGATGGCTGACAGTGGAGATCAGGCTCCTGTCAAAGCCTAAAACAAATATCTCATGAACTTTTTATCCTTAGGGAAATGTGTATAATTACAGATTGCACACTATAAGCCGTGTGTTAAATATAGTTGAAACGAGAAAAAATTGATGATAGGTTGCAGAGCAGCGAAGACAGAAGGAGGTGGAGGTGGAGGCAGTTTTTATGTTTTTCATATTTCAGTTATTTTTGAATTGCTCCTTGTTGTTCTTCAACAATGACTGAACAGTCTCCTTTCATGTCTTTTCTAGTTTACAAAAAATGGCAAAATTGACTCCTCTTCTTCTTTGATTCCGTCGTATTGCTAACAACAAGGCTGCATTCGCACAATGTCCATTTTTAATTGCTGTTGTTTTTTCACAGATGCCTTTCTGAGAAAAAAAGGCCCCCTTCAATTGTATGAGGGCTATCGTTTTTTCTGGCAAAATAAGACATGTTCTATTTTTTGACAAACAAAAAAAACCTCGTGTGAATAAGGCCTCTTTCACACGGGTGTCATGTTTGACACCCGAATAAGAGGTGGGTGCGTTGCGGGAAAATCGCCATGCATCCGCACTTGATTGGGGATGCTTGCGATTTTCACGCAGCCCCATTCACGTCTATGGGGCCTGCGTTGCGTGAAAAACTCACAATATAGAACATGCTGTGATTTTCACGCAACGCAGAAGTGATGTGTGAAAATCACCGCTCATGTGCACAGCCCCATAGAAATGAATGGGTCCGGATTCAGTGCGGGTGCAATGCGTTCACCTCACGCATTGCACCCGCACGGAAATCACGCCCGTGTGAAAGGGGCCTAACTGTTTTCCGTACATTTCGCCGTAGTCCAAGCAGTTCATCTCCCAACAATCTTTTCACCAGTCAATTTAGTAAATAGGTGAAGGACAGCTTTGTCTCTGCCCTAAAGGCAGCTTTCTGTAGCAAAAATCTACCCTCGACCCTGCAATGGAGACCAAGCCGTCTAAACTCCACCTCCTTCCTAAGCTTTGCACTGAAAGCAGAGCCAGGTCTTGTGATTTATACATGTTGATGTGCAGTAGCAGTTAAAGAAGTTTTCTGGGATCTTGATACTGATGACCCATCTTCGGGAAAGCACATAGAAGGCCACGGCGCCAGTGCCTTCCCAAACAACTGACTGATCAGCGGAGTCCTGGTTGTCAGGCCTCCACCGATCAGATACTGATGACCTGAGGATAGGTCATCAGTATCAAAATCCCGAGAAAACCCCTTTAAAGAGTTAACTTACCGTATACAGTATGTGTAGCTGATATGGTAGCAGTATAGATTCAGTGACTAATTAAAGCTCTGTTGTCTAGAGACTAATTGGTTTGTGAGACAAAGAAGGGAAGTTAAACATTTAATTATCTTATTTAATTAATTTCCATAAACCTGTCATGGACCAACCTACATGATCACACACAGATACAGCCCGTTCTGCAGGCAGCTTGTCATAGTGCAGGAGGAGCTGAGCACATTGACATATAGTCTTTGGGAAGTAGTTTAGCTTCTGATATATTCCTTTAAATCCCTGCTTATTCTGGGCTTAGGAGTCCAGTAGGCGGTCCTATCAGTGATTGGCAGCTCTCTCTATGCACACGGGGAAGGCTGTCAAAGAATGAAACTTGCCACAATTTTCTTTATTATGTTTACATAGGAAGATGTGTTGCAGGCAAACAACCATTTGACACTTGCAGAAATAGATCTGATCGTCTGACAGATGATCAGTTGCTCACTTTCCAGGTGCTCGGTGGCATACCGGCAGACTACACAACTGCTTTGGGGCAGTTGGGGCAGGAAAGGAGGGATTGGTGCGGAACACCTCCTTCTGTTGCCATCATAAAAACCCTGCAGTTCCATGCAGCCGGCACGAGGGTGAGCTCAGTGCAAAGAGATTTTTCCAGCTTTCATTGCAGTCTATGGTAGCTGTATGAATTAGTGGTGGCTTTAGGTAGACAGTTTTACAATACACTGTATTAGCGAAGCCACAGACATTGGGCTTTATTGGGAGACATCAATATAGTTGTATGGTACAACTGTATTGAAAAATTTGATTTTCAGAATGGGATACAGTTGGGTAAAGTAGGTGAGAGTGACAAGTGTTTTCTTATAATTTTTTATATATATATATAAAAAAAAATATAAATTCTTCAGAAAATCTGGGTTAGCGCACTTTACATTCTGTGTTGCCTCGACACAAAAGTACCGGAAAACTTAGTGGTGCAGGGCGGCCCATATTAAGTTTTGCTGTGAAGCCTTAGAGATCTGTACGCCCCCTGGGTGGCATGGTTGCGCAAGGCGATGACTGGGGACGGGTGGTGTTTGTTCCCGATCATAGGCCCTTGAAGAAGGCCCCTTAGTTGTAACAGATGAACATGGCTAGTTTTCGATCACATGGCTAGTATTACTATGATTGTTTTTGTAGAAGATCCCAGTGAGTGTTCTACATTATATGCTATTTCATTATCTAGATTCCACCGCTAGTACAGGGGTGCCAGAGACGTAGATTCCTTCCCTGGTAATCTTTTTCAGCTTTGAGTTAAAAATTCCCCGGAGCTCAGACTGAGAGGGTGCCATTAATATGAGCTGTCCTTTAATTAGCTATTGTAATTGTTTCACACTAATCTGCATGATTAGCAGCAGCATTAAATACAGAACAACGGAAAGGTCTGCCATTGTAAGGGCTGCCTACATTAGACTGTTAAAGGGCAAGGAAGAATAATGCAGCAATATACCTGTAAGGCCCCTTTGACACGGGCGAGTTTTCCGCGCAGGTGCAATGCATGACGTGAACGCATTGCTCCCGCACTGAATCCGGACCCATTCATTTCTATGGGGCTGTGCACATGAGCGGTGATTTTCCCGCATCACTTTTGCATTGCGTGAAAATCGCAGCATGTTCTATATTCTGCATTTCTCACGCAACGCAGGCCCCATAGAAGTGAATGGGGCTGCGGGAAAATCGCAAGCATCCGCAAGCAAGTGCGGATGCTGTGCGATTTTCCTGCATGGTTGCTAGGAGACGATCGGGATGGGGACCCGATCTTTATTATTTTCCCTTATAACATAGTTATAAAGGAAAATAATAGCATTCTTAGTAGAGAATGCAAAGTAAAAAGGGCAAGAGAGGGTTAAAAATAATTAAAAAAACTAACTCACCCCCTCCATTTGATCGCGTAGCTGCTGGTTACCGGTCTCCTTGTTCATGGAAGCAGGTGATTGGACCATGTGACCCAGTGACGTCACAGAAGGTCCTTCACCCCCTGCCCAGCTGAATACAGAACACCGGCAGCTACGCGATCAAATGGAAGAGGTGAGTTTATTTTTTTATTATTTTTAACCCTCTATTGCCTTTTTTACTTTGCATTCTCTATTGAGAATGCTATTATTTTCCTTTATAACTATATTATAAGGGAAAATAATAAAATATACAGAATACTCAACCCGAAACCGGACTTCAGTGATGAAGTCCGGCTTCGGGTCTGGGTACTGTGGTAAGGTGCAAGGTGTCATATGCGATCCCTAAGATGACCCCCTCGGATGATGTGGAGACCTATCTGGCGGTGTTCGAGAAGGTGGCCGTGAGGGAGAAATTACCCCGAGAACAGTGGGCAGAGGTCGTCGCTCCGTTCCTGGCGTCTGGACCCCAGCAAGTATTTTTTGACCTCCCAGGTGACCAAGCAGCTGACTACCCGACTGTGAAAGGTGAGATCCTGGCAAGACTGGGGGTGAATGTTTTGGTCCGGGCCCAGCGGGTGCATCAGTGGGAGTTTAACCCGGCTGAACCCGCCAGGCCACAATACTATGACTTGCTACAACGGTTGCAAAAATGGCTGCAGCCAGACATACTGACTCCCACTGCTATGCTCGACCGTCTGTTAGCCGATGTCTTCTGGAGGGCTTTGCCTTACCCTCTCCAGCACTGGATCGGCCAGGTATCGCCCACCAATGCCCTGGAGATGGTCGACCTGGTGGAGCGGTATGAGGCCACCAGAAACCTGCAGGGGAGTCTTGCTGGGAAGGGGTCAGTCAAACCCCGGAGGCCTCTGCCCCAGTTCCGACGTCCGCGACAGAGCGGCCTGTACGGAATATACCCCTGCGAGTCCGCCTCCCGTGGTATGCTGGAGGTGTCAGGAGCCAGGCCACATCAGGGCCGACTGTCCGCATCGGGATGAGCCGAGGAGGTGAACTACGGGGTCGCCACTCCTTGTATGCACGGAAGCTGTGCGCAACTGGCACCCGTGAGGTGCAAGACCATAACCACCTGTGTCAGGTAGAGGTGGGAGATTCGCTGGCGGTGGCTCTGCTGGACTCCGGGAGTTTAGTCTCCCTGGTAAGGGCTGCCCTTGTACGGCCTGTGGAGTATACTGGCCGTAAAGTCGGGGTCCTGTGCATCCACGGAGACCTGAAAGACTACCCCACTGCACTAGTGACTTTGTCCACAGCGGCTGGTAGGTGGACCCACGAGGTGGCTGTCGCTACTAAACTCCCACATGAACTAATACTTGGGAGGGACTTCCCCGGTTTTCCGGCGCTGTGGCTGGCAATAAAGGTATCTGAGGGACCCGAGACAGGGGTGACCCTAGTAGAGTGGCCTGATACCGCTGAAGGGCCGGCGGTAGGGGTGACCACTGCTCCAGCGGTAGAGGGGGAGACAACCCCACTGAGTGTAATGGTGGGAGACACGGAGGACTTGCCACCGGGACCTGAGTTGGCAGACCTCAATGTCTCCGGGGAAAATTTTGGGACCGCACAACACCGGGACCAAACCCTAACCAGGGCCTGGGAGAATGTGCTGGAAATTGATGGTAAACCCCAGAAACCAGGGGCTGAATTAATGTTCCCACGATTTATTGTTCTACAGGATATGTTGTATCGGGTGAACCAAGTCCGAGGTGAACCTGTTGAACAGTTGGTGGTGCCCACAGCGTATCGTAAGCTTGTCATGGAGCTTGCCCACCAACATGTTCTTGGGGGACACCTGGGGTGGCAGAAAACCCAGGACCGCATACTGCAGCGGTTTTATTGGCCCAGTGTGTTCAAGGAGGTAGAAAATTATTGTAAGTCCTGTCCAACCTGTCGGATAACTAGCCCCCAGCCTCATTTCCGTAGTCCTCTGGTACCTCTGCCAATTATTGAAGTACCGTTTGAGCGAATCGCTATGGATTTAATTGGGCCTGTACCAAAGTCTGCCAGGGGCCACCAACACATTCTGGTAGTTCTCGACTATGCCACTCGGTATCCGGAGGCGGTGCCTCTGCGACATACCTCAGCTAGGCTCATTGCCAAAGAGTTAATGGAGATGTTTTCCCGTGTGGGCCTGCCAAAAGAGGTTCTGACAGACCAAGGGACCCCTTTTATGTCCAAAGTGATGAAGGAACTGTGTAAATTGTTGCGTATAAAGCAGTTACGGACGTCCGTTTACCATCCGCAAACAGACGGTCTTGTTGAGAGGTTTAACCAAACTCTAAAAATATGTTAAAAGGGTGGTGTCTAGAGATGGGAAGGACTGGGACCTGCTTCTGCCCTATCTCATGTTCGCAGTGCGAGAGGTACCCCAGGCCTCTACTGGGTTCTCGCCCTTCGAACTGCTTTATGGCAGACACCCTCGGGGCCTGTTGGATATCGCCAAGGAAGCATGGGAACAACAGCCTGTCCCCCACAAAAATGTCATTGAGTATGTCACCCAAATGCAGGAACGGATAGAAAGGGTGTTGCCGCTGGTCCGGGAGCATATGGAGGCAGCGCAACAAGCCCAGAGTAGGGTGTATAATCGTCAGGCTCGGGTACGGGGCTTCCATCCGGGAGATCGGGTTCTGGTTCTGGTACCCACCCTTGACAGCAAGTTCCTAGCTAGGTGGCAGGGCCCCTATGAGGTGATCGAGAAGGTAGGGAAGTAAATTACAAAGTACACCAGCCAGGCGGCGCAAGCCGGAGCAGGTGTACCACGTGAATTTACTTAAGCCGTGGAAAGATAGGGACACAGCCGACGACCACAGCCCCGGCCAGGGCTTCTAGGTGAAAAGGGTCCAGCCCCACAGTTCGAGGCCTGTGAAGCAGTAACCACTGTAAAAATTGCAGACAGCCTGTCTTCCAAACAAGTTCAGGAAGTCAGGAGTTCATCTGTCGGAACACGGATGTGTTCTCGGACCTCCCTGGCCGCACGTCTCTCATCCAACATGACATCGTCACTGAGCCTCAGGCCAAGATCCGGTTAAAACCATACCGGGTACCCGAGGCTCGGCGACGGGCCATCGCGGAGGAAGTACAGTTAATGTTGAAGCTCGAGGTCATTGAGGAGTCGAAAAGTGAGTGGGCCAGTCCCATAGTCCTAATACCTAAGCCGGATGGGACGTTGCGGTTCTGCAACGACTTTCGCAAGTTAAATGAAGTATCCAAGTTTGACGCGTATCCCATGCCCCGAGTAGACGAGCTGGTTGAAAGTTTAGGACAAGCCCGTTATTTTTCTGTGCTGGACCTCACTAAAGGGTACTGGCAGGTACCCTTAACGGAGTCGGCTAAGGAAAAACTTATTTGTTACCCGCAGGGCCTGTATCACTACAAGGTGTTACCCTTTGGCCTGCATGGCGCCCCGCCACTTTCCAAAGGTTAATGGACATAGTGCTGCGACCACATCGTCGGTACGCCTCGGCCTACTTAGATGATGTAGTCATCCACAGCACCGACTGGGAAAGCCATTTACCCAAGGTGCAGGCGGTAGTGGATGCCCTGAGGAAAGCCGGACTGACCGCTAACCCAAAGAAGTGCTCCATAGGGTTAGAGGAGACAAAATATCTGGGATATATAATTGGGCGGGGAGTCATCAAACCTCAGGTAACTAAGGTAGAGGCCATTCGTAACTGGCCCCGACCGGTCACCACCAGGCAGGTAAAGTCGTTCCTGGGGATTGTAGGTTACTACATGAGGTTTGTGCCCCACTTTGCCACAATAGCAGCGCCATTGACAGACCTGTTGAAGGGGCGAAAGTCTGGGAGGGTTAGCTGGAGTGAGAAGGCGGAGGAGGCTTTCTCCGCGTTGAAGTCGGCCTTGTGTGGGTCCCCGGTTTTGGTGACACCCGACTTCAACAAGGAGTTTGTCGTACAGACCGACGCCTCGGAGGTAGGCCTCGGTGCGGTACTGTCGCAGGAGGTCAACGGGGAAGAACATCCCGTTGTCTTCCTGAGCCGTAAGCTCAGTCCCGCCGAGTCCAGATATAGTATAGTGGAGAGGGAGTGCCTGGCTATCAAGTGGGCACTCGAATCTCTCCGCTACTACCTGTTAGGGAGGAGGTTCCGTCTGGTGACCGACCATTCCCCTCAAATGGATGAGTCAGGCCAAGGAGAGGAATGCTCGGGTCACCAGGTGGTTCCTATCTCTTCAAAATTTCAAGTTTTCCGTGGAACACAGGGCAGGCCGCTTGCAGGGCAACGCAGATGCCCTGTCCCGCGTCCACTGCCTCACATGTGTTCACCCCCTCAGGGTTGAACAAAGGGGGTGTGGTAAGGTGCAAGGTGTCATATGCGATGGCAGGTACGTGTCACCGAGGTTGCTGGCCTCGGTGAGGTGAGAGCCGGGTTTTTGTCTGCAGCAGCTAGTGCTGTTTGACTCTTTAAATAGCATGGCTGCAAAGCCGATCCGGGCCGGCTCTTACTGGGAGCAGCTAAAGTGTAGGGTGGGTGGCTGCTCCCCACGGTCCAGTCCGAGTTTTGGGCTGGGTATAAAACACAGCCATCAGCTGTGTCTGCGGTGGTGATTATCCTGGAGCCTGCTAACAGGGCTGAGGAGTTCTCTGTGCTGGAGGACGGAGCTCAGCAAGGTGGTGTTTCCCTGCAACCTGAAGGAGGAATCGCCTGCGGCTGAACCGACTGCTAGGTGTGAACCCGCACTTAAAACCACCCAAGGTGACTGGACCCTGTGTTGGCCTGTTTTTGGTTTTGCCACATGATTTCTGTTGTGTGTGAACTGTCACCAAGAGACTGTTTTCATTTCTGGTGTGCAAGTGTGAATAAAACACTGTTTGATGCACAATCTGGACTCCTTGTTTTGCCTCTAAACTGCACCCGCACCGCTGTCTACCAGAGCGACTCCCCACAGTACCAAACATGCCGATTTTTCGCACGCGCGTGCAAAACGCATTAAAACACTTTGCACTCGCGCGGAAAAATCATGCATTTTCCCGCAACGCACCCGCCTCTGATCCGGGCATCAAACGTGACGCCCATGTGAAAGAGGACTAAGGGCTATTAGAACAGTCCAGCATTTCATGGGACAAAGGTATGCCATTATATTCATTATATATGTGTATTGTGTAAGGTTTTCTGCGGTGTACAGCTATGGTTACAGGTTCCTGGTTTAGAACATTCCTTTCCAATACCCAGAAGTTATTTCTGAATTAATAGTTTTATGTTTCTTGTTCAGGTCCTTCATACAATAATCAGAGCTGCAAAGAACGTCTCTCTCTCTGGAGTAACCAGCTTGTCCGTGCATTACATGACGACCATTGATTTTACTGGGCACCATGTCATGCCTCATTTCCCCTGTGGTGGCGCTGCAGATTAAATCAACACTTGCTGCCAGGTTTTCCCATAGATCACAGCTGATCGCTGGAGGTCCTTTCAGCTGGACAACTTGGAATCTTTATATCATTGAAGGACACATGTAAATGCTCTCTCTCTTTATTATATTGAAGTCGTATTCCCAACTAGGATATCTATGGCATATTCAAAAGATACTGTATGTTATAAATATCTGATAGGCGTGGGTCCCACCTCTGGGACCCAATGTCATGTAAATCCTAGAGGACTGTGGAGTGCGGCTGTTCGTTAGTTCCATCTACTCTCATAGAAGTGAATAGAGAGAAGCACACGTGCAGCCTCCTCTCCATTACTTTTCTACCTGGTTTCAGTGGCTGGAGGCCACCTCACCAGATAGGTCAAGGGACCCTTGTTTTCTTTTTCCAGCATCTAGCAAACATTAATGGCATCCACTGTGAATATTTGGTCATCTACAGGGTATTCTGTATTTTTTTTTTTGTTTACATAAGGATTGAAATGGTGAAATTGCACTTTATAATACGTTTTATTCATACGACCTGAATAAATCCATGGTCTCCTATGGACATATCTCCAAGGTAACACATTTTGCCCCTTCCCTCATCCATTATTCCATATTGTATTGTTTTAGGTCACGTATATGGTTCATCTCTATACTTATTGTATTGGATCACGTGTAGGGGTTAGCTATCTACACATTGTATTGTGTTAGATGACATCTAGTGCTTAGCTATATATATATTGTGTTAGATCATGCCTAGTGCTTAGCTATATACTGTACATATTGCATTGTGTAGGGCTAAGGCTACTTTCACACCAGCGTTTTTGCTGGATCCGTCATGGATCAGCAAAAACGTTCCGTCATGATAATACAACCGCCTGCATCCGCTATGAACGGGTCCTGTTGTATTATCTTTAAAGTAGTAATGAAGGATCCATCATGAACACCATTGTAAGTCAACGGGGAACGGATCCGTTTTCTATTGTGTCCGTCTTGCTCCGCACCACATTGCGGACAGAAAAACTCTGCTTGCAACCAAACGGAATGCATTCTGCTGCACTCTGTTTCATTCAGTTTAGTTTTGTTCCCGTTGACAATGAATAGAGACAAAACGGAAGCATTTTCCACCCGCTATTGATATCCTATGACTGATCTCAAGAGCGGGAAGGGAAAGCGCAGGTGTGAAAGAAGCCTTAGGTATGTACGGATTGTTTTGTGATAGATCATGTCTAGGGCTTAGCTATATATATATTATATTACATTGTGTTATATCACATCAAAGGCTTAGCTATATACATATTGTATTATGTTAGATCACAACTAGGGCTTAGCTATATACATATTGTATTGTAAGATCACGTATAGGGCTTAGCTATACACATATTGAATTGTGTTAGATCACATCGAAGGCTTAGCTATACACATAATACACATATTGTATTGTGTTAGATCATGTCTAGGGCTTGGCTATATACATATTGTATTGTGTTAGATCACGTCTAGGGCTTGGCTATATACATATTGTATTGTGTTAGATCATGTCTAGGGCTTAGCTATATACATATTGTATTGTGTTAGATCACGTCTATGGCTTAGCTATATACATGTTGTATTGTGTTAGATCACGTCTAGGGCTTAGCTATATACATATTGTATTGTGTTAGATCATGTCTAGGGCTTAGCTATATACATATTGTATTGTGTTAGATCACGTCTAGGGCTTAGCTATATACATATTGTATTGTGTTAGATCATGTCTAGGGCTTAGCTATATACATATTGTATTGTGTTAGATCACGTCTATGGCTTAGCTATATACATATTGTATTGTGTTAGATCACGTCTAGGGCTTAGCTATATACATATTGTATGGTGTTAGATCATGTCTAGGGCTTAGCTATATACATATTGTATTGTGTTAGATCACGTCTAGGGCTTAGCTATATACATATTGTATGGTGTTAGATCATGTCTAGGGCTTAGCTATATACATATTGTATTGTGTTAGATCACAACTAGGGCTTAACTATATTCATATTATATTTTAAGATCATGTCTAGGGCTTAACTATACACATATTGTATTGTGTTAGATCACATCGAAGGCTTAGCTATACACATAATACACATATTGTATTGTGTTAGATCATGTCTAGGGCTTAGCTATATACATATTGTATTGTGTTAGATCATGTCTAGGGCTTAGTTATATGCATATTGTATTCAGTTCAATCAATTCTAGGGCTTAGCTATATACATATTGTATTTTAAGATCACGTCTAGGGCTTAGCCTTATACATATTGTATTTTGTTAGATCATGTCATGTCTTAGCTATATACATATTATATTGTGTTAGATCACGTCTAGGGCTTAGCTATATGCATATTGTATTGAGGTGGATCACGTCTAGGGCTTAGCTATATACATATTTTATTGTGTTAGATCACATCTAGGGCTTAGCTATGTGCATATTGTATTTAGATGGATCACATCGAGGGCTTAGCTATATATATATATTGTATTTTAAGATCATGTCTACGGCTTGGCAATATACATATTACATATTGTATTGAGTTAGGTCACGTCTGGTGCTTAATTATATACGTGCTATTTCTTTATTCCCGGAGAACGCCATTAACAATGATATTCTAACACTGGTGAAATGTGATGTGCAGCACAGAACTGCTCAAGCTGAAAATATTATGAGCAGCGAGAATGCTCCGTCTCATTGCTTAATATAGACCAGATTTCAAGAGTCCTTCAGAGTAAAAGGCTTTGAATGTCTTAAGCAAGTAAATGATGTAACACATCTCTATGAGTTAATCTCAGCCAGTTCCGGAAGGCATTCTCATGTAACTGTGTCGTGAAGAAAAGGGGTGGCAATGGGGGGGGGGGTGGGGGCGTCATCCACCGCTTAATTGTGAACGCTCTGCTTGTGCCACAAAGCAAGGAAACGTCTTCTCATTTCCTAGTTAAATCTGGTTTATGTGTCATGTCTAAAATATACCACAGAAATAGCCAAAACGAAAAATACAATATGTACTGAAATCTCGAGGGATGGCTCAGAGTGTTTTGAGGTTACAGGACAAGCTGCATACATTCACATCCTGTCCATATAGTGTGTGCAGGCCTGGAAATATTATTATTATTTCATTGCAATGCATTCTGTTTATTTTGGGCTAAAATAATTTTTTTTCAATAGTTTTTTTTTTATAAAAAATGTTCAATAGTTTCTGCTTTTAGTTTCTGTGCATCTGCAATCTGTTGCTTTTCCTTCTCAGTGAACCAGTCAGTGAGCTCCTCTGACCGTTGTATCTGGAGCCCTTATGTCTTCACTCCTGACAGCTTATTAACATTCATTTATGCTATATTGTTATCGATTTGATAAGAGTTTAGCTTAAATTAGTGTTTATGAGCTGTCAAGAAACCATAGATAAGGGCTACAGATCAAGCCCTCAGTGCAGCTCTCTGACAGAATTCACTTAGAAGAGAGAAGGAACTGTTTGTAGATGCAGTGAAAATGTAGGGGAAAAACTGATAAATGTAATAATGACCCACTTAAACTTGGTTTTAGCTCTAGATAATACTTCCAAAAATGTTCATAGTCTACAAGGTGCATTTAAATGTGAGCAAATATGCTGATTGGTAGTATTTTCCTTATAGATTTGATAAGCAGCACAATTTCCCACATACTAGTTAAAAACTCCTCTGCCTGTTGTCACCCTAGGACACATTTCTCAATTTTTCTCCTATTCAAACGGGAGTTGCAAATATATCACCCCCTAGTGGTGGCAATGGGCAGTTTGATTAAAGGATATGTGTCACCACATACCTGCATAGCAATCCAAGTGTCTTTTTGATGTGCACGTGCCAGCTGAACGCACTTTACTCTGCACCCGCTATCATCAGCGCATGCACAATACAGAAACTTTCACATATTCAGGCCTGTATTTCTCGTACACCTATCCCAGAGGCGAAGGTGTAGGGGAGAAAGTTCAGGGCAAGGCACGATTACATCGACTCTGTTAATCAGTGTGGACGGGGAGGGGTGCAGTTTTGGGTGCAATGAGATGCAATAGTGCCTCCCTTGTTGCACCAAGCAGCTCAGTTACATAAAATAAAAACGTGAAACGCTCCGCAATGGGGCCACCGATCGCGATGGGGCAAAGTGCGTTGGATTCAGCTGGCAAGCACACATCTAAAAAGTCATTTGGATAGCTATGCAAGAATGTGGTAAAGTGTGATAAAGAAACAAATCCTATAAATTCTATCATCCTACAAAACTTCTCCTAAAAACATTTATGAAATTGTGCATGGAATGTGTCACTGACAACGCTAGACAGATTTGTCATTCAGGAGCCTGGGAAAGCTGACTGACAACCCGAATGTTCTGTAAGGCTACTTTCACATCTGAGTTTTTAATTCAGGTTTTGAGATCCGGCAGAGGATCTGAAAACCTGAATTAAACAGATCAATTTTATCCCCATTCATTGTCAATGGGGAAAAAACTGATCAGTATGCACCAGTTCAGTTCAGTTGCGTTTTGGGGCCGGACACAAAACCGCTTCAAATCGGTGCTTGATCCATTTTTTTCATTACAGAGAAAACAGATCCGGCCCACCTTTGGAGGCAATTTTTGTTTATGTTTGCATTTTACTTATTTTTGGCTAAAAATCATATTTTTCAATTGGCCTTTATTAAAACTATTGAACCATTCTGTCACAAAGGGTTAACTGTTTTTCTAACTGTGCACTGGTACTTTCACTTTCTGCCAGTCCTCTAATAACCCTCTAAACTACTAAGAGGTTATAAACACTTATTTAAGCCACATTCTTATCAGTAAGATAAGGATTGAGTGTTTATAACTTCAGAGAGCAGAGATAAGGAGGTTGTCTGCTCCCCAGATGACGGAAAAGACAGAAAATCCACAGGCTGCTGCTGGTACAGCATCTCAGCTCATGTAAAAAAAAAAAAAGGATTCCCTATTTTTAATAAGAAAAAACAATTGAAAAAATGATTTTTAGCTCAAAATAAGTACAATGCAATAATTAAAAAAATGCCCCCAGAGATGTACATAGCCTTTAATACAACCGGATCAGGCCGAAACGGAGCCATCAGGATGTATTAAATAGAACGGATCCTTTCAATTCAGGTTTTGAGATCCTTTTCCGGATCTCAAAACCTGAATTAAAAACGCAGATGTGAAAGTAGCCTAAGTCTAGTCCCGTCGGTTGTCATCCACTAAAAAATTGTTGGAAAAATTGCTCTTTAAAATATCTTTTCACCGGTCTGCCCGCTGTCCCCGCTGTCTGCAGTCTATAAAGCCTTGTAGGAAGCAGACAATGGGATATGAGAGGGACAGAGCTGATACAATGTGCAGACGTTCCTGACTCCCGTCTTCTATTACTTTTAAGTACCTTTGCTGTAACACGATCCTTTCTGTTAGCAAATAGATGGCAGAGAGCTTGGCTGTTATCGATCACTAATAGGAGAAGCTGATGGTAAGACGAAACCCCTGTTTTCTGATATGTTTCCTAAATACAGTTGCTGATAATTGAAAGGGCTGGAGATATATTTGGCTGCGAGCGCGATGCTGTTTACAATGGAAGAAATATAATTTCAGCCCATGTCAGGATGTTGAGGTCAGTGATGTGCTTTGACTGGAAGTCGTCTCTGAGGGATACACATTCTGGTAAATACCAGAGAGGAATTTATGGCTTCTCCTTCTACTTACCTTATATATTCAAGCAGAAGAACGACTGTATATACTGTTTACGTAAGGGTGGCCCTCCAAGGAGACTTACCTTACTCAATGTGTTCCAATGCAATGCAACATGCAAAACCCCATAGGATTATATCATATAAAATAATGATTTGCAATACATTGCGATTGTATAAGTGCGATGATTGCACTCATGGGGGGGATTTCTGCGCTAGTCTTGATATCCTCTGCACCGCCGGAGGATGCGCCTAAGTATTAGACGCATCCTCCTGCTGCCCGTGCGCCTAAAACAGAAATCTACGACAGTTTAGAACTTCCGTAGAATTCATTTGTGCCAGAAAACTCACGTACATGAAGATAAATTTGTGGGGGTGGCAGGTCATGCCCCTTCCTGCCCTTGCCATGCCTACTTTAAGGAAAGTGGCAAGGGCAGAGTAAAAGCTGAGAGATGCAACTTTTTAATGCCATTTTTCAGGCGCAAGGACAATGATAAATCTCCACCATTGAGCTTATAATCAGGGATGTAACTAAGGGTTCAAGAGCCCCAGTGCAAAAGTTTAGCTTGGGCCCCCTAAGTAACTTCTTCTTACTCTTGCCAGCTTTTTAGCAGCATACATACAGCACTACTGGCCAGGGATATCTTCTTTGATTGGAAAGGTCTACCTCCCAAATAGCGACTGCATCATCTAAGATGTTTGGCAGACGGAGGGGTCTTCACAGCTCTCGATGGGACTGAGCTGCGCTTAGGCCACTTGACTGATGAAAGTGACCTCACTGGCTAGAGGCCGCTGCGCCTTGACATCTTCAAACAGCTAATCGGTGCGGGTACCCCCACTGGTAAGATATTGGTGACCTAACCTGAGGATAATTCACCGGTTTTAACCCCTTCAGGTCCATACTGTAAAGATAGCACCTGCTCGTAAGAATTGCTAGTGCCATAGCCCCTGGGTTTCTGCTGTTTTACACAGCAGACATCGGAGCTTATGTCTGTGATCGGCGATACCGCAGGTAACAGACATTTAACCCCTCAAATGCCATAGTCATTTGTGACCACAGCACCTAAAGCAGCTTTCCGTGAGAGTGCTGCAGTCCTGGGGCCCAAACAGCTCCCCCATGCGGGGATTGGGGTTGCTGTTCATACCCTGTGGTAGCCTAGGACCCTCTGGAGGATCCGAATCAACCACAGAAATAGTTTCTATGGCGCCCTCCAAGGAATATATTGAATGTCCCATAGGCTGCAGTGGTAATTCATTGCAGTCTATGGGTCAAGCGGTCTAACGATCACATGTTCAAGTCCCCTAAGGGGAATTAATATAAGTGGGTCCTGGCAATGGGGAAGAAATGTAATGTTTTTTGATAGGGTCCTGGCTTTAGCCTCTTACTCTGGATCGGCAGTCTTATCATACACTGGCTATGCTGAGCATTTGAGAGGCCCTGAATATCAGTGAATGTTGTAAGGTGTATTTACAGCGGATAAGGCTTAAACTTATTAAATACAGCAATGTTTGTTTTCCAACTATCCAGTGAAGAATTACATTGTGTGACCTACTTATGTCATATGGCCTAACATCCATAAACTGACTCAGAACTACTGGCATTCCCTTCCATAATGCGATTTGAATGTTTATTGCAGGCGATCAGACTACTTAGCACAACTGGCGTACATGTTAGCTCGTAGGAATTAGGTTATGGCTTTATTTTACATTGTGTTCTTACATCCAGAGACTAGTGCAAAGGAAAGAAGATCTGTCCTCTATAGCACATAATAATAATTATCAGATGATTGTAGACAATTACAAACCCTGCTGTCAGTAACCCTATCCTTGTTAGTAGGAAACCTGCAGTTTTATGCAGCATTCTTAGGCCTCATGCACAAGACTGGCTTTCTAATGCTGGATCCTTAGTGATCAGCTAACTGATGGACCAGCTTCAAGTAAAAACAAAAACGTGTTGATTAGACAATCCCTTTAATTCCCAGTTGCAGGAATTGTCAGCTGAATGCTGTCCAGGATATTTCTTAAAATGTCTCACCTATTTCATGCCACTCCATTCGGGCTCCGTGGCTCCAGGTTCTGTATTTACCAGACTTTAAATCCCCTTATGTAGATTTCCTGCAGGACTAGGGTCATGTGTGCTGCTGAAGCCAATTACTGGGCTCAGCAGTGACGTGTTCCCAAGTGGCATGTGACCCAGCAGTGACATGTTGCTTGGGGACATGCCACCGCTGAAGCCATTAACTGGTAGCAGCAGTGTATGAAACCTGACCATGTAAGAAGTTTACATATGGGAACTGAAAGTCTGGTAAAGACAAATGGGCCTAAATCACGGAGCGGCATTCAGGTAAGTATAGCGCTTCTGGACAAACACTTAAACCTAGACAACCCCTTTAACCTACTCTTCGTATTGTGCATACATGCCACTATAATATATTGATGGGCACTGATGGACATGGCTGTGACAGTGTTGCCATGTAGCTATGCCCTTAGTCGGAAACAGCTGGCAACCTAAAGTGTATGGGAGGCTTCCGAATCTCCCCCAACACATGATACACAAAAAAGGGGGTCAGTCAGCACGTCCCTGAAAGCAGGTGCACGTAGCGAAATATACATACAAACACAGAAAAAATGCAACAGCACTCTGCCCTGCCTATATGCTGGAAAAGTAAGGCGTCAGTGTACATTTTGATCAAAAGGTAATAAGCCACTTGCCGCGCCAAGGCCGCCTCTATGAGTGGTCCTAACGCTAAATCCTACCTGTTATGGGCCATGACAGCCACATAAAATCCAGGGAGTGCAGGCCCAGCATGCATGCTGGATCCACCTTGCTTAGTAACCCTGTTTGGTGCCATAACAGCCTCCATTAGATCCAGGGACGCAGGTACCAACATGCACACTGAGCCCACTGTGTACTCTTCCTGGAGCCAAAATGGCTACTAGTAGGGGAAAGCTCAGCTTTGTACTTTGTACTCTGATTAAAACCAGCCTCTAGGGCAGACGAACATGATGTTGGTGAGGAGAAGGATTGGGAACAACTATTTTATTTTATTTTTTACCCAATCCTTTTGTTAAGCTGCGGCCACAGACCTTCTTTTTCTTTCTCCGCACTGAAAACACATTCACACTCGGCAGAACCAAGCTTGCACGTGTATGGGTGTGTCAGGGGAGAACAGGCATTCGGCCAACAGCTATTGAGGGTGTATGGACACCTTAAATTTTGGGTCAGGTGCAGGTTTGTTTTCAGGTGCACCTGATCAAAAGACAGTTTACAAGACTGGTCTTAGTCATTTACATTTCCATATGTAGTCAGTAAGTTCCAATCAGCAGACCAGTTCCAATATTAAAGGGGTTGTTTCACTTCAGCAAATAGCATTTATCATGTGGCCAACATTAAAATAAGGCACTTACTGATGTACTGTGATTGTCCATTTTGCTTCCTTTGCTGGTTTGATTCATTTTTCTAGGGTCAGGGATGGGAGCTGCTGCATATGCGCGCCTGTGTGTGCTCCCATATTTCCGCCCACAAGAGAGGCCGGTGCTTTTTCTTATAGTGGGCCAGCACGACCACCACTGCTGGACTGCAGGGTGGTCGTAACCCCTGCAAACGAGCAGTGTATAATGTGATGGGAAAACGAATGAAGCCAGCAAAGGAGTCAATATGGAGAATCACAATACATTAGTAAGTGCATGGTATTAACTTTATCTACAGTACATGATAAATGCCATTTGCTGAAGTGATACAACCCCTTTAACTGCATGAGCGCCTGTGTCAGGCTGGATCTAATGCACTAATTAATGAGGTTTTTCCAGAACTAAAAAAACAGGATCTAAACGTCTGTTCAGTGGGTTTCCCACCACTAGGACCACAAAAGACTACGAGAACATGGGTCCCAAGCCCCGATTCATCCTCACTGCATGATGGCAGTGAGATCACATGCAGGGCTATTGCGTACATTTCTGTTCCAGTCCTATATATCTGGATAGAGCTTGCAGAGATCCATGCAGGAGCAACCCCAACCTCATGTTTGCAGCTGCAGGAATTTCTACACCAGATCCGCCTGATAAGAAGACAGATGTTTCTGGAAAAGGAATATCTTCTCTCCCTCTGCTCGCTGCATGATAAGTAAACTAGCAGAGGTTTCATCGGCACGTCCTGAGCTTTGCGCTGTCGGGGAAGCCTGCCCAGGTTGATTCCCTGTGGTCGTTATGTGGGGTTAATGCGCACATTTTATATTAAGACTGCTTAGTGGTTTTGCATGAGACATCATAGAAGCCTTCTGTCTGACGGCGTAGTCCTGTGCATTGTATCCTTCCCGGAGTCTAATGAAAGGAATTGCTCAGGGCAAAGTAAGTTGGAATAGTTTGGGCTCATTCATCATTCACCTAGAGTGGCGGCCGCCGCATTTACCGGGCTGACACGTTTAAATTTGCTAAACACATTTCTCACTTGTATTAAACAATATCAGGCTTAGAGTTGCAGGGATTTTTTCCCGAAGCTGAACGTTCACGTTTCCTCTTAATCACAGTCGGGGATTCATCAGGCTGCTAACCACAGACCCGGTGCTGAAAGCTTCCCTGTGCTGTGTCACAGGCCGGTTTTGTCTGACTTGCTTGCTGCCTTCTTCCACGGCGGCCGCAGCGCTGGCAGCACGAACAGGCTGCATGTTGTTTTTTTTAAACAATCCATTACGACACAGGTTCTCGAATGACTTGTTGCAGAAAGATGAACAGATGTAGCAGAGCCGGATGTTACCTGACTCCTTGCTTGCACATGATAATATCTGGGATTGGATATATTGTCCGATTAAGGCTACATGCACACGACAGTTGGTTTTGCTGTCCACAAATCGCGGATTCATCTTAGTTTTTTTTTCACATTCACATCGGTTCCGTGTGTCCGCAAATTTTGTAGGTTGTGTTTCCATGTGTCTTCCATTTTTTGCGTATCCCCAAAAAAAACGGAAGGCTTGAACCAGTTTCTTAAAGTACCTGTACAAGTGCCCTGGTTTCCAAGCAACCATCCGCAAAAAAACGGATGCGGATGACAAACGGATAGCTTCCGTTGGTCATCTGCATTTTTTGCGGACCAATTGACTTCTATGGGTCCGCAAAAAACATAACATATTTTTTTTGCGGACGTGAAATGCGGACAGCGGACAGGCAACGGAAGAGGCATCCGCATTTTTAACGGATCCTTAGAAATGAATGGGAAACCATCGGATCCGCAAAAAAAATAAAAAACGAGGCCGCAAAAAACCACTGCCGTGTGCATGTAGGCTAAGGCTACTTTCACACTAGCGTTTTTGCTAATCCGGCAGGGCTCAGCAAAAATGCTTCCATTACTGATAATACAACCATCTGCATCCGTTATGACTGGATCCGGTTGTATTATCTTTAACATAGCCAAGACTCCGTTCTGTTCAGTTACGTTTTGTCTCCATTGACGATAAATGAGGACAAAACGGAAGTGTTTTTCTCCGGTATTGAGATCTTAAGATGGAGATACCAGAAAATAGAAATGCTAGTATAAGAGTAGCCTTACCTGCAAGAGTTCTAAGGCATGGGTGGCGGGCTTTATAACCATGCAAACCAAGGAATTCCTTGGGGCCCCAGAGGGCCCACTGCTAGCACATGGAGTTGGCTTAAAAACAGGGACCCAAAGGGGCCTTTCCTAGGTGTTGACAAATAGCAGAAGTGCCCCGTTAAAATGAGAGTGGGGTGGAGCAGGCAGATGGGGAAAAGCTTAGTGGTACAATGTGACACGGAGCGCATCGGAAAAGTGGGAAAGTTGCTTGGGACCCGCAATATCTGCCCCCTAATATAGGGCCAAAAACCAGCTCCGATCAACAATTTACAGGTCCATCAATAGTCATTTAAAGGGCCTGATGTAAAGGGAAAGGGGGACCAACAATCGTTTTTACGATCATTCACCCCCTCATTCGGTTTGCATATGGTTGCAGCACACCCAGTTCATACAGGGCAGTGTGTCTCTGACAAACAAGAATTTTTGGTTGCGATCCCCCAACAAACGCTATGTGTTTGCCCATCCGTGGGGTGATCAGCAGCACATTTACGTGGGGCAGTTATTATGAAAATGCAGTCCTACGAATGTTGATAATCGTCCTGATCCTCACCCCGTATAAAAGGACCCCTCACGTCAGATATCACGATAAGTACTTGCGTAGGATTAAATTACATCTCTGATAAGTTACTTTCAGAACAGGTGACATGTGTTTGGCCGTGATCTCGCACTTATCGTCCGTCTCCTGTTTCCGGATCCAGTAAGATGCTGATGTCCTATCTATAACATTCGATTTTCACAGCAGCCGGTTATCGAAGTGTATGCGGCAAAAATGAAGAGCATACTTCATATACCTTACATCAAATGGCTATCACACTACGCCAGTTCTGCTGTTCCTCTGCATTAAGAAGAACACTTCAGCAGCTCCCTTAAAGGGGTTGTGTCACTTGAGAAAATGATATTTAATCACGTATACACTGGTAATATATTCCACCTACTGATTCACATTCATTGCCCATATCGCCTCCATGTCTTATTTCAATCCATTTTGTATCACATTATACGCTGCTCATTTTTAGGGGTTACGGCCACCGCTTGCTCAGTAGATCCGTTCTCTCTGATGGCCGGGATCGCGGGAAAGCAAGTAGGGCACATGCACAGCAGCTCCGTTCCTGGCCACCTCCTATCTCCACTGCTAGTTTGTGAAGAACAGCTCCAGGGCATGTGCAGGAGCTTCGGAGCTTTTCTATACATCGGTATGAGACCGTTCCCAATGCTTGGAAGATCGTTGTGAGAACGTTCTCAGAATTATTACAGGTCCAGGACTTGCTCAGAATAGCCCTAGACCTGTTGTACGAACCTTCAGGTCCCCTCTCCCGAGCTTTTAATGAAGCCTTCAGGAATGGGCACGCATAGGCACCGGGTGGCATCATGCCAGCGCCTCTTTCCTATGCCTTTAGTCATACTGATGAGCACCTTCCCCCTAGAGCACTGAAAGTTCAACCTAGCGACCAGAGGCAGTGCTGAAAAGAAGGAGGTGATACAACCCCTTTAAAGCGGTTATCCAAAGTATAAAAGATGCCCCCTAATGCCCGGGCCCCTCATATAGATTATACTTACCCTGCTCCTCGGAACCCACGTTGTTCCTGATCCCCGCACGGCCGACGCTGCATCTCCCCGTTGCTCAGATCAAAACATCCGGCGACGGGGGGAGCAGCCGATAGCAGGCAGCAATGGGACGAGCCTCTATAGCATCGATGCTCGTCCCCGTCCAGCCCTGGCATACTACAGATTTGCTAGTTTCCCACTAGCGTTAAAACCATCTGGCGGGCTTTTCAGATTTTCCGGCATAGCTGGATCTGACTGGAGCACCTCCAGGCACAATTGACTATAATGGGACCTGGCGGGGATCAGGACTGTTTCTTGGCCTTTAATAGGAAAGTAGTGCAATGAATAAAAGTGCTGCTTTTTGCTGGTCCCTGCCTTAGTAGGATAGGATATTATTAGATGTGTCTATAGATCCCAATGCACATGCTGTGGCTCCACTTTTAAATCAAGGACCTTATGCAAATCACTAAGCTGTATGCAGCAGGCTGGTTCAGAGCTGAACACGGACATATCCTCGTTTTTACCTAGGCAACCCCTCTTAGATGAGCATCGGAGCATTTCATGAATCACGCAGGGCAAGGGCTTTTTCATTAGATCCGATGACATACTGGGTCTCTGAAAAGTGAGCCCAGTGACATCACCGGCACTCATGGACAGGCTTTAGCGCTGCCCTAGCCTGTAAAGCAGCTAGGGCAGCGCTAAAGCCTGCCCATCCGTGCCGGTGACATCACCAGGAACACTGCTCGGCGGAAGCCTTCACCTTGCAGTGTAAACATGTAAACAGAAAAGCCCTTGCCCAGCGCAATACAGCACAGGGCAAGGGAGAGCATCGGAGCATGAAATGCTATGAAGCTCATCTCAGAGGGGCCGGAGGGGTGAAAAAGAGGATATGTCAGTGTTCAGCTCTGAACCCGGCCAACCCCTTTAAGCTTTATTTCTTTAATGGACCAAGTGGATCTTTATACCTAAGACTAGATCTTACAGATGGCAGCCGCTGCTATAGTTGTCGATGATGGCAGGTTTTTCTCCTGGATTATTGCGGACATAGTCTATACAGATAAAAGCTATTAGAGGCAATACAATATGAATATAGCTTTACACATCTGAACAATTTCTGAAATTCTCGGCCCCCAATGAACAATTATAACAGATCCCTCAACACTCACGTGCCATGTATATTTCTGGTGTTTTCTATTGTAGAGAAGCCATTGAGCGGGACTAAAACTCTTGTACTTCCCATGGTGACGTCTTTGCCTATATGTTGTCCATACGTGTTGCTCTGGTGCTATTTCCGTAAACTTTTCTTTTTTCAACTTAATTGTGATTGAGCAAGTATAAAACACAGCGCCAGCGTCGGTATCCACCCGTAAAACAAGAACACAGACAATACGTGTAAAAATATCTGAAATCCTGTAAAAACGTATGGAAAAACTCACGACTCTGACTTCTTATGAATGAAGAAGCATGATTAATCCTCACTCCGCCGATGATTCTATTAAACCATTAGAGATAATTAGAATAATTATATAATGAAATTAAAATTCCTAATTGTACCAATGGCATCGTGGAATGCCAGTCACAGATCAGACTCCCTCCAGCTCCGATGCTCCGTTGCTGCATTTCTTTCATTTACCTTTTAATGAAATGTGACTTTTGGTTTTTAGCAGACAGACAAGAAGAATGCCTGACTGGTCCCAGCTCGATATCCACAGGAGTAAATGAAGTTTGAACTGCCCACACATTAGTGATGGGGATCCCATGGATTTGTAATAACATAATTGCGCTGTGCGTGCAGGCAGAGCCCTCCGGTTGGGATCCATTCATTGATGGGGGGCATCGTCGGATCATATCTGAAGTCATGTAAATCTCATCGGTAATTAAGGCCTTTCACTGCTGTGTGGAATTAATTAAAGGCCATTTTGTTAAGTCACTGGGAGGACAACAGAGCTAGTTTAAGAGATTAGAGCATTTTAGAATAGTATATTATTTCCTAAATTATTATATTATTATACCAAAACATATTGCACATGTAATGTATATGCAGCTTTATCTGTCACCAATAGACAGTGCCTTGTAGGGCTAGCTCAGATGAATGTAATGATACCTTTCACTTACTGATCCGTTGCTTCATTCTGGAGAACAAAACACTTTTAATCTGTATGCAAATGAGCATTTAAGTGCATTGTGGGCGGGCCCAAGTCACTCTGTGCACCCTTGCTCCTCCTGCTTCCTCTGCCAGCTCCTCCTCCTTGATTGGGCAAGATGACTATGCAGGAACCTGTCCCTGTCAATCAAGAAGGAGAGGGAGGGAATGGCAGAGAAAGCACGAGGAGCACAAGGTTACTTGGGCCCACCCTCATTGCACTTAAAAGCTAATTTGCATATGGATTAAAAAGGGCTTATTCTCCAGAATAAAACAACAGATCACTAAGTAAAAGTTATCTAATGATCTAGCCCTAAAAGACATTATGCCTGGTTTATCCCCTTTTTCACCCAGACAGCCCCTCTAAGATTAGCATCAGAGCATTTCATGCCCAGATGCTCTCCCTTGCCTTGCATTGTATCGCGCAGGGCAAGGGCTGTTTGTTTACCTCTTTACACTGCTAGGCGGAGGCTTCCGCCTAGCAGTGTTGCTAGTGATGTCACCCGCACTAATGGGTGGGCTTTAGCGCCGTCCTAGCCATTTTACAGGCTAGGGCAGTGCTAAAGCTGGAACATTAGTGCCAATGACATCACCGGAAACACTGCTAGGCGAAAGCCTCTGCCTAGCAGAGACCTGGTACATCACCGGATCTGCAGAAAAAGCTTTTGCGCATTTCAGCTCTTGTCCTTTAACAGTGAATTTAACTTGTAATAGATTCCCATTAAAGCAATAATCTTGGAGGTAGGTTGTTCCTTCCCTTCAAGTGTAACTCATCTGGTTTGTCATGTGGAAAAATATCTGGAACTCTGTGATGAGTAACTACCTTGTAGCATTGTTATGAGCTACCTAAGCATTTTCATAGGAAATATGCCCTCTGCTGGCTACTTTGCTGTCTCGTAGTGATGCTTTTTTATTCAGAATGCTCATGGAGCTGATCACATTACTGCACAGTAATCATAGTAGACAATTAAGCATCTGACGAAGAGTATAATTAAATTCCTATATGAACATTTCTTTGAACTGCGTTAGTCTTAGTGCCTATCGAAACCGCTATATTAAAAATTTGTGTTATGTGGACTTGTAATGTGACACCCATGGACAGCTATGAACCTACATGGTATTGCTTCTAGGAGCAAATATGGTGTCTCAGTGGAGCACCATATAGTGGCACAAGGCTTGCTTTTTATGGGCTCTGCGGACATTTTTCAGAAGGGACACTTATCAAGTTTCTTTCTCACAAAAATTACAGCTTATATGTGAATATTCTATGGATTTATTTTAAACATTTGAAGTCATTTGAAGTCACTCCATGTACTTCCTGTCTCGGCAGCTTAACTTCCTCCTTTGTTTGGATTTTCAGTACAGCAAACACCCTCGCTTGACTTTCTCAGCTAGACCATTCACTGCAGCCAAAAATGGGAAGGGGAATGAGTGACTCAAACAGAGCATCACGCATTACACCGATAAGTGCAGTGCTCTTCTGTGGGCATCTTTATATAGGCCTGTCCAGAGGAAAATCATGTTGTTATCCTAATTCTACTAATCTACTATTTCAGTGAAAGATAACATCTTTCCTTCAGAGCAGCAATAAACTAACCATGGGATGTTTATCTGTATACAGGGTTTAGCACTCTGTGCTGACTGCTACAGAAAGACAACATTTTGTATTTCATTTTCAAAAATTCTGAAAATTGTGTATTAAAAAGAAATACCTAATTCTGGTGGGAGTGTCCCTTTAAAAAATAACTGTCTCAGATTGGTTAAAAAAAAATTGAGTCCTTACTGATCGCCCTGCACTCTTATTTTGAAGCATCCCACTCACGAGGGCTGTGGAGTCGGTAGATAAATGCTCCGACTCCTCAGTATTTGGTACTTCCGACTACGACTCCCCGACTCCGACTGTATTTAATATGCGAATATATTTTATACATTTCCCTAGTAGAATCCCATAGTCAAGTTTAAAGTTTAAGCTATCAATCTGAGTTTACAAGTTTTTATAGTTTTCACACTGGCATTAAATGCTGATCCGTCTGGTATTTGCACAGATGGATCCGCACCTATAATGCAAACGTATGTATCCGTTCAGAACGGATCCGTTTGCATTAGCTTTAAAAAAAAATTGTCAAAGTCAAAACGGATCCGTTAATTGAAAGTCAATAGGGGACGGATCCGTTATCAAATGCACCATATTGTGTCATAGAAAACGGATCCGTCCCCATTGACTTACATTGTAAGTCAAAACAAATCCGTTCAGCTCCGCTTTGTCAGACGGACACCAAAACGCTGCAAGCTGCGTTTTGGTGTCCGCCTCCATTCTGTTCTGGAGCCGAACTGATGCATTCTGAACTTTTTTTTTTTTTTTATTCCAATTTAAATTTAGTAGGAGTCGGAATCGGTTGATTTTTTACCGACTCCGACTCCGGGTACCCAAAATTGCCTCTGACTCCTCGACTCCGACAACACTGCCCTGCCACTCACCCACCATTCTCTACTTCATGATCCCTCTCAGCATGCAGGAAATGACCTCTCAGCCAATCACTGGCTGAGGCGGTCTCTGCTGAGGCTGGTGAATGGTCGAGCAGTTCTTTCTTATGAGTCAAAAGGGACTAAGAAGTATGTAGTGGTGGGGGACCAGGTGGGGGATTGGTAAGTAAGTATTTATTATTTACGTATTTTAAAAATGTTGATAGACTGGACAACCCCTTTAAATCTACTTTCATGTAGATTTTGGTACAATTTCTGTTTCGGTTACTTCGTCTTTCCTTTTGCTGTTCTTTTTCTCCAGATTTCTGGAGTATATGTATTTATTTCTTGCTTTTTGCCTGTTTTAAAAGGATGGCACAGCATTATAATTGCATATATCCAGTATTGATTTTACAACCCTCGAGAGTTCGGTCTGCTTTAGCAAGTATGGGTGGATGACTATCTGTGCAGTCCTGATAAATGTTCCAATTTGTATTCTAGCATAAAGCCCTGGCAGCCGGCTGTTGTATCCCAGCGTGTTGTAGAACGTGTCAGAGGAGTTGTGCTTTTAGATCTAACCAGCAGCAGTCGTCTTTTTCTTGCAGTGAACAAAGTACACGGATGATTGCCGCGCTGGCCCCGGCGCTTTATAGCGTAGCTTCCACCATTAATTCAGTGTTTGCGTGTCTCTTCGGTGGGCTGTACCTTCTTGCTGTCACAGGTCCGCGAAACATAAAAGGCTGAAAGGCTACCCCAGAGGAAGCTTAGATAGTTAATTTCAGTTCCTTTTAGAAAAAACATCATAACTACATATAAGATGAGGGAAAACAGAGTAAGTAGTAGCCTGGAGGAGATGCTGGAGGTAAGTGAGGAAATGATTGCATTTTTACTCATGATTCAGTTACACTCTATAAGGCCTCATGCAAAGGCCTTGCAAATTGTAGATCTGAAAAATACGGATGTGTTCCGTGTTCAGTCCGCAATTTTCTTTGCAGACCCATTGACTTCAGTGGGTCCTTGGTCCACATTTTGCAGACATCTTTGGATACAGACAGCACATGAACGATCCATGTGCTTCCCACATCCATATGTCCATATTCCAAAAAGTAAGAACATGTCCTATAGTTGGCTGAAAAATGCAGACCTCGGGCATATTGCAGCCAATAGGTCTGCAAAAAATGTGGACGCAACACAGATGGTATTTGTAGTTTGTAGATCTGCAATTTGTGGACCACAAAATACATATGATCATGTGAATGTGGCCTAAGTGACAGTACCTCCACCATCAGATGTACAAGGTCAGTGCTGTTCCATACCGTCATTATATTTTGGTTTAACACCCTAACCTTTGGTGTACTGACTTTCAACATGCCATCCAGTCCGTCCTCACTGCTGCTTAAAGGGGACCTTTACTGAAACCACAAAGGTGCAGCAGTGATTGTCAGAGAGCTCCACACCTTTGGCTTCTGCTCTTCTTTCCCAGCATGGCTGGACTCGAGTATGGCTCCCATATACTTTGATGGACTGATACTCCGCATGCTGGAAAAGCCGAGCAGAGCCAATAAAACCTGAAAGTCCGGAGTACTTTAAGAAGCTCTGCTGCACCTTCAGCAAAGGTTTAGGTTTCCTTTTATACTTCTACAATAACTCTTGGCTCATGGATACTTGACCCCTCAGTCTAGTGATTGGCTGCAGCGGGCACGTGAACAATGAACATCATGTGACCTTTTTATTGCCAAATTGGGATCGAAGCAGCGGGGACAAGAGTGGTGGCACAGGACCGATGGGACATTTAAAATGTAAGGTATTTATTTTCAAAATTAATTTTACACAGTCCCCACTCCTTTACAAATTTTTGAAAATCTTGGAAAACAACATTAAAGGGTTATTCCGGGTTTACAATTTTCTGCATCAACTGACCGGAAACAAAACATGTTGTCACTTACTAATAACGGTGGTTTATCTGCAATGCCCCATCGTAGTCAGATGTCATTCTCTACTTTTTTGGTTCCCTATCCCGATGACATCACGCCGACATGTGAGGCGTGGCATGGCTTGTAAAGCCTTTCGATGCACCATCGTCAATGACCTTTCCTCTAAAGATGGTGTTCTGCTCATTTTCCTGGACCATGCCCTGTAGAGATAGGGTGCATTTACACAATCGTATGTTTATGGCAGTCCGCAAACGCCATTCTGCACAAAAATATGGATGATGTCCATGTTGCATCCATTATTTTTGTGGACCTTGTAACAATGGCTATTCTTGTCCACAAATTGGAAAAGAATAGGACTATTTTTTTGCAGAGCTGTGGAACGCATATACTTTTTTTTGCGGCCTTATTGAAATGAATGGGCCCGTTTTGCAGATCGGCATCACGATATCTAACAAAGTGCTCTAAGTCCCAAAAACTGGACACCAAATAAAGAAGAAAAATAGGATGGGCACTAAGAGACATGAAAGAAACAAAAGACTGGTCTATCACAATATGATTGACCAGCCCCATCAATGTCCAAACCCCATGACATACAATGAGGGGTACACTGTAACTGGAGCAAAGGAACGCTATGTACAGAATGATGAAATTATAAACTCTACATGTTATATCAAAGCAAAAGAAGGTGTGTTTTTACAGACAATAAAAGGCAAAAACAGAATATGTGATCCACTCTATAGCAAATGTGCTCAAACAGAGCATATGCAAAGATCAATACAGTTTTTGAAGCTAAGCGATAAGTGTTCAAGTGCCTGAAATTTTGTTTCAGCATCCGTGTGTAGCAAAAATCTGTTCCTGTTAAACTTAAATTTAACCATTGCCATCTTAGTATTCTCTTCATAACCATCTCACACATTAATGGCATATCGTTATGATATGCCGCCAATATTAGATAGGTGCCAGTCTCACCTTTAGGGTCCAATCCTGTCGCCTGAACAGGACCCCCAAAATGAACAGAGAGCAGCCACGCATGTGCGGCGACCATCCATTAACGGCTATGGGAGTTTCATTTCAGAGGCTTCTTTGTAAAGGTAGGAGCAAGATTCAGAGGTTGGACCAGCACTTATCTGACATTTATGGCATATCTTAGTGATATGGCATCAATGTCTGAGATGATGATGCCCCATTTAAATCCAGCACACAGTTGTCTTGCTGTCCAACTGGTCCAGCATACATCAAAAATAGTATCTGTAGAATATTATCTGAGATGGGTCATTGATAAAAGGATTAACTTTGATTGTCCTGTTGGAGGTGGGAAGTATTTTTGCAAAGCCAATTGACAACTAACTCATAGGAGCTGTTATGCTTCTTCTGGATCAACATTACAGGATAATAATTTCAATTTAGAGCTTTTTTGTACCTTACTATGTGCTTTAGTTTATTTTTCAAGGGTGTTCGTAAACAGGAATGTTGATTCCCCAACCATTTTTTTTTCTTCACAATATAACGCCATCATGATTTACATAATCCATTTTTATAGACCTCTCCTAACTTTTGTCCAACCCTAAGCTATGTTTTATTTATTTTATGCACTTATAGCGCTTGACAGACCTGTCACTAATGGGGTTTACACTCTAAGTTCCCTGTCAGTATGTCTTTGGAGTATGGGAGGAAACGCACTCAAACACAGGGAGAACATACAAACTCTATGCAGATGTTGTCCTTGGTTGGATTCGAACTAAGGACCCCAGTGCTGCAAGGCACCAGTGCTAACCACTGAGCCACCTTGTTCCCCTATAGACAATGATCTTTAGCCTTGCATTTATACATAACAAGCTACATAACAAGCTTCCTCCAATGAATAATACAGTATATTAAAGTCAACCAGTAAAGCCAACATGATTAAGGGGAAACACATCTTGTTGACTGGGCCAGTGTTGAGAACGTAATGGACAACATCATCGAAAGACTCATGCTCATGTGTTCAAGAAGCCAGATTTTTACAGATTTTATATATTTTCTATGACCACGTTCTCCAGAACATCGGTTTTTGAAATTGACGTTGGTTTTCTCCATAGTAAGTAAGCGGCAAGTCGACTTTGAGACCAATATTACACATCACAATTGATTGCCTGGTAAATATCCTCATGTATGGTGATTTTTAGACTGTAGGTGACCTTTGTTTCTAAGCATGTATTTTCCAATTCATACTGAAATTTCAGCAATCTGAATAAAAAAAAAAAAATCATAAAGCGGTTTTAGGAATTCCATGATAAGCATGCCTGGAGGGCAAAATGCTAAACATTTGCTTATTAAAGAGTCTCAATGGCTTTATGACAGCTTGATGAATGAACATATGCCTGCATAACAAATAAATGGATACTGTAGGGTTTTTGAAAGAGGTAGACAAGCTTTGTGGCCTTCAGAATCTTTTGTGTAAGTTGCACTTATATTGTGTGTGGAGAAGTTGTTCAATCTGAGAATAGTTAATGAACAAATGTAATGGGAATCAAATTCCTACCCCACAATATGTCTACATCTGACCAAACTTGTCTTTGGTCAAGATTAGAATATATCGGCGCTCCTTTACTGTTACAGGCCCTCGTTTCTATACAGAACGGTTTGGTAATTATTTTCCCTACTCTTTATTTTCCTCTAAGTAGGATCGGATGAGAATAAATTGTGTATGGGGAGCTCCCGACTCCCCAATGACTGGTGATGTCGAGGAAGAGAATAATTGGGCCACAATAATTTTTTTCTTCCAAAAAAATCCAGAATTATTTTTATTATTGAAAATATTCATTACATGGGCAGCCCATGCCCACCATTGCTCCGCTCTTCCTGGCAGGCACGAGAGTCACTCCACTCACTCTTTTGCTGAATATTTTGCCTGAATCCTGCCAGCAATACCTCTGCCCATAGACCTTGCACACTCTCTCCGTCTCTTAAAAGGTCTGCACGTTCACAACCTAATTCTCATCACCCTATTGCTGACCATACATGGGTAATTAAGGCATCTTCCTCTATGTGAGGGTGCCTGAGCAATAGGTTGTCTAGCTTGTTAGTTTCCTGCAAAGATGTGCCTGTATTTGTTTGTCTGCTTGCTTTCTGGATTCCAACCCTCCACTGTCTGACTTGACGTCTATATTGACCCTTCTCTGCCTGCCCTGACCTACGACCATCTACTGTATTGCACATGTTCTGCCTGCTCTGATCACGTTTTTTCTCTGACAACTATTTTACCTGACTTCTCTTTGCTGATCCACACCGGTGTCTCATGCCTCAGTGGGTCAGCTTTCAATCACAGCGAGACTACTCGAGAAGATAGCAGTCTGGTGGTTCCCATGCAGCAAAGTGCAGATCCTTGTACAGGTGTTGAAGGGTAAAAACCTGGGGATTGCAGGGATAACGCACTTAGCATTAGCTCAAAAGTCAAATCTGTTAGTTGACACAGTGGTTCAACACCCACTGCCTGTAACAATGGCTTTGAATCTGCAACTCATCATGGAATATACTGGCCCCGGTCAAAAATGATTTACCATTGAGTGAATATCCATTTTTAATAGTCTTAGCACAACCAATGGCCTTTGCTTGTACAAAGACTGATGCCCATAATTGGTTCTCCTTCGAATTAGATAATAACCTGATAACAGTAATGAAGTCATTTCCTATCAAATTATGTGTTTCTTTCTCGAAAGTCTCTATAAATGTCTTCTTAACAACTTCAACTGTGCAAAGAAAAAAAAATAAAGTGGCAATTCATTTGCTTTTATTTCTCTTTATCCCACAGTAAAATATTGAACGTTGATAATACATGAAAGTAGAACTTATTTATTACTATCGAACATTGCAGCATATGGAAAAAGCAAATGACATTAACATCTGCTGTATTCTCACCATCTGCTCCCTTTGGCGTTTTTCTTGTCCAGACCTGCCAACGCTATTTGTTCTCAGAGGGTCTTGCAGCATATTAATCAGTTCTACTAATACTTATTTTTTTAACTTTTTTTAGATATGTTATCTGTCTGGCTAAACCATGCAAATCAAATGTAAAATTGTGATGTCTTTATAATCCACCTACTATTGCCAAATACCTCGAGGCCAGACATATGTATCTTATGTAGCATGGCTGTACATGTGGTCAGCAGACTACCTAAGCAATGTGATATGCTTGTTTTAGACATCAAGGCAGTAATTATTTATGGACTAAACATTACATTTTTATTTCTGAGTTAAAGAAGTTTCAAAGTAGAAATGGTGGAGGTCCTACCCATCAACAGAACAATTGGGGCTGGTTTAAGCGAATGGTGCGTTACTATGTACAGACATCCTCCTGTGGACATCATTAAAGGACATGAAGATCTAGAAAACACCATGCCTCCTTGGTTCTGCTGATTGGTGCACCTATTTCAACCACCCACCAATGAAACATGGATGGCCTATCCAAAAGGAAAGGTCATTAATGGAGAAGCGCTTTAACTTATGATGAGTGGAGCACAGCCAAACTATAGGACTCTCTGTCATTCAAGGGTTACTCTAAGAGAACATAGCTATAAGTGTAATAGAACTTTAGGCAGCCCTTAACTAGTCTTGAAAACCATGCCTGCTACTGGTTAAAAGGGTCTGTTTTCCTACTTCTCTTCCATTGATTCAGGGATGAATCCCTTCTTCTTTGACAAAATATAAGTGAACAGATGTCTATTTCCAACAGCCATGATCCCATAGACCTGGTAATGTGTAACAGAGACCATATTTCAAAATGTGAGAACTTCTAGACTTAGTTACTTCAGCTGGTTATTCCAGGATAACCTCTTTTACCTTGCAGTATGACCAGCATTTTTCTTCTTCCGGTTATTTAAAATGTCCTTCGTTTTCAATGGGGTAAGAACTGAACAAAGTGTAATTAATCAGATCATTGGCATTTATAGAGCTGCTTTGGGACATGATGTAATCATTCAGCCTAATTTACTAAGTGGCTGGTTGTTATCTAATTTGGCAGCCACTATTATAAGTGGCCAAATTGGCCAATTATCCTATTTACTGCCTCCTTAACCAAGTTAAGCATTGACTTGTACTATACACAGAGCAATCCTAAAGCATCCGCAGTGTTGCGAGCTAGGAATTCACAGCACATGCATTATCAGTATCTGATTTCAGCTTTTAGTCACTATCTACAACATATTCTTCAGTCATTAATATATCAGATGTTAATATGATCTTGTGGATACATCTGAGCTTGTCATAAGGCTTCATAGATCTATCTTGTATAGAATCATGGATAATGGGGTGGTGGCAAAGACATAAAGCCTGGATGCTAGATGCTGTAGGGAAGGTCTTCCAAATGTTCCTAAGCCAAGTAACCCCCTACTAAACAATTTTCAGAGTAACCCTGATAATTATACATTGTGCTGCCTATTAAAAGCACAGCATGACCGCGATACAATTACCCTCTAGAGACTTGCCATATACCTACTAGGGCATCCGAGCTAGCAGAACTGAACCTTTGCCCTACGTGAAGAACGAAACGCCTATCTACACCTCTGAACCCTAGCTTATGGCATCTCTAAAATTACATTGTGTCATATATACATATATTTTCTAGTTCAGATGAGATTGTCCTTTCTCCTGACTGGAAGGTGACCTTAAACACAGCCTCATTAGGGCTCCTGCTGAAGTCTTCTGTCAACCCCACTGATTCTTGTCAATGATGACCTCTTTAAGTATTATCATTATCTCTCAAGAAGTTAATTTAAAACCTATGAAAGATGTGATTTCCTACTATTATAACTGTGGGGATAAAGAAAGTAACCTGGTTGAAGAAAGTCACCTTAATGGGATATCTGAACTTAAAAAATTTATATGGATATGCCATAAATGTCACCTTTAAACCCCCCACCAGTCAAAATAATAAAGGCCCCCATTGGGCAAGACTTAAAGGATAACTGTCACATTTAGACCCTAATTTCAGTTTTCATATATGTAGTTACTAATATGATAATATTCCTGAATCAATAACTATTAGACTTACTTACCCCTTATTTAATAAGATTCAGCCCTTAGCAACCAGTCTGCATAAAACTACAACTTCACTATTCTGTTAAAATGGCCGCCCTCAGCCCTGAGGCTAATCCATAGGATGCCTGCAGTAAAGTTAGTGAAGACCAGCTCTGTATAGGGGGGTCTTGCAGTTAAATTTCCAGGTCTGGCTGAAGCCTGTAGTCCTCCTACAAGCTCTCCTCTTATCAGATAAGGCTGTCATTTATACACTGAGCAGCCTACATATCTCCCTGAGCTCTACATTCTCCAGCACTGCTAAGGGAGTGTCTGCCAAGCACAGGCATGTGGAGAAGTTCACACACACAGCCCAGCACTGTTATCTCCTGTCAGGAAGAACCTGGCTTTTTATACATTCCCTTACAATGTTGACTCACTATCAGTTCCCAGTGCACGCAGCGTGCTCCGTCCTCATCTGGTAGACGGAAGGAGCATAGCAACCTGATTTTATCTCAGGTAAATATAACCAATACTGGGGACTTTTAGGTGGCTTTTAGGGGTTATTTATTAAATAATCATAAATTAAAACAGGGCCAACAAGGTGATATTAATCACTAAAATCCAATAGTAAAAAAAATAAAAAATTTGACAGTTATACTTTAAGTGGAGATTTTTCAAAAGTGGTGTAGAGGAAAACTGGCCTTTTTTCCCACAGCAACCAATCAGATTCCATCTTACTTTTTCCAAAGGAGCTCTGAAAAATGAAACATGGAATCTGATTGGTTGCTATGGGCTTCTCAGACAGTTGTTCTCTACACCAGTTTTGATAAATCTACCCCTTAATGTAGAGGCGGTAGGGCATGAAATCCACCTTGGCTTATACAACAGGGGTCTCATTCTTCTGAAAGCTGATGTTCCTATGTTATGAAGATATGTGGGAATTAGGAATACTGTTCATTTAGGTGGTTTAGTTCCCATGAATAGAAATGATGTACAGTAGATTATCTGGAATTTGCAGTTCCTGAGCAGAAACAATAGTTGTTTTACTCCTTCTCGTCTTCCTGTTTTCAGAAATCTCAGGGCATCCTGCAACAATTGTGATTTGGAAGATGTTTTGGCTTGCACGTCAGTCTCCATTCACTTGATGTATTATTTTTTTTTCAGCCTTTTCTTTTCTGTCATTTGTAGTTTAGCTGCATGATAACTGTCATGCAGAGATGTTTTACTTGAGAATCCAGGGCTTAGGAGAAGGAGAAGCTTAGGAAAAAAAAAAAAGAAAAAAAAAGAAGAGAGGTGACAATAATAGCAAATTAAATGAATGCCCCATTTTCTTTTCGAGGCAAAATGCATTTTGACATTGGGAGAGTTAATGCATGAGTGTATTTTTTTTTTTAAAAACATTGGGGGAGATTTTTTAAAACTGGTGTAAAAAAAACCTGGTAAAGTTGCCTATAGCAGTGGTCAGCAAACTGTGGCTCTAGAGCCACATGTGGCTCTTTAGCCCCTTGATATTGGCTGCAGGAGGGGGAGGACCAGGAAGCGGTGAAGGCTCTGTACTCACCGCTTCCTGTTCCTCGGCTGTGCAGGGCTGCGCACAGTGTGAGGCGCTCTGTGACATCACGCTGTGCACGCCAGTTCACAGCACAGCCGACAGCAGGAGGAACACAGAGCGAGGGTGGTGAGGAGCAGCGGCATCCAGGAGCAGGAGAGGTAAGTGATTTTTTATTTTAGGAAACTTGGGGCTGATCTGAGGCAATGGGGTGATGAGAATCATAATGGGGGATATGAGAGGTATCATGGATGATGAGAGGCATCATGGATAATAAAGGGGATGATGAGAATGATAATGGGGGATATGAGAGGCATCATGGATGATGAGAGCTATCATGGATAATAAAGGGGATGATGAGAATCATAATGGGGGATTTGAGAGGCATTATGAATGAGAGGCATCATGGATAATAATGGGAATGATGAGAGGCATGGGGCTCTTATCTGAGGTCTGATTGGGGGTCATTTACTTTGGGGTCTGAGCTGACGTCTGATCTGAGGGAGGTCTTATTAACATTGGGGGTTTGATTAGTGGTTTGACCTGAGGTTTAATAAAAATGTATATATTTTTTTCATATTGTCCTCCTCTAAAACCTACGTGCGTCTTATAGGGTGAAATGTTGTGGAGTGAAAGATGTAGTGTCGAGGATTGAGAAAGGTATGTTCAGATGGTTAGGAATACCCTTAAGTTAATAACAATGTACCTTCCTATATAGTTTACGTTTAAAAAATGTGGCTCTCAGAAAAAATTAAATCGCTGTTTTGTTGATATTTGGCTCAGTTGACTAATAAGTTTGCCCACCACTGACCTATAGCAACCAGCAACCATAGCATTCTTTAGAGCTCCTTTAGAAAATGAAAGATGGAATCTGATTGGTTGTTATGGGCAACTAAGACAGTTCTGCTTTAAACCAATTTTGATAAATCTCTCACAGTAAGTGGTAGTAGTAATGAAGTATAATGCATCCTCTGATAGACCCAGTGTCCAGCAGAAGACAATCCCATTTTGTGCTGACTTTGGAGCCAATCACTTGCCACTCTATTTCTTATAGATTGATCATTGAGATTCATTTACTAACGGTGAAGCCAAGGAACCCTGGACTGGCACTAGTAACTGCTAACAAATGTATAGCTGTGGGGCAACAATCTATTCAAGAGTTACCAACAGTCCCAGAAAAGAGGGACGGACCAGAACTGGTGTATGGAAGGAATGGGTTTGTAGAATTTTAGCCCAAAGTGGTTGGCTTATGGTCATTTTCTTGGCATTTTTTGGCGATCCTGGGGGTATGATCAGGTGGCAGGGCAGTCCCAGGTGTGGGACTTACCATATTTTTCGCTTTATAAGACACATTACCCCACAAAAAAAAGTGTAGGAAAAATGGCCCTGCGTCTTATAAAGCGAATACTAATAAGCGCTCATTAGTATCGGAGGACCTGGAAGCGGTGAAGGCTCTGTACTCACTGCTTCCTGGTCCTCGGCTGTGCTGTGGCTGCGCACAGCTTGAGGGCGCTCTGGGACCTCGCGCTGTACGCGTCGGGTCACAGCACAGCCGCAGCAGAAAGAAGACAGAGCACGCTGGAGGTGAGGAGCGGCGGTGTCCAGGAGCAGGAGAAGTAAGTGGTTTTTTATTTTATTTGTTCTGTGGCATGGGGCTCATAAATGACATGGGGGCTCATAATGGGAGCTAATAAATGGCACTGGGGGCTCATAATGGGGGCTAATAAATGTCACTGGGCCTGATAAATGGCATGGGGCTCATAATAGAGGCTCATAAATGGCACTGGGGCTCATAGATGGCATGGGGGCTCATAATGGAGGGTCATAAATGGCACTGGAGCTCATAGATAGCATGGGGGCTCATAATGGGGGCTGATAAATGGCATGGGGCTCATAATGGAGGCTCATAAATGGCACTGGGACTCATAGATGGCATGGGGGCTCATAATAGGAGCTGATAAATGGTAAAGGAGGCTTATAAATGGCATGGGGGGGGTTTGATCTGAGGCATGGGAGGCTGATCTGAAGTCTTACTGGGGTCTTATTAACATTGGGGGTCTGATTGGGGCTGGCAGATGAGGTCTGATTAACATTGGGTGTCTGATTGCTGACCTTATCTGAGGTCTAATGAAAAATTTTTTTTTTTATTGTCCTCCTCTAAAACGTTGGTGCGTCTTATCATCGGGTGCGTCTTATAAAGTGAAAAATATGATATATATTCCAGGATATGTTGGCAAATATGCTGTTCTTGTAGACGAATGTCAGTATAATTGCTATAAATTATTTTTTAACAATGCCAAGATTCAGACATGCTGAGCTCTACATAACGCTACATAACTTAAGGTGGCCATATACATTAGTCTAAAGTTGATCAAAACTGATAATTTCAACCAAAATAAATGTTCATTTTAGTCAACCGATGACAGACCATTATCATATGAAAAGAAGTCAGCCACGTTTAATATTTTCGTCCGATCTTTCAAAGAAAGATTGTTTGTGAACAAAAGATCTTTCTTTGAAAGATCTTCCGTCCATCAGTTGGTTTTATTGAACATGTATGGGCAATTTGAAAAACTATAATGGCCAATATGGACTAAAATGTGTATGGTCGTGTCTGCGAAAGGAACGTTCACCAGATGTTTGTTCAACTGCTGTTCAACCAAGTTCTATCTAATGTGTATGACCAGCTTTACAGGGATTACTTTGCATGACTGAGCAGTGTATGGTCGACAGTAGTTGTCATATGTCTTATAGGCTGAGGTGGAAACCTCAGTTTCCATTTATTTCTGGCTGTTGGGTTGAGTGCCTTCAATATAGTTTAAGAATTTCATTAAAACGGAAGAGCATATCAGCTCGGAGAACTTATAGAATTGTGAAGTCTGCATGAAATTCATGGATTTTCAATCATTCTTGGCAGATAAACAAGCTGAGCGTGAACATTTAAAGATCTACTTGCATATACATGCATGTAGGCAAACACCATTTTCTGAACTTTTTTGATTTATTTTTGTCACTGCAGTGTTATACATTTTGATCAGATCTTTAAACGTATTCCTTGCTCATAAAGTATTGACAGATGAATGTAGAAAACAATGTTTCTGGGTGGCTTAGATAGTTTGGATTAGTTTCTTGGATAGCACTGGATGAAAACCACCGATAGGTACATCTCATGTAGATTCCAATATGATAATTATCATTATTCTTTATTTACCACCCAATATTCCCTATTTTAAAGGTGTTTTCCAGGACTTTTACTGATGGCCTATCTTCAGGTCTTCAGGATAGGCCATCAATATCTCATTGACAGGGGTCCACACCCACGCCCAACATCTCCTGTGCCACAAGTAGGTGTCGGGGCTATACAGCTTCCTCTATTGTGTAGGGGACGGAGATGGTTACTGCAGTGCTGCTCCCATTTACTTCAATTCACCCTTCGGTATATTGGGGGGAAAAACTGTCTGTGTATCTGCTTTATGAGCCAGTCAGCAGTAAAAAGGCGTTGACCCAAATTTTTGTGGTCAAAAACATCATACTATATGTGGTAATTCATAAAAACATTGGGAATAAGGTAATAGAGGTAGGAGAAAATAATATCACAGCAAATTGTGGAATCTAAAGGGGTTTTCCAAGTGTTTTACACTAATAACCTATTCTCAGGATAGGTTATCGGTATCTGATCGGTGGGGATCTGACTTCCAAGACCTCCGTCAATCAGCTGGTTGAAGAGGCAGCGCGCTCTGGTGAGCACCGCAGCCTCCTAGCAACTTACCTTAGGCCAGTGACGTCATGTTCATCGGTCACATGGCCTAGGCACAGCTCAGTCCAATTCAAGTGAATGGGCTGAGCTGTGATAACAAGCCCAGCTGCTAAACAATAAATGGAGCTATACTTGGTAAGGCTGGGTTCACATCTGCGTTGTAAACTCCGGCACTGTAATCCGGTCACTTTATCTGGCGTACATGCCGGCTTTCAGTCGGACAAAAAATGCTACGCGCAACACTTTTGTAGAAGGCATATATGCTGTAAAGCGGCCGTATTACTCAGTGAATGGGGATCCGGTGGTATACAGTGAACTCCTGCAGTCTTTTCCTCTGCCAGAACCTAGCCTAAGCTGCAAGGAAGCTGCGCCACTCACCAGAGCGCCAAGGCGTCTTCAAACAAGTGATCAGAGTCGGACCCCACCAATCAGATACCTATCCTGAGGACGACTCACAAAACCTCTTTAATATGAATTCATATTACATGCCAAACGTCTTAGTATGAGATTAGTATGAGATTTCTGATTTGTGATGCTCAGAAGGGGTTGGTTCTTACAGATGAACCTTTCTAATCACCTCTTGGGAATTGGCAGTTTGGTGGCTTATATTTGCCAGCAGGGTAGAAAACAGCAAAACAACCAACATCTGATAATATAGAAAATGGGTAAAAGATGCCCATGGCTATAAATTAAACATAATAATCGTCCCAGATAAAATGAAGCAGTGAAAAAATCACCATGCTAACTATAGGTATGATAATTACAAGTTGATATATTATGCAGTCATTGACATTTACTGCGTCTAAGCTGTGGTTGGAGATGCAATTTAATCGGAAAAAGATCGGCCAAGTAGTGAGCATGAGGCACGGACATATTTGCTACATGAAAGGGCATTCCAATTCTGCTCAGTGTTTTCACTTAGATAAATTACCCTCTAAATTAATCACTTTCCTTAATTATCAACAAGTGTTCCTCAATATCTCTGAAGTCATCTTCTTACCTTTAACAGACCATTCTTATGCGAAATCTTAACTTCTTAGATAATTTACATCCTTACAATTCTCCTCACCGTTATATATCCTTTAAAGAGGACCTGTCACCTCTCCTGACGTGTCTGGTTTAGAGTGGGTTCGCACTTACGTTATGGCATTCCGTTATAGGTTCCGTTTATAACAGAATATAACAGAATTCCCGGACGGAATGCAAAACCAAAGCCTTTAAGAGACAGTCCTTTTTGATCCGTCACAATAGAAGTTTAAATGCAAGCATAACGGATCAGTCTGGTTTCTGTTATACAAAGCGGGAAAAAAAGTCATATCGACAGGACTTTGTTTTCCGTCCTGCATAACAGAAAACAGACGGATCCGTTATGCTTACCTCTAGACTTCTATTATGATGGATCAAAGCGGAATGCCTCCCGTCCGGGAATTCCATTATGTTCCGTTATAAACGTAACCTATAACGCAGGGGTGCACAACCTGTGGCGCCACATGCGGCCCTCGATACCGTTCGGTGCGGCCCCCAAACATCTGGTAAATGACATCTAGGTCTATGTCTTACGGCTTCTTACATGTATCTTTCATGTATTCTCCTATTAGATGGGAGTCCTAGAACTGTAACCAGGCATTTATAGTATATACTGTATGTTCAATATGCCAAAAATACAGTGTATCAGTTGGTAATACCCCTTTAAGTTTTATTTTCGGCCCTTGGAATTGGTTCAGGCTGACAATATGGCCCCCAACCAGAAAAGGTTGTGCACCCCTGCTATAACGGAATGCCATAACTCAAGTGAGAACCCACCCTTAGTTGCCCATAGCAACCAATCAAATTCCACCTTTCATTTTCCAAAGGAGCTGAGAAAAATAAAAGGTGGAATCTAAATCGTTGCTATGGGCAACCAAGCCAGTTCTACTTTACACCAGTATGATAAATCTCCTCCATGATACACATATCTAGTTATGCTATAATGCGGTTTCAACAGCATGCCAAGGTGTTATAGCTTGTTGAGGGGGGTTAAGGATTTCTTGTCCCTTGATGAAAGCTATAAAATAGCATCTGTCAGCAGGGTCTATCCTTTTAAAAGAACCATAATGACTGGTGGGTCTTTTGATGCGTTTAAGAGAAATAGGTGTTTTTGAAAATATGTAAATTAAAGCCCTTGCCAACCGGGGCTCCTTAATTCCTCTGCTCTGCTTCCCATAATGCTCCTTCTCCACTTGATTGACAGAGCCAGGCTTCCTGGTGGAAGGGGTGTGTCCAGCAATGCAGAGGGGAGGAGCCTAATATAGTTCATTAATATTAATTGATGTGTATGCCTGCTTTTCTCCAAAAACAGTGCCACAGCTGTCCAAAGGTTGTGTGTGGAATTGTAGATCAGCCCTTGTTACTTTACTGAAGCTGATCTGCAATAACACACTCAACCCACAGAAAGCATTTTTTTTTTGTAGTTGTAGACAACCCCTTTAAATCCCAGTATACCCATTTTTATTGCTTTCTAATGGCTCCGCTTTTATAATGTCCTCCATATTATTTTTGTGTAGGAAAATTTGCGTATAATGATCCCTTAGCTTCTTTTGCGGACAAAATATGGTTACAGAACTAGAGATTTTTTTTTTTCCTCTTAGAACCGTATTTGAGACTGTTTCTATTTTTAGTATACAAGCAAATGAAAATTGTTGTCTTAGAATTTCTTTTCACCTCTGCGATTCAGAAGGCCTTCACTGCAGGTTTGTAGGTAGAAAATAATTAAAGAGATTAATTTTGTTGAAGAAAAAAGAAAAAAAAAAGAAAGAAAGAATAACTCATCGTTTTTACCAGCAGCAGAATCTCTTTAATTTTGAAACTAAAAACTACCATAATTAAAGTTTTGCAGCGGTCGTCATTTCTGGTTTGGATTACTTCCTAAATCTAGGTGTTTTTCTCACTCGACTTTTAAATAATTCACATTTATTTCTGATAGCTCTAAGCAATGCTTTGAAAGTTTTCTTATAAACAAGTTAAATCTGGTCTGACACTAATTATATTCACAGATTTAGCTCCTTGTGTTCAGTGTATGATGAAAATCATGTGTTTTTTTTATTCTAGCAATTACAGAATTCTAAATATTGTTAAAGGGATTTTCAGGGAGTACAATATTGACGACCTATTCTCAGGATCATAAATATTTAATCAGTGAGGGAGGGGCACTCCCCCCCCCCCCCATTAAGTTGTTTGAGGATCCCTGATGATCTGTGGGAGCCATGTGACAACCCAGTTGGTAGTGCAGCTGTGACATTACAGAATTTACACAATGAGTCTTAATAACCCATATATCTGGCGGTGGATCTGCCGAAATTATGAAGAGGAATATAATGGAAACTGTATTACTGTGCTGAATCTGTCAATATTATATCCCAGTGATCAATTCGAAAATGTACAGCAGGGCAGCCAGAAGCTTGCATCCTATGTGCCTAGAGTAGTGTTGATTGAGCACCAAAGTGCTTGGGTGCTCGAGTAGAACACTTTGGGATGCTCGGGTGCTCTACAGAGCTTTCTTTAAGGCCTCGGGGCTCTAGGACGGAAAGATACTGATTAGGATTATCCTAATGCATTCTGAATGGAGAGAAATCCGTTCAGGATGCATCAGGATGTCTTCCGTTCAGTATGTGAAGATTTTTTGGATGTTGACAAAACCGCAGCATGCTGCGGATTTGTCTCCGTCCAAAAATCCGGAAGACATGCCGTAACGCCGGATCCGGAATTAATGCCCATTGAAGTGCATTAATTCGGATCCGGAATTAAGCTAAACGTCGTTTCGGCGCATCACCGGATTCAACGTTTAGCTCTGTGCATGCGCAGCAGCAGTTCCGATCGGGGCCCCAGTGTAAGCTGGGGCTCCGATCGGTTACCATGGCAGTCAGTCCGCAGCAGTGTACTTACCTGCGCTGCGGCCTCCGGGCGCTCCTTCACGACGTCACAGGTCCGGGCGGCGCCGCGGGGACCTGTTATGTCATGAAGGAGCGCCCGGCAGCCGCAGCGCAGGTAAGTACACTGCTGCGGAGTACTTACCATGGCAGCCAGGACTTTAGTAGCGTTCTGGCTGCCATGGTTACCTGAAAGCATATCCTCACAACGCAAATGTGAAAGAGCCCTAAGAACCTATAACGGAATTCCCTTATGCCAATGCGAACCCGTCCTAAAGGTGCTATTACAATGCGCAATGTAAGGGCAATGTGAGCGCCGATGGATGAGAACACAGATTACACAGGGAGAAGTGCTGCCGATAATCGATCATCTTTCATCCTGATGAAAGATGCCCATCAGCCGATGAATAAGCAAACACTAATTCATTGACTAATCGATTTTACGAGGGATTTATCGCAAACGAGTGTCCCTGTGAATGCTTGTTCAAGATATTTTTTGTAGTTCTAGGCAACCCCTTTGTAACCCAGTATTCCTGTTTTTTATTGCTTTCTAATTGTTTCATAAAGTAATATTATTGTTGTGTAGGAAAACTTGTGTGTATTGATCTTTTGGCTTCTTTTTGCAGACAAAATATGGTTACAGAGCTAGAGATAATTTGTGATAATTGTGTGGCCTAATAGGCCCTTAACACATGACTTCAGGATCAGACAGCGCAGAGTTTCTTTGTAGTCTGTTACCATGGAGATGCATAAGTCCACATAGGATCTGTTGACATAAACGTTAACATGTTTTAGATATTTTGGAGCAATACAAAGAATTGCTGTTGTTTAGTACTGGAACTCTCTAGGCAATGGTGTAATGTAATCTGAACAGGATAGGGAAATATTTGCTCCAGATGAGTCTTCTTTTCTTAAGCATACTTCTACTAAACCTCAAATTTCCTCTCTCTGTAGGATGGATATTTTTCTCACCGCCCGAAAGAGAAAATGCGGACCGACAGCAATAATGAGAATTCAGTTCCAAAAGACTTTGAAAATATTGATAACAGTAACTTTGCTCCAAGGACTCAAAGGCATAAGCACCAGACGGAGCAGGGGAAGAAGCCTCTAAGCAGGCAGAAGGAGCATTTAAAAAAAAAGTTAGCCCTTGAGGAAAAAATGAAAGAAAACTCGCTGCTAGAAAAAAATTCAAATGAGGTTTTACATTATGTAGGTGACCCTTCCAAGAACCTCACTTCAGCTAACTTAAAGGATGGTTATAGAAGCACCAAGCTGCACCATACTAAGAAGACTGGAAACAGCTCCCCTGAAATAAAATATGAGCTACCTCCAAAATGTGAGATCACTGGAAAGGAGGCAATATCGGCTCTTTCTCGGGCTAAGTCAAAACAGTGTCGCCAAGAAATTGCTGAGGTCTATTGTCAACATAAGCAAGGGAAGCTGATGCCGGAGAAAGTTTCCAGACTTTGTCCGCTGGAAGGTAAGTTGGTTTTGTTAATCTTTTTGAATTATTGTCGGTGTCCACTATAGTATTGTCTGTTAGGAAGTACGGTTCGTGGTCACTGAGGCAGGAAGCAATGTTATAGACAAAGGTAGGGAAGATGACATCATTCAAAATAAAGCTCACCGTCGGACACCATAGACTACAAATTATGGGATCTGGCGGGGATCCGGTGTCACACTCCAGTATGGGTGCTGTGTTTTGGCCGGTCAAGAACCGTTGGGTGCAGCCTTCTGGATCAGGTTACTGGAGATGAGAACTTAGTAATCCAAAAATTGGACTTTTCAGTTGGAGTCTGTAAGGTTTTTAAAAAGTACAGCTAAACATATCCTAAACATAGTCAACCAGTACATTTATTGACATGAAGCACAAAAATGGTAGATTGAATGCGCAACCTGATTGTTGCATTTAGGATCAGTTACAGATTATTGATGCTTATTATACTAAAAGGGATTGTGCAGCTAGTAATATTGATGACCTATCCTCAGGGTAGATCATCAATATCTGATTGGTGGAGGTCCGACTACCAGCACCCCTGCTGATCAGCTTTTTGAAGATGAGGTAGAGCGCAAAGAAGAGCATGAGCGCTACTACTTCCTCTTCAAGATTACACTGCAAGTCGTCTCACTTGCAGCAGTGGTGCAGTGTAATTAGAAGTGCTTGGTCTATTCAAGTGAGTGGAGACGACTTCCAAGACAACACGCAGTGCAGTCTTAAAGTGGGAAGTAGCACTGGCACAAGCATCACCTCCTCTTTAAACAGCTGATCGACGGGGGTGCTGAGAGTTGGACCCCCACCGATATGATATTTAGGTCATCAATATTACTGGCTGCACAGCCCCTTCAAAGGGGTATTCTGTAGAGATGAGCCGAACCGAACCCGAGTTCGGGAAATGTTTTTTTACAATGCAGATTAATTTCTAAAGTTATTATGCGAGTCTCGCGAGATTTTGCGAAGTAAGAAATTCGACTCATCGGAGCCAATACATTCTAATACTATACGGAGATTCATCCAAAGTCGAATCGCTCATCCCAAGTATTCTGGTTGTTACAAGTTATCCATGATCTACAGGATTGGTAAAAATGATTAGATCGCTGGGTATTCTACTACTAGGACCAGGGACGCAGTACCCTTTAGAGCCCTCTGAAATGAACGGAGCCGCAGGTCGATATGCAAACTGCAGCTCCATTAATCTCTATGGAAGTTCCGTAATAGCTGACTGCTCTACCCGGCTGCCTCCCGAAGTTCCATAAAGGTGAGTGGAGCACCAGTGCGCATGGTCAGCCTGCTATTTTATTCATTTCGAGGGCTCCGAAGGGTACGGGATCCCCATTCTCTGTGGATAGAGGGTTTACTTGTAAGAACTGGAATATCCCTTTAATGCATATGGCAAATCGTGTGCACTGATTCGGTATAGTGCCTCCATGTGTAATGTGACCACATTAGAACATGACACAATTTTTTATTTTTTTTTATTTTTGCATCAGAGGCATAGAGGGGTGCATTATGGGCCCCCGAGCAGTTGTTGGGCGCTGGACACAGATCTGTACAGCATATCCATGAGTAGGGATTATATTACAATGTCAGGAATGATGAGGGTGTGAATTAGCGTCTTATTGGTATTATTAATAAAGCCTATAATACAGCAAAAAAAAAAAAGCTTGCATTTGTCTGTGAACTACAGTTGTGCCGTACACTGATTTTACCTTTGCGCTGTCAATGTCACCGGGTCTTGTTGCTGTAAATACAAGATAATTTGCAATACAGGAAACATTATTTTCAGCTAAAAAGAAGCAACGTGCAGCGTCTGACCTGCAATTCTTCTGGTCTCTTTATGATTAACCTATCTCAAGAGAGCTGCGCTAAAGTAAAATAATATCGTCATTGTTTTAGAAGAATAGAGACATTGATTTCCCCCTGGGAGACCCTCTGTAGGTCAGACCAGCGGTGTCTCCGCACAGAGCAGACATAGTCTTTTCCCTGGTGAACGCGTTTCTGGGTATGAGTCACCATGATTGACGGCAGAGCATCCTCGTACACAATCTCATCAAATGTTCTAGCTTGTTCTTCAAGGTAAATCACTTACAAGTAGTATGAGCCCTTTATACCGTGTCAGTCTTCATTGGGATACTAGTTGGCTTAAGTAATTAACTAATCATTAGTTACCACTTTTAACGGATAGAGTATGCAAAGAGCTATCTCCCAGGGAAAGGAAATGCTAGCCAGATTGCTTTCCTTCCCCGGGAAATACCTCTTTGCATATTATTTTTCCCATGGAGCATTGCCACTAAGTCTCCATACAGGTGTGGTCTCTTTAAGGAGAGCCAATATCCTGCCTAAACAGAGAGTAATAATGGACAACACTGGTTTTTCAAGACTTTTCGGTGGAGGTCCGACACCTGGAACCTCTGCCAATCAGCTGTTTAAGAGGGCACCAGTGCTTGCCGTAGAACCGCAGCCTTCTCGCAGCTTTGTCTACCAATGAATGGGATGCCAACATGCCTAGGAGCAGCTCTGTGAAGTGAAGGGGCTGAACTGCATTACCAAGCACGGCCACTATACAATGAATGGCGCCATGCTTTGTGAGCAGAGAGAAGGCCGCAGCGCTACAGCAAACCATGGTGCCTTTTCAAACAGATCCCTACGATCAGTAAAAAAGACTCGGAAAACCATTTTTTAAAAGGGTTCTGCAAGGGTGTTATATTGATTACCTATCCTCAGGATAGGTCCTCAATATCCGATCTGCGGTGGTCCGACACTCGGCACCCCTGCCGATCAGCTGTTTGAATAGTGGTAGGTACTCCATGCAAGCACTACTTTACTTCCTCTTCATTACACTGGCTGTTGTTTCGGAAGTGCAGTGTAATCACTTTAATGGAACAAGTACTTGTAATTACACTCCCCTGCTACAAGGGAGACAACGCGTAGTGTAATAGACCAACCAATTAAAATTCTTCCAAGTTTTAACAGGTTTTTACAGTACAAATTGTCCTAGTTGTATATGGTCAGTGGTGACTTGTTCAACCCTATATAAGCAAACTGGGAAATACAATTTTTATCATCTAATATATACCGTAATGTGCAGTATAAAATAACAATGCACAATATACTCTCAAATAACACTTGATGGATATCAAAGCATCTAATAAAGTAATCCATTTCTGTTCCATGCGCTCACTGTGGGTTAAGTAGGAAAGTGCAAGGGGCTTCCTCTGTTGTCAGTGGTATCAAAGTTGGGAACTGTGGTCTTTGGAAACATGTAATTTGCAGACCGCAGTTTACTGTCGTATATCTTTAGCTTTATTTTCCTTAGTGTTGGTGTGTTATATATGTATCATTTCTGACATCTGATTCCAGGAACAACTTGGTGTTTGGCAGATAGCAGAGCCGGATGTCACTTTAAGCACAGTCATCGTGGTATTTATAGGCAGAAAAACAACGTGACATAAATAATTGTTGTGCTAAAATGTCTTTAAAGGTGTAGTTCACCTTTAAAGAGTCATTGTACTTTCATACATTTTTATTTCATTTAATAAAGAATCGTGTAACTAGCAAATTTCTAAATCGCTTCTTTTAAAAAGTCTGCCTGCATCCTCCTGAAAAAAAGCTATAAAGTCATGGCCACTAGGGGTCTCTCTTCCACATAAGTTGCAGTCCACTGCCTGTTGTCAGTCAAAACCCATCACTGGTAACAGAAGGCGCCTCACATAGCTAGCTGAGCTCCTGAGCCTGATAAAAGAACTGCTTCTACACTGCTTCTGAAGATTATAGGAGCCTCCTGTGTGTCTGGAAGTGTGATCTCCCCCTCTTTATCTGTTCTATGAAAACCGGAGCTGAAAACAAACATAACAGAAAGTAAGGGAAAGGATGTCACAGCAGTATGGTGCTGGCAGAATTCACATAAGGGAGACTCCCCTGCTTCTGAATGAAATGCATTTAGCTGTGCAAGCTGAAATGGAATAATATGGCTTAAAAACTTTAGGGAAGCCCAAAAAGACCTGCTCCTTCACAATTATGATTATACAAAGAGGCACAGTCATACTGCAAATTTTTTTTGAGAACTGGCCGGACACAACGGTGAGAGGGGCAGGAGTGCCCAATGCCTCACCACACCCAGGTAATTAGTACATTAGGGAATTGTTATGTGAGCAATTATCTTGACTCTTTGACAGAGCATCTCGAAACTGAGCTTTATAAGAAGGGTTGTAAAAGTCACTTGTCAATTATTTGATGTGAAAGTACAAGATATTATGAGATAAATGCAGACTTTGTTATGTAAATGACTACACAGCGTTAGTAAAGGGGTTAAATATCTATTCCTTATGGTCGATGTTGCAGCTGTTAATTCTGATGATGATTTGCATACTGTTAATTTTAAAGGGAGGTTATAATAAACGGAGGATGGGAGATGTTAATAGTTTTTAACATTTATTAGGTTTCCTCATGTATCAGGGGAGGAACTGTCCTAGATGCATGGAGCCATTCTGGAGCAGAGAAGGTCTGGAATACTTCTTCATTTTACTCATTTATCCTAGTTGCAATTATTTTTATGGTTCTGTTACCTGCTGTCCTACATTTGTGAGCTTTTAGGTTGCTTACATAGCCCATTTATATTCCTGAGCTCTTAGAGGCCTTCTGTGTCAGTAGATGGTAGACACTCACCAACCAAATCACTGGAACTATGGCACTTCGAAGTTGATCCTCTAAGGAACTTGTTTAAAACTGTTCCTTATTAGAAATGTCTGACAGATAGTTTGAGATTCCAGACCATCGAAAAGGCGCCAGTTGCTTCAGTTGGGAAATTGGACAATTCCAGCTCACAGGCCTTGGCTGATGAAAATTTGAAACACAAGAGATTCTTAACCAGCTGTGATGTATATTATATTGTTCTGTCCCTCAGGTGCTGCAGAACAACGTCCTACAACCTCAGCTGCTGTAAACCTTCTGTGTTAAAAGGATAATAGTGTTTTCTCTCAATCAGTAGTACAGTGGAGCTCCGTTAGTCTTCAAAAAGAGGTTCTGCAATAACTGATGTGTTGCTTTTAAAAGAATTACAGATAATATTCAAAGTGATATTGCCACAGAAATCCTCGATGACTAAAAACAGTCTTTCAATTTACTGTAGGCCAAAAGTGTATGTAAGGCCAAAAGGTAGCACCTGTCCCTGCCTGAATTGGCTGCAGTGGAGTTAGATGGCGTTTAAATATCAAACTCCAGTTCCATTTGACAATTTTCTAATAGGTTTGAGGGGACCATACGCATTAGTCAACCAGCAATCGTTCACCAGGTGAAATTTAACAACAAACAATTGTCGTAGGCCAGGCATGCTCAACCTGCGGCCCTCCAGCTATTGTAAAACTATAACTTCCACAATGCCCTACTGTAGGCTGATAGCTGTAGTCTTTTCGGGCATGCTGGGAGTTGTAGTTTTCCAACAGCTGGAGGGCCGCAGGTTGAGCATGTCTGTCTTAGCCCACAGATGATAGACCATCATCATATGAAAAGAAGTCAACTGTGTTTGAAATTTTTCTCCAACAGCTTAACGAAAGATCTTTTTTTGAAAGCTTCCCAGAAAGGTCTATGATCCATTGAACATGTATGGCCAGTTTGAACAACTCTAATGGCCAATGTGGACTAAACTGCGTGTGGCTGTGTCTGCGAATTGAACATTTGCCAAATAATTGTTTGTCCAACTGCTGTTCAACAATCAACCAACTTTTGTCTAATGTGTATGGCCACCTTTAGGCTACTTTCTTACTAGCAGTAAAGAGATTATAGTTAATGAGGCTGGTGAGGGTCAGGTAGCGTCCGGCAATGCCGGAGCCAGACAGCGCGTGAAGCTACCCTTCGCCGAAATCCACAGACCATAGAGCATGCTACCCGTAAAACGTTTGTGGTATAGGAGATATTGTGCTGTGAGATTGGCAAACAATGAAAAAAAAACACATTACAAGCAATCATCAGTTGCAGAACTAGCATTTAAGGGGAAACTTTCATCCGTTTTATAATACCCTGTCTGAGGGTAACGTAAACCAGTGACAGAGACTCTAATTACACTCTAATTACACCTTTTTTTTTGTTTCGTTTTTTGCCCAATCATTTATTTAAATATTTGTTGAGAAGATCCAACTACATTCAAGCCCTGGAGTCCCCTCAATGCAGTGCACATGCTCAAGAATGCTCCTTGCCGCCTGCCCCGACCTTTGGAACTGGGACCTAGACTACGTGCATATCATGCTTTCCCTGGAATTGCTATTTAGAATATGCAAGTACTCAGCCTGTCCTGACTTTGGGCTTTGGGTTGCTTTGCACAAGTGTCTCTGATCCCTGTGGGTCAGCAGCCAACTACACTAAGACTACTCCAGGAGGTAGCAGCCTGGCTGGTTCCCTGCGGCAAAGTCCATATCCCTGTATTGGGGTTACAGGGAGAACCGCCAGGACAACGCTCTTGGGTTTAGCCCAAACTGGTTAGTTGGCACAGTGGGTCCACACCCACTGCCTGTTAAAATTACTGTCTTCTTTTGTACCTAAGAGAAGACACAAAGAACATAAGTATGGTGGACCTGTTGGTACCACCCACTCACCATCCTCATTATGCCCCTTTTCATAAAGTGGTGAGGGCGGTGCCGAAATGCCACATAATGACGTGAGATTAGTGATGTTTTTACAGCAAAAAAGAGGAGCAGGGAGATAATAAATCTCTCCTAAGTGACCCTGCGTTTGAATCAGTCTCTGTCACCAGTTGATGCTGCCCTCAGATAGGGCATCATAAATCTGGTGACGATTTCTTTTAAATCTTGACATTGTCCAAGAAAAATTATTGTACACTGGAATCCGTCATACAGAATTTCCGTTTGACAGAGAACTGACCAGCAAGACGGGATTCCCTTTGCACCCCTGTAGATGATATTTATATCATAAATAGATCCATCATTTTGTGCCCATATACAGTTTTACTTTTTTTTTTATTCATTACCTTCTTTAAATCTCCTTGAAATATAAATAATACTATGAAATGAATTCTGCCGACGTCAGCACTAATACCCGCTGGCGGCTGGCAATTGAAGTAGTGGAGGCATTATCAAGGTGTTTAGCATGCCGAGTCATATACAGTCTTACACGTCCTTGCAGAGAAAAAGATTTGCTGTCTTTTTGCTGCCGATGCCTGTACTTTAAATATTTATGCATTGGGTTAACAGATTCATTCATTATGTGTTTGTACGGTTTCATCGAGCTCTGACTTCCATAGAGATGTCATCCTCTGTGTAATTCTCCTGCATGGAGCCAGGAATACACGGTACTTGAAAGCTACGCAGCAGCTAAATGTGAGCATCAATCAACATAAACAATTCCACCGAGCTGACTTGTCATGAATTCCTGGTGAGGCCATCACATCTGCTGCTTTCGACAGGAATTGCATTCTGCAGCTTTGCATTTATTTCATTTTAAAGAGGTTTTAAAGCAAGATAAAAATTGGTGGCTTTGGACTAGGAGTGACCTAAAAAAGAAACCGATGCCCACCTCACCAATTCTCGGCTGCAATTCTGATGCTGCCCGGGTCCCTGCTGCTCTCTACTTCCTGCTCCCATTTCAACACACAGGAAATGCCTGTTCAGCCAATCAATGCAGAACCTGTGATTGGCTGAGCAGACAATTTTAAGCATGTTGTGTCAAGAGGTAGATACCCAGGGGAGCTTCAGAATGACAGCAGTGGAGATCAATGAGATGAGAATTGGTTCTTTAATGTTTCTAAGCCACCCGTACCTAGTGTCCCCAATTTTTGTTGCTGTGGAAGGCCCCATTCAGAGACTTTCTCCTTATTGCCAGGAAGGAACATTCCTGTAATCCTGACTTCTGACACTCCAAACATCTTTTAATGCCCTAATGCTTCCAGCTAAGAACTGCATCATTTAGAGACTTACAAAGCCAGAAGACTGAGCAGAGAAAATTCTCTGAAAATGATTTCCAATATTCCAGAACATTTGATAATCTGTCAGGCCAGGCTAGAATAAAAGGGTTGTCTGACACCAAATTCCGATGCTACTCTGAAATCTCTATCCTGCGGATAGGCCATCGTTAGGGAAAGAGTGGGCAACCCCATCAAGGCTGAATTTACACATGCAGGTAGTGTGGCAGTTTTTGATGCGGTTTTTTAAACCCAAGCACAGTAGTGTCTGTGAAGGTTCTCATTTATCCAGGTCATGGTATATCTGTAAAGAATAAATCAAGGCAACTGGACTTGCTGTAATTTTTTTGAAAACGTTTCACTCGTTCTTCCAACGAGCTTTCTCAATTCTGAGTGACTTGTACAAGGATTCTCTGGGAATAAATATGTAACTGAATCAACATCTGGTAATTAGGTCATTATACCCAGCAAGGGGTCAGAGGTGTTGCTTCCATATTCCTAATTGGAGTCAGTAGGTGATAATGACCTCCCAGAAAAAGGTGTCAAGACAGCATTGTAAGTGGCAGACAATAGATGTCTAACCCCCTGCCTCCATTCAAGCTTGGCTTCTCCATTTTTACGTAGATGGCCTCCTTCACATCTCGTTTGTACCAATCGGCCTCCTTATCCAAAACACCTACTTGACTGTCTTCAAAGGTGTGACCTGTTTCTTTTAGATGTCAGTACACGGCTGAATCTCTGGTCAGGATTCAGCCATGTACTTACATCTAAAAGAAACAGGTCACACCTTTGAAGACAGTCAAGTACGTGTTTTGGATAAGAAAGCCGATTGGTACAAACGAGATGTGAAGGAGGTCATCTACGTAAAAATGGAGAAGCCAAGCTTGAATACAGGCAGGGGGGTTAGACATCTATTGTCTGCCACTTACAATGCTGTCTTGACACCTTTATCTGGGAGGTCATTATCACCTACTAACTCCAATTAGGACTATGGAATCAACACCTTTGACCCCATGCTGGGTATAATGACCTAATTACCAGATGTTGATTCAGTTACATATTTATTCCCAGAGAATTCTTGTACAAGTCACTTAGAATTGAGAAAGCTCGTTGGAAGAACGAGTGAAACGTTTTCAAAAAATCTACAGCAAGTCCAGTTGCCTTGATTTATTCTTTACAGATACAAGCACAGTAGTGCATACAAAAAAGGGAAGTATCAGAGTTGCCATTAAAAATGTTCTTTCCCTTCAGATCCACTTCTGTCTTTGGCTAATAAATGCTGCCTCAAAAACTTAGGGCATTTTTGCAGATTGCCAATTGACCCATAAAAAAAAAAGTCATTTCTACTGATAGGAGTGCGAAAAATGCAGATTTTACACGAAAGTGTCTGTGGATTACAGAATGAAATAAAGACACGGTCGTGTGCATGAGGCCTTAATGTGTAATTCCAGCCTAAAGAATTTGTTCTGTGTATTAAAAAAAAGTGCAGTATTCATGACATTTTGGGCTGTATATAGCTGTCATATAGCGTTATATGTTGGAATATTAAATTCCTGATTTTTTTTTTACTATATCTTTACAGGATACATTTCACTAAAGTAAAACATGTATGTATATATATATATATATATATATTTATATACTTCTATCTTTACTTTTTACTTGGAGAAGTTTATTTTATCTACCTTTTCCTTCTCCTGTTTTTAGACTTGGTTTTGGGCGGGGCTTAGGCTGCCGTAGATGGGCAGTAGTAATTCAGCCCCCTTTTAGGCTCCACTCATTCTCACTGATCAGCTATATAGCTTATAGAATCCACAGTACACTGGCTTGATTCATTTTTCTATCACATTATACACGCTCATTTCAAGGGGTTACGGCTACCACTGCGCAGATACGAGATGTCCGGGATGGGAGCTGCTGTGCATGCATGCAAATGCGTCCCAGCCACCAGAGAGGCTTTTGGGAGGCAAGCACGACCACCGTTACTGGATTACAGGGTGGTCATAACCCCTGAATAGGAGCAGTGTCTAATGTGATGGAAAAAATGAATCCAGCCAGCAAAGGAAGCAATATGGAGAATCACAATACATTAGTAAGTGCCCTGTATTAACTTTATCTATGTGATAAATGCCGTCTTTAATTCAACGTCTGACAATTAATTTCTGCTTATCTGCTTAATGAGCTTAGTGTAAAGCTGGCCATACACATTCAATAGCTGTCGGCCAAATAGCTGTCTCTCCCGACTCCCCCATACATATACACATTCAGTTCAGCCAAACGTGTGTGCATATTGAGTGGTATGAGGGAGGAGAAAGCTGCTGCCAGACCATTTTGTCTGTAGCTTATCTCCTTGGAGTACTAAAGGATCCGGCAAAAGTATTCGTGTCGCCCAATCCTCTTTCCCCCAACATCATCTGTCGATGAGAGTCAAGAGCTCCTCATACACATTAGACTGTCAGCCAAACCCTACATTCTCGTACTAATGTGTATGGGGGCCTTAAAGGAGTTGTCCGGGCTTTTATTATTGATAACCTATCCTTAGCGGGGGGTGCCGGGTATCGGACCCCCGCCGATCTGATATTGATGACCTATACTGAGGATAGGTCATAAATAGTAAAAGCCCAGACAACCTCTTTAAGGGTATGACCACGTTGTGCAGTCGTGCTCCGTTTAAGTCGCTGCCATCTGTGATCAAAAACCCTGCAGCCAATTAGGCCGCATGCTCCCTAATATTTAACTAATGAAGATCGCACTGTATAGGTGGTGTTCTTTAGTTAAATATCAGGCAGCTGCGGCTTAGTTGTCCACGTGGATCATGACTGCTCTGTGTTGTCGTACACTAAGGGCCCTTTTACACTGGCCTGAGAATGGGGCAATTAAAATTGGTCTGAATAAAAGATAAAGGAGCAAAATGCTGGTTGGCAGGGTGAAAGCATTAACAAGTGTGAACAGGAGATGTCCTGCCAACAATATGCAAAGTTATTTGGGCAGTGTGAAACGCCCTTTAAATGATCACCTTATTTCACTGATCGGCAGGATAGTCGTCATAATGTTGCTAGTTTACCTGTTTATGTAGCCACAGGAATTGGCTGCCACTGCAATGTAAAATGTGTAGACTATCATTTGAATAGTGACATAAATATATATATATGCTGCATAAAGAACTGAAAGTTTTGCTAAAGTTTTCCATCTCCATCCTAGGACACGAAGCAGTGGAATAACTATCTGCTGCTGTTCCAGATTCCTGGCAGCTGCTGACTGTAACTGTTTTGTCTAGTATGAACGTGAAAAAGTTCTCATACGCGAGTGATAAAAACATGTCACAGTATCCTTTTCAGATAATTCATCTTACTTGGCGCCACTAACAAAAACTATCATTCGAGTCTACATGCAGATAAGTTTTGTAGCTAAGTGGAGTACATTTATACAGTGAATCCAAAATTATGTTGGACTTGGCTCCAAAGGAAGCTGAACTGTTTACTCACAGGCAGATCGGAATTGGGTTCCTTGGGTCACCCTCCAGCTATACTAAAAATGGGCACTATCCCGTCTAACTGCATTGTGATCTTTTGTTAAAGGGGTTTTCCAAGATTGTAATATTGATGGCCTACCCTCAGGATAGGTTAACAATATGAGATCTGCAGGGATCTGAAACCCAGGAGCCCTACCGATCAGCTCCAGTTAGCGCTGCTATCTCGTCTTAGCTTACTAAACACAGTGCCGTACCTTGTATAGTGGCTGTGCTTGGAATCGCAGCTCGGCCTCATTCACTTGAATGGGACAGAGCTGCTCCTAGGCCACGTTACTGATGAACGTGATGTCACTGGTCTAGGAAGTGGCTGTGGCACTTACTTGAGTGCTGCAGGCTCTTTAAACAGCTGATCAACGGGGTCCCCGGGTGTCAAATCTAATATAGGTCTTTAGTATTAGAGTCGTTTAACATTGCACACAGAGGACATATCATCAAGAAGATCTAATAGGTTTTTATGTGAATCATCTTACAAAAAACAGACTCTAGTAGCAAGCGATTGGTTTCAATGTCAGCTCCAAATGAGGTTGTCTTCTGCTACAACCTTGAGGCTCAGTTTTAGGTATATCAGAGACTGTATATACTGAGGGATTCTGTGGTGGGCCACTCCAAACTCCCAGCTTCTCAATCTCATCAGATACATTTGCAAGCCCCCAGTTGGCTCAGTGACTTGGCACTTGTGCAGTAGACCTGAGCAGCTGACTCGATGTGGGTGTGAGAATACAGGGCTAGCTCTGTCAGTCAAGGAGCAGAAGGGAGTCTGCAGAGCACAGGAGTGTTACAGAAGTGGTGCTCTAAGGGTTTTGGGCAGGCCCCTTGGTGCTCTAATTAGCTCATTTGCATATAAATAAAAACACTGTTATCTTGGCGGTGATTGAACATACAGATAAAAGAAAGGTACGGTTTTGATTAGCATGATAAACCCTACCAGTTATTATGCTTGGTATATTAGGGTTGATTATGCTGGCAGATGCTCTTTAAGCCCACCATACTTTTAAGATAACTGTCAGCAGAGCGTGTGGCTATCTCTCCTAATCCTCCAAACACACAAATGGTTGGCCAAGTATGCATTTGTCGTGAATGGTAGAAGTCCACTCTCTGACAGAGTGTTATCTCCCCAGGGACACAAGGATCTTGCATGTTGAAGTCCAGCATGTCTGACCCTTTTGTTATCTGACATCTGCTGTCAGAGAAGAGTCAGGAGGTCCCCATATATGGATGGTTTTCCAATATTCAGTCATCATGTATCTAAATGTGGATGGCCAGCTTTAGAAAATTATATTGCTGGTAGTATGGCATCTGTGACCCCAAAGGGGTGGACCCTAGCCATTTGTAAATGGTCAGAGCACTTTGGTTTTCACTTGTGCTATCCGTAAACATCTGTAACATCTGCTGGATACAAAAGAATGAAGGCTGTGTACATCCGCATGACCATTGAATTGATTGGATTTCTGTACTCAGCCTGTCCAAACAATGCTAAAAAAGACAGAGGCCGATGTAAGACAATGTGGTTTCAATACCAAGACCTTTTGGTTCAGTGCTCAGACTGTGAAGAGTCTAAAAGTCCCCATACACATTACTGTATTTCTCGGCTGAACCCGCCGAGAATGGTGGGTTCTTCTGACAGTCTAATGTGTGTGGGGAGCTTTTGACTCTCCCCCAACACATGATGTCAAGGGAGATAAGGATTGGGCAAAGTAAATATTTTTGCCTGATCCTTTTGTTCTCCTAGGAGATAAACTGCCACCATAAGTGTCTGGCAGGGGCTTCCTCCCTCTACTCATTGAAGACACATACACGTTTGGCTGAACCATGCATATGTATGGGGGAGTCGAGAGGGCTCGGGAGGTATAGCTGTTGGGCCAAACAATTGTTCAGATGACAGCTATTAAATGTGGCTGCCTAAAGTGACTTTACCTTCATAAAAAAATCTTTTGGGAAATATCCTTGCGGAACCATCTATATCTGTTTTGCCTAATCATTTTAATATATGTCATTGGCAATTTCTTTGCATTTACAGACCTTTATGATGTGAGACAAGATAGTAGATCTGCTTTAAAATGCCATAAAGCTATAAAGCTAAGCCTCTCGAAGTAAATGTCTGAGAAGGACCAAGAACACAATCATTTACTGGGCCGTGGGTTCTTGCTGCTACAGCAAATTTACTGTGAATACAGTAATTGCAAAATAGCCATAATTGGATAGTTATCAATGAACTACATCCAGGAGAACAAGATTTTTCAGAATTATTAGCATCCAGGACATCAAGTAATGTCTTGGTGAGAGAGTTCTAGTAGGAACTTAGAAGAGTTTTCTTGGGGAAAAGTCAAGGTATTCTAGACTAGATACCTATTTGTTGTGAAGCCATTTAGGATAGATTTATAGTGTAGAACCTTATTTTGAAAGGTGAATAATTTTAAGAAAGTAATATCCTTCTCAGAGGTTAGGATCAAGTGCTAAAAATGAAAAGAGCAAGAAATAAATTTTTAGACTTGACACTTTTAAGGGTTACGGAGCAGAATATATGAAATCTATTCCCTGGTGCGAAAACCTCTGTCGAAAATAAACTATTCCTTCGCTGTATGAAGCTGTAGCACCCCCTCACTGAATTTTCATGACTGCACTTCGTAAGAGATACAGTCACTGCATTGTGCTTACACTTTAATTACATTGCAGATGCACACAGTAGTGTTCAACTGAATCATACTATATTTCAGCACTTTTCCCTCATCCCGTGTTTAGTTTGTGGGCTGAGCTGCAATTTAATAATTATAAAGACATATAGAGATGAGGTAGAAAACTTTGATCTGTAGGCACTAGAAAGTAAATTAGAATGAAGTTGAAAAGATAATTCCTGAATCTCCATACCTTAAAGGGAACTTGTCATCTGTTAGATTTATTAGAACTAATAAGAGAGTAAGAAAGCAGGTCTACGAAATGGATTACCAAAGTGCCAGTCGGGGGTTTGGAATAGGGCTAGCTTTTTATCTTCCTTCTTATGAGGAATGACTATGAGGCATTCAGCAGAGCCAAGTGGAGTCATATGAGACACTTTTGCTGGTTCTGGGGCAGGGCTTGCACCTGTGATTGACACTTCATGGTACCACATATAGGCCCAGAATTATTAATCCTGTCTAAAGGTGGCCATAGACATTAGTCTAAGGTTGATCAAAACTGACGATTTCAACAAAAACAGTTGAAAGCAGACAGATGATAGACCATTATTATTTGAAAAGAAGTCTCCCATGTTCAATATTTTCATCCGATAGTTGGACAAAAGATTTTTAGTTCAAAGAAAGATCATTCATGAACGAGAGATCTTTCTTTGAAGGAACATTCCTAAAACATATTTTTTCCAATGCCTGGTTTCATTGAATGTATATGGGCAATTTAAACAACTGTAATGGCCAACATGGACTACAATGTATATGGCCATTTCTGCAAAATGAGCGTTCATTAGATGTTTGTTCAACTGCTGTTCAGCCATCAACCAACTTCTGTCCAATGGCCAGATTTCTACATTGTAAGCTTAAGGTGGCCACCCACATTATACAGATGTAAGTTAATGAGGAGCAGTAGAGCAAACAGTCATCTGGTGAACGATCTTTTTGCAGACACTATTACAAAAGTTCAAACTAGCCATATACGTTCAATGAAACTAGGTGATGGACAAACAATTAGTCTGAGAGCCTTCTTTCCAAGAATGATATTTTGTCCTCAAAAGATCTGTCTTTGAACTGCAGATCTTTCATCCAACTATCGGACAAAAATTTCATACACAGCTGACTTTTTTTAAGATGATAATAGTCTGTCATTGGCGTCAGTTAAATTTCACCTGTTGAATGATTGTTTTGGTTGAAATTGTCTGTTTTTATCTGCTGTAGATAAGTGTGTATGGCCACCCTTAGGCCTCTTTCAGACGGGCGTTGCGGGTGCACTCCGTCAAACAGTGCGGGTGCGTTGCGGGAATCGCCGCGATTTTTCCCTGCGAGTGCAAAGCGCTGTCATGCGTTTTGCACGCGCGGGAGAAAAATCGGCACTTTTGGTACCCAGACCCGAACCTGCACTTCTTCACAGAAGTGCATGTTTGGGTCAGAAATTGTCCCGCTGGTATTATTTCACATTATAACATAGTTATAATGTAAAATAATACCCTTAGCCATCTCCTAATGTTTAAACAGGTGCAGAATGGGTTAAAAATAATAAACTAATCTTAACTTACCTGGTCCATTTGATCGCGAAGCCCGGCCTCCTCTCCGTTAGCTTGAAAGATGAAAAGGACCTGTAATGATGTCACAGCATCACATGGCCCAATCACCTGCTCCATCACTATGGTGATGGAGCATGTGATTGGTCCATGTGATCACGTGACATCATCCAAGATCATAAGCACTAGCCACAGCCTGAGGATAGTGATTAAGGACCTTGGATGATGTCACATGGTCACATGGACCAATCACATGCTCCATCACCATAGTGATGGAGCAGGTGATGAGCCATGTGATGTGACGTCATCACAGGTCCTTTAGCTCATCGATGCTGCAGGGAAAGAGAGGACAGATCGCGACTACGCGATCAAGTGGCTAAGGTAAGTTAACTTTATTATTTTTAACCCCTTCCTCTTCATTTTACACAGCATTCTTTATTAAGAATGCTATTATTTCCCCTTATAACCATGTTATAAGGGGAAATAATAGAGATTGGGTCCCGTTGCTAAGCAACAATGCGGGAAAATCGCAACGCATCCGCACTTGGTTGCGGCTGCTTGCGATTTTCCCGCATCCCCATTCACTTCTATGGGGCCTGCGTTGCGTGAAAAACGCAGAATATAGAACATGCTGCGATTTTCACGCAGCGCAGAAGTGATGCGTGAAAATCACCGCTCATGTGCACAGCCCCATAGAAATGAATGGGTCCGGATTCAGTGCGGGTGCAATGCGTCCTCCTCACGCATTGCACCCGCGCGGAAAACTCGCCCGTGTGAAAGGGGCCTTAAAGTAGAACTCCTGCTAAATTTGTTCTTTTCTGACCTGTTAGAAAGGTGCATGTTGTAATCTGTAGCGAATGTCAATTTCTTATCGGTGACTGTATTTGTGAGCTATCCCCTCTCTTCTAATTGTAGCTGTGACCAATTCTCTGATCTCCAACTTCCTGTTCACACATAAAATGCTGTGTCATTTGGCGAGTCTGATTGTTGGTCACATGACACAGCTGAGGATCAGAAGGGAAGTTATAACTCACAAATACAGCCACTGGTAAGAAAATACATTTACTACAGATTACATCATGTACCTTTTTAGCAGGTCAGAGAATAACATTTTTTGCGGGGGTTTTTCTTTAAGATGGTCCGACACATTACTCTTTTGTTGGCCAAACCAACCGAGAACAGTGGATTCGGCCTACACAGTAATGTGTGTTGGGAACTCTCGACTCTACCCTGATAGATGATGCCAGGGAGAGACAAGGATTGAGCGAAATTAATACTTTCGCCTGATCATTTTGTTCTCCTGGGAGATAAGATATCTCTCCGCTGTTCCCATAGAATACACATATATATATTCTGCTGAGCCAGATGGGTATGGGGAAGCCAGAAAGGAGTCGGGAGATATAGCTGTCAGCCATATGATGGTTCGGTTGATAGATATTGAATGTATGCAGGCAGTTTTAGGGTACTTTCACACTTGCATTAGCAACGGAACTGCCTGCTGGATCCGGAAATCAGTATGCAAACGCATAGCATTTGTTTCCGTTCCGGATGCGGATCCGTCTAACAAATGCATTGCAATACCGGATCCATCTCTGCGGTGTCATCCGGAACACTTGGTACCGGATCCGGCATTAATACATTTCAATGGAAATGAATGCCGGATCCGGCATTCCAGCAAGTTTTACGGAATACCGCAGCATCCCTACCGTAAAAAGGACTGAACTGAAGACATCCTGATGCATACTGAACAGAATGCTTTCCATTCAGAATGCATTAGGATAAATGATAAAATTCCCTGTGACGGAACTCAATACGGGAAAACTTTAAGGGCTCATTCACACGAATGTATGGGTTCCGTTTCCGTATTGCGGACCACATATGCGAATCCGCAATAAACGGACACCGTTTCGTGTGCATTCCGCATCACGGATGCAGACCCATTCACTTCAATGAGTTTCCGCAAATCAGGAGATGCGGAGCGGTGTGGAACGGAACCCTACGGAAGCACTATGGAGTGCTTCTTTGGTGTTCCGTTCCATACTTCCGTACCGCAAAAAGATAGAACATATCCTATCTTTTTGCGGAAGCCATTCAAGTTACATGGCTCTGGATCCGTCCCGGAGGCCTCACAAATGTTCACAGTGCATTGGGCACCGCAAATTGCGGCCTCAGTGCACGGAACGGAACACATACATTCGTGTGAATGAGCCCTAACGCTAGTGTGAAAGTACCCTTAGACTAGACTAAAGATATGCCAGATGTATCACGGTGGCTGATGCTTGAAGATAATTTTGGTGCATCTTTAGGTACCATCTGTCTGTTGTCTCACTTTGTGCCAGCCTGACCCATGTAGTTAGACATTGTTTTGATCCTTGGGTTCTAGGGCCTATGCATTCTACTTCTGTGCATGAAAAGTTCTTATATAGTAGGACAATTTTTGTGAGTAATGAATGGAACTCATCATGTATAGAGGAATTAGGATACAGAGCTGGTTTACAGGGTTAGAGTTTATACAAAAAAATAGCCTAGTTAATTTGTCAGGGCTTATAATCGGGAATACAGCAGAGCTCTCCCCTGTTTAGGGAAAGTAAATGTTATTTTTCTTCGCTTCCAACTCATCTAAAAGAAAAATGTAAAAATCAATAGTTTTTTTCCATTCATATCAAAAACGGGCAGAGAGTGCCATTGCTATGCATTCATGAAGTGCTCTTTACTGCAAGGTCAATACCACTCGATCTACTTTTATTGAGATGATTGAGCAGATTGGCATCCTCTTCATGCTAATGGTACAATAAAATGTAATGCTGGTTTCTGGAGTTCTAACAAATCTGTAAAAGGGAGGACAAATAAATGCATTAGATTTGATTAGGTTTTCATAACTTGAACAGTAAATAAAAAAATGTGGTCCCTAGAAAGCGTTCCTTATCTGGGGCCCTACTTTAGGATTATAGGATTTCATCAGTCTTCTCCATGAACCTTTTTGTACCTGCCTTCCGTCTGTTCTGGGTTGTGATTGAGTATGTCAAATGAGCTTCGCCCTATGTAGGTCCGTGTTTTTGATTTCACAAGGACATCTCTTGCTGGAGGAGTCCATTCATAATGAAGCCATAGGTACTCCGAGTGTATGCTTCATGGTCTCTCCATGATAAACTGTACTGTTACCTAGAAACGATTTTTCAAGAAAAGAATAGACCATAGAAAGGCATGCGTTGGAGCATGACAGAATATTTTTTACCCCATGGATTCTGTATGAATCAGAGAGAACAATATATCCATGTACTGCCATGTTCCTCCATAAAATTGGAAAAACACAAAGAGGGGATATATCAAACTGGTGTAAAGTAGAACTGGCTTAGTTGCCCATAGCAACCAATCAGATTCCACTTTTCTTTTTTCACAGCTCCTTTGGAAAATGAAAGGTGGAATCTGATTGGTTGCAATGGGCAACTAAGCCAGTTCTTCTTTACACCAGTCTGATAAATCTTCCCCAAAGATTTTATAGTAAAAAGTAAAATCATCACATTTTTTATTTCAGATTTTTTCCACCTTTTTTCATCAAGGGTCGGTCAGGACAAGTAATCAATAACTTTCCTTACTGCCAATCATCTCTCCTACATACCTTTCAAAAAATCTGTAACCAGGGTTGTCTCATCATAGACAATGGGGGCATATCGCTAGGAATGCCCCCATTGTCTTATAGGAGTGGGCCCCACCACTGGGACCCGCACCTATATCGAGAATAGAGCCCTGAAAGTGGTGGAGGGCATTCCTCCATTCATTTTCTATGAGGCCGCTCGGCTATTTCCGTCAGGCCCATAGAAGTGAATGGGAGCTGTGGCCAGTCATGCCTAGCTATATGCCCCCATTGTCTGTGATGAGACAACCCCTTTAAGTTTAACCACTTGAAGACCACAGGTTTATACCCCCCTAGTGACCAGGCCCTTTTTTACAAATCCGCACTACACTACTTTCACCGTTTATTGCTCCGTCATGCAACTTACCACCCAAATGAATTTTACCTCCTTTTCTTCTCACTAATAGAGCTTTCATTTGGTGGTATTTCATTGTTGCTGACATTTTTACTTTTTGCTATTAATAAAAATTTAACGACATTTTTGCAAAAAAATGACATTTTTCACTTTCTGTTGTAATTTTTTTTTAAAAAAACTACATTTCTATATAAATTTTTCTCTAAATGTATTGTTCTACATGTCTTTGATAAAAAAAAGTCCAATAAGTGTATATTTATTGGTTTGGGTAAAAGTTATAGCGTTTACAAACTATGGTGCAAAAAGTGAATTTCGGCATTTTGAAGCAGCTCTGACTTTCTGAGCACCTGTCATGTTTCTTCAGGTGCTAGAATGTCAGGAAAGTATAAATACCCCCAAATGACACCATTTTAGAAAGAAGACACCCCAAAGTATTCGCAGGGGGCATGGTGAGTTCATGTATCATTTCATTTTTTTCACAAGTTAGCGGAAAATGACACTTTCTGAGGAAAAAAATAATAATAAAGTTTCCATTTCTGCTAACTTCTGGCAAAAAAATAAAAATCTCATACGGGCTCATTATGCCCCTCAGTGAATACCTTGGGGTGTCTACTTTCCGAAATGGGGTCATTTGTGGGGTGTTTGTACTGTTCTGGCATTTTGGGCGGGGCTAAATTGTGAGCAGCCATGTAAAAGCTAAAGGTACTCATTGGTTTTAGGGCCCCTTTGCGGACCCAGGCTGCAAAAAGTGTCACTCATGTGGTATCGCCGTACTCAGGAGAAGTAGGGCAATGTGTTTTGGGGTGTATTTTTACATATACCCATGTTGGGTGAGAGAAATATCTCTGTAAACTGACAACTTTGTATAAAAAATTAAAAAATTGTCGTTTACAGAGATATTTCTCACACCCAACAGAGGTATATATAAAAATACACCCCAAACACATTGCCCTACTTCTCCTGAGTACGGCGATACTACATGAGTGACACTTTTGCAGCCTGAGTAGCAAAGAGGCCCTAAACCAATGAGTACCTTTAAGATTTCACAGGGCATTTTTACGCATTTGGATTCCAGACTTCTTCTCACGCTTTAGGGGCCCCTAAAATGCCAGGGCAGTATAAATACCCCACAAGTGACCCCATTTTAGAAAGAAGACACCCCAAGGTATTCCGTGATGGGTATGGTGAGTTCATGTAAAATTTTATTTTTGTCACAAGTTAGTGGAATATGAGACTTTGTAAAAAACAAAATTAAAAAAAAATATATATCAATTTCCGCTAACTTGTGCCAAAAATAAAAATTCTGTGAACTCGCCATGCCCCTCAGCGAATACCTTGGGGTGTCTTCTTTCCAAAATGGGGTCACATGTGGGGTATTTATACTCACCTGGCATTTTAGGGAACCTAAAGCGTGAGAATCCAAATGCGTAAAAATGGCCTGTGAAATCCTAAAGGTACTCATTGGTTTTAGGGCCCCTTTGCGCATCTTGGCTGCAAAAAGTGTCACTCATGTGGTATCGCCGTACTCAGGAGAAGTAGGGCAATGTGTTTTGGGGTGTATTTTACATATACCCATGCTGCGTGTGAGAAATATCGCTGTAAGCGACAACTTTTTAAATTTTTTATACAAAGTTGTCAGTTTACAGAGATATTTCTCTCACCCAACATGGGTATATGTAAAAATACACCCAAAACACATTGCCCTACTTCTCCTGAGTACGGCGATACACATGAGTGACACTTTGCAGCCAAGATGTGCAAAGGCCCAAATTCCCATGAGTACCTTTTAGGAGGGCATTTTTACGCATTTTCTTCTCATGCTTTAGGGCCCCTAAAATGCCAGGGCAGTATAAATACCCCACATGTGACCCCATTTTGGAAAGAAGACACCCCAAGGTATTTCATGAGGGGCATGGCGAGTTCATAGAAAAAAATTTTGGGCACAAGTTAGTGGAAATTGATTTTTATTGTTTTTCTCACAAAGTCTCCCTTTCCGCTAACTTTTGACAAAAGTTTAATTTTCATGGACTCACTATGCCCCTCAGCGAATACCTTGGGGTGTCTTCTTTCCAAAATGGGGTCACATGTGGGGTATTTATACTGCCCTGGCATTTAGGGGCCCTAAAGCGTGAGAAGAAAAATGCGTAAAAATGCCCTCCTAAAAGGTACTCATTGGAATTTGGGCCCCTTTGCGCATCTTGGCTGCAAAAAGTGTCACTCATGTGGTATCGCCGTACTCAGGAGAAGTAGGGCGATGTGTTTTGGGGTGTATTTTTACATATACCCATACTGGGTGAGAGAAATATCTCTGTAAAATGCCAACTTTGAATAAAAAATTTAAAAAGTTGTCGTTTACAGAGATATTTCTCTCACCCAGCATGGGTATATGTAAAATACACCCCAAACACATTGCCCTACTTCTCCTGAGTTCGGCGATACCACATGTGTGACACTTTTGCAGCCAAGATGCTAAAGGGCCTAAATCCAATGAGTACCTTTAGGATTTCACGAGGCCATTTTTACGTATTTGGATTCTCACGCTTTAGGGCCCCTAAAATGCCAGGGCAGTATAAATACCCCACATGTGACCCCATTGTGGAAAGAAGACACCCCAAGGTAATCCGTGAGGGGCATGGCGAGTTCACATAAAAAAAAATTTTGACACAAGTTAGCGGAAATTGATATATATATATATATATATTTTTTTTTACAAAGTCTCATATTCCACTAACTTGTGACAAAAATAAAATTTTACATGAACTCGCCATACCCCTCACGGAATACCTTGGGGTGTCTTCTTTCTAAAATGGGGTCACATGTGGGGTGTTTGTACTGCCCTGGCATTTGAGGGTCTCCGCAATCATTACCCGTATGGCCAGCATTAGGAGTTTCTGCGATTCTCCGTATATTGAGCATACGGGTAATGAGATTTTTTTCCGTTCAGCCGCTGCGCTGAAAAAAAAAAAAAATGAACGGCACAGATTTCTTCATTCGCATCGGTCAATGTGGATGAAAAAATCTCTGCCAAAATCAGTGACTGCGGTGCGGTGGGCGCTAGCTACCTAACAAGTAGCTAGCTAACTGGCGGTGATAGGGGACCCTTATGCCCCATTCACACGTCCGAAATTCTGTTTGCGGAACGGAATTGCGGACCCATTCATTTCTATGGGGACAGACTTTGTCCCGCTCGGATCCGGAATTACGGATCCGCGCTTCCGAGTCTGCACTTCCGTTCCGCAAAAATATAGAACATGTCCTATTCTTGTCCGCAATTGCGGACAAGAAAAAGCATTTTCTATATAGTTCTGTGCGGATCTGCAAAATGCGGAAGCGCATTGCCGGTGTCCGTATTTTGCGGATCCGCCGATCCATGGATCCGCAGATCCATGGATCCGCAAAACACATGCGGACGTCTGAATGAGCCTGTAGGGGGTGATTAGTGACAGGGGGGTGACAGGGGGTGATCAGGGGGTGACATGGGTGATCAGGGGTTAATCAGTGATGGGGGTGGGGGGGTGTGTGTAGTGATTGGTGCACTTTTCCTATTTTCCTCTGGTGGTCCCAAACAAAGGGACCACCAGGCGAGCAGACATTAGGCATATCAGACGCTGTTTAAAAACAGCGTCTGATATGCGATTTAAATGCGTTTTTCCGCATCTACAGCCTGCCAGCGCATGATCAGCGCTGGCAGGCTGTAGTTTCAGTTGTCCCGGCTCCGATCACATGAACGCGCGCGCACGACGCGTGCGCGTTCATGTGAAATCTCAGGTCTCACGAGATGACGCCGATAGGCGTGACTGAGACCTGAGAGAGCCGCCGCGCTGACGCCCATCGGCGTTAGCGTGGCGGCAAGAGGTTAAAGGGGTTTTCTGAGATTCTTTAACTGATGACTTACATGTATCCTCATCAGTATCTGATCTGTAGGAGCTAGAAACCTGGGACCACCACCGATCAGCTGTTTGAGAAGCCACCGACGCTTGCAGTATTGCCGTAGCTTTCTCGCAGCTTTGCCTAGACCAGTGATGTCACGTTCAACAGTCACGTGGCCTAGGTGCAGCTCATGCCCATTGAGGAGAATGGGGCAAAGCTGTGATGCCAAGTACAGCCGCTATACAATGTATGGTGCTGTGCTTGGTAAGCTGAGAGAAGGCCAGTGCCTTTTCAAACATCCAAGTGTCGAACCTCAACGATCAGATACTGATGATCTATCTGCAGAATAGTTAAAAATCGAAGAAAACCTTTTTAAAGAGTACCCTATTAAATCAGGCATACTGTTTGATAAATGTTGATCCTGCTGATCATAATGATATCTGCCTTGTGAAACTCACTTGAGGGCTTCAGTGCACGAGAGGCGTCACCAGGTCTGGAAAGCAGAGCTGCACTGAGAGTCTAGGCCATGCCCTTTGGTGCCGTGAAGCCCTAATTGGCATAGAGGATAAAAGTCTGTATTCTTGGGAAATTTTCACGACAGGTGTCATTTTAAGGCCTCATGCACACAAACGTATTTCCTTTCAGTGTCCGTTCGGAAGTTACTCCACGTGCATTCCGTTTCCGTATTTCCGTTCTGCAAAAAAATAGAACATGTCCTATTATTGTCTGCATTTTGGACAAGGATAGTACTGTTCTATCAGGGGCCAGCTGTTCCGTTCCGCAAAATACGGAATGCAAACAGACGTTATCTGTATTTTTTGTGGATCCGTTTTTTGTGGACCTGTAAAATACATACGGTCGTGTGCACGAGGTCTAATCAGCAGGATCAACCCTAGCATGCAGTATGCCTTCAATTTCTCCTTACTTCTAAAACACTGGAGCCGACACTTGAAGGTCATTGTTAATAATAACAGAACACATCTGTGTTATCTTCTAAGAGGAATAATCTGGATTCAGAAATAGCTGTGACCCCGCAGAGAAAGACTTTTACTTGGTTTGTCATAATCAGATAACTTGCTACAGAGCAGCGGCGTGCGATCTGACTGTGCGCGCCATCTGTACCCCCCTTCTCAACATTTTTTCCAGCCCATGCTTCATATCAGCTTCAGCTTTATCCATCTTACTTTTGGAAAGAGAACTTTCCATGAACAGAATTTAAGTGTCTACTATATCTGCATTTTAGAAAATCATTTGTCTTACAGACGTCACATTCCTGAATGTTGATGAAAATGGATCTTGCAGTTGTTTTCCGATTTGAGGCCGTTTCCAGAAATTTGTCAGTATCCATAGCCTGCCACCTAATTCATAGTACTCTGCATAAGTAGCTGTGCGGCTCGAGGACTCATGATATGCCAGAGCGCACTTTACAGAACTGTTATGGTGCTGGGACCACAGAGTCACAAAAGGATCGAGCATGAGCAGGTGCTTATATTATGAGTGGCTATAATAATTTAACGGGGTTGTCCCATGAACAATAGTCTACAGTTTTCAAACCAGCACCTGGATCTGAACACTTTTGCAATTGCATGTAATTAAAAATGTATTATAGCTACCGAGTTATTCAATTAAATCTATCTGTACAGCGCCACCTGCTGTTTTCTCCTTTTCTAATTTCTCTGTCCTGCTCACTGAGATGGAAGCACAGGCTAAGTTCCATCCTTCAACTGCCACCAGCTGCAGCAGACAGGACATGTTCTCTGAGAAAGAACATGCCCCCTAAATTTCCAGCTTGAAATAAATCTCCCAGTCCCCAGTAATATACTATCTGCCTAAGACAGATAAAAATGTAATAAATCCACCATAGTCTCAGGAATCAACTCACTAACTAGTAGACTAACGGAATATGTCGACTTTTTTCTCCAAAAATATGTAGATCAGACTCCTTCTTATCTGAAAGACTCTAATTAAACTTATTAAAAATTTGGGTGCTAGCGGTGATAAAACCTGGCTTGCTATGGTAGATGTAACATCCTTATATACGGTGATTCTGAAAGATCTGGGCCTTAGGGCGATCGAGGTGGAATTATATAATGATCCCCAAATGTCTAAAATTTATCCTTGATTGTGTTGATTTTTGTTTCTGCCACAGTTATTTTTGGCTCAGTAACACCTGTTACCTGCAGCGTACTGGGACAGCGATGGGGGCGAAATTCACCCCCAGTTTCGCGAATCTTTTATGACATTGTGGGAGAGAGAAAATATACAACCGGCTTTGTCTAAAATAATGCAAGATGGGGAAGTAATTGTCTGGCGGCGGTATATAGACGATTGTCTGCTTATATGGGAGGGAGAGAAACAAGGTCTGGAGAAGTTCATTACTCAATTAAATAGGAATGACTGGAACTCGAAGTTCACGAGCAGTATTAGTGCTACATCTATTAATTTCTTAGACCTGACTATATTTATCGAAGAAAATTGTTTTAAAACAAAAACTTTTTTTTAAAGATACCGATGTAAATGCGTATATTGACACCAGTAGTTGTCACTATGGTCCCTGGCTTCAAAACATACCGAAGGGACAAATTAAAAGAATTCATTGTAACTGTACAAAAACAGATGATATTAAAATACAAAGTCGTGTGATTCAGGGGCGGTTTTTGGAGAAGGGATATCTAAAAGAGGATTTGGAAAAATGCAGTAAAGAGATGGAGGAAGGTGGAAGGAAAGGATTGAATGTGGTCAAGAGTAGGTGGTGCCGTAAAAGCCACTTTATGCTGGTGGGGACTTATAAGTTGAGTTTTTAAGAGGTCTATGTCTTATGAGATGGAGGAATTCTTGATGTGAATGATTGGAATGCTGAAACATTGTTTTATTGGTATCTTTATGTATTATTGTTTTATTTGAAAATGTATGACGATTGTTAGAGGTTGGACTTACCTGCGTATTTGAAGACATCCCCTAAGGGGGAGGAGTATCGCCCCTGACAAAGCGCAGCGCGAAACCCGGGTCGGGCAGCTGCATGAGAAATGTATTTTCTGTTTTGTGAAATGCCTGTTATTTTAACTTGTTTGTGAGTATATTAAACATTTTTTATATCTGACCTTCGGTGATAGTGTTTCACGATTGGTGCGACTTTTTGATGTTCCATAGAGGTGTCCAATAAAGAAAAAGAGGATACATGTGGTGATCGATGTTTTCCTATACCCATTCATGTGGATGGCCTTGAATTAGGAAGATTACTTCCCGGGCAACTGAGGCAGCACGGTCCTACAAAAATATATTGACTGACTATAAATTTTACCCACTTCACACTTGAAACCTGCAGTGCCAACACTACAGGCAACGTACCGGAGATCATTTACTTTTATCTGTGAAATAAATCTAGCAGATCACTTGGATCAATGATTGGGTAGATCTCTGGATCCATGTGAGGTACAGGACTGGTTCTAGATTTGTTAGAAAAAGGTTATCATGTACTAGGTTATTCATAGTTAAAAAAATTTCCATTAATCATGGGATAATATATATATATATATATATATATATATATATAAATCCTGTAGAGGTAAGTCCAGACCTTAATAGTTGCCCTAATGTCTAGATTATACCAAGGAGACTAAATCTGAAAGTCCAGAATCCAGAGTCTAGGGGCAACGACCACAGCAACGACCACAGCAACTTCTGTAGATGTAAGCACCACACTAGCCGCATTATTTATTAGACATTAGACAGGGTTCATTGTTATTTCCACTAAGGAGCAGAACATCAAAAATAATGGAAGCCTGATCCAGCACATATCTGACACTAAGATCACTGGTTGGACCACACTGACTGTAATCGAGTCCGTTGTGTTTCAGTTGAGTCTGGCATCTTTATCAAGGACCCCCCTGAATTATTCAGTATTGTAAATTATGCAGCAAATTACCCCTTTCCCCTACACTTGGGCTACTCCTGGTACCTACACAGTGGTGCCGCCCTGCAGATACTTCACATTGCAGTGCCAATAAGTTATAACCATACTTGCCAACTCTCCCAGCATGACCTGGAGACTCCTAGAAGAGGCTACCAATCTCCTTCTCAACCCAATCACCTCTTTTGTTCCTGCACTTTTTTCCTCTCCCAGGCTGCAGACAGGGTCCTAATGGCAGGTGACTGTCGGGGCATGCTGGGAGTTGTGGTCTCACAGTCACCAGTGGGAGATCCATGCTAGAGGAATCTCGCATGATCTTGGGAAGAACATGAAAGCTCCATGCCCTTACGTAATTGGACAGCTTTGGCTTGTACAACTGCCCCCCTTCAATTAAGGCTACTTTCACACCAGCGTTTTCCCTTTCCACTATTGTGATCCATCATAGGATCTCAGTAGCAGGGGAAAATGCTTCAGTTTTGTCCCCATTCATTGTCAATGGAGACAAAACAGAGTTTACCAGAATGCATTTCGTCCTATTTCATTGCCTTCCCATGACGCACACAAAAGTACTGCAAGCAGCGTTTTTGAGTGTGTCCTGGGATGCGGAGCAAGACGGATTTGTCATGACTCACAATGTAGGTCAATAGAGGCGTTTTTTTCTGACACAAAAGAAAAAGGATCTGTCCCCCATTGACTTACAATGGTTTTAGAGAAGGATCCATCTTGGCTATTTTAGAGATAATACTACCAGATCCGTTCATAATGGATAATGGATGATGGATCCAACAAAGACGCTGGTGTGAAAGTAGCCTTAGATGGTATTTTCACTTATTTTTCATGACAAATAATTGTTTAGGTTTTTATCCAGTAGAACATTTTGTAAGTTGATGTAGTAGGAGGCAAATGCGTTTCCTCCATTAATCTGCTGCTAAGGCTAAGAGTTCTTAAGGTGGCTTACTCAACGACTTTGCAGTGCCGAGCAAATCATCAGGAAGTGATAATTACGGGAAAGTATTTGACAATTGCCCGGGAGAAATTTGGTAGCAATGTGTTTATTTTTTATTTTGAAGTGAAATGACTGTTAAGCAGAAGCGATAATATTGTGTCACTGTGTTGAGTAGTGTGATGTGCGCACGCTTTGTTTCTTCTCCTACGTGGCTGTTGACCAGTTATTATTGTATTAGGTGGCTGCAGAGGGCATTTTTTTCCACTTACAAGTTAAAGAGTACCTATCAGCTTTCCCCATGACATATCAATTCTGGGGTATCTTTTCTTTTCATGATGCCGTTCATCCTGAAAATTACTAAATTGACAAATGGGTGTTCCCCTTATCAACAGGGTGTGTATATAAACTGTGACAGGGTGCTTTCCTTTGTGCCTTTTTTAAGTAGATCCTAAAGGGAGGAGAACTGTATAGAAAAGATTCTTCTCCTCTTTTTTTGATCCTCACCTTGTTTTGGCCTGAGTGTACAAGGAAACACCCCATAGGTAACGGGATAGTATATGGTAACAGCATTTTCATACATGTCCAGTTGAGAAAGAGGACTAAAGGCATTTTTATACAGGCTGATGGAGCAAGCAGTTCCTTCCCAACAATGGCCTGCTCGTCAATGGAGGTGATCCCCTCCACAGCATGGGCAGGAGCGATCTCTTACGCCATCGTTTGTCCTCATATAGCTGCATTTTTTCTGGGCATCAGATTGATGTTTAGACAGCATGATCTGCTGCCCAGAGACGATAATTTAGATGCCCACGTGAACGATCATATTAATGGATGAATGAGCATTTTGCTCGTTCATCGAGTGATCAGTGGCACCTGTAAGAGGGCTCATTATCGGGAATGAGCCTTCATAGCAACATTCACCCCGATAATCTGCCCAGCAAATGGGGATTGTAAAAAAGCCTTCAGAGAAACTAAATATCTTATGGATGGATTGACGCCTTTAAATGGCTAACCACTCCTCTTATGAAGCACAGTGGCTCTGCACCCTTAAGGTTAAAACTATACAGTGATTGCAGGGGAGATTAGGAGAGCCTGATGCTAAACATTCCAGGTGTCAAAAAAACTCAAAAAGTTGCAGCCATCAGTTATGAGCCTACACTACAAGAGATATGAAATACCTTATTTGTCCTATAGATGACAAAGAGTATGTGCCCTTTTATACCTCCAAGATCTTTATACACGGTGAGTTAAAGGGATCCTTTTTGGACAGTATCCTTTACAAATTCTCTCTTATCCTATAATACACTTAACTTCTTCCCAACTTAACAGCTGTAAAAGAGTCGTCTTGGTTTCAGATTTGTTTATACAAGCCCGGATTCATAGAAAATTGTTATTCTAACATGAAATTCAACGATTCATTAATGTTTGCTTAAAGACTTGGGGCTGTCTGGGAAGACATTTTTTTCTTTCTTACACTGCAAGGAGGGAGGTAATGAGCAACTTGTTTTGTGGATTCTTTAATGATCTATCACCAGACAAGCCCTCTTTATATTATTCCATGTGTAAACTAGTGGGTGCAGTAAAACTCATGGAATGACCCTCTGAACGCATGAACCACCCACCCCTCTCACTGACTGGCCAAGATAGAACATAAGCGTTTACAGGCTAGACACAGGATTTAGTTCCATATGGCTTATTTTATAGGCTTTAGGACCATGCTGACACTTCCTGCTGTGAGAGGGAAAGGAAGAACTTCCCTATTTATAATGCCTACTCAGATCTGTTCACATGGTTGCAGCACTGTCAAGCTTTGGATTTTTTATATGAACCTGCATAGTTTATATTTTCTGTATATAGTCCTTCATTATTATTTATTCCTTAGCTTTGTATGGGCTATTTCTCATTCGTTATTAAATGGCTATGTTGTATAATGCTACAATCTGTATAAGCAGCCAGAAATGTACTGTATGTCATTTTAATTTTTTTTACCTGGATGTGTACTGCTACTGGTATGGGTTGCATGTTTTGAACAACCTAATTTATAATTGCCAGTCCGGCTGATGCAAGTTTATCACCGGGAACCAATATGTTAGCTGTGGAGAAGCATTAGGGGGTGTCTATTGATATCATTGTGTGTATTCTTCAGCCAAGAACCACAATCTTTACTTAAAAGAGATAGGTCCTGAGCAAGGGTTCTCTTCTGAGAAGCATGCAATAGATCCAGTAGGGTTCAGCGAAAATATTCAACAACTGGCAACTTTTTGAAACCTTGGGACCAGTAACGCAATTGTGTTCACTGAATGCCTTTTATCGTCATACACAATAAAATGCTATAGTTGAAGAGCAAGGATAAAGACAACTTTTTGCCTCCCAATTTTTTCTAAGCCTAAGTCTACCTGTCATTAGGTAACAATGTATTCCCTTGGGAACATGTTCCGTCTGGTAATAATGTTTTACCACCTGTAATTTCTTGTTGATTTTACCTCTGGCGTGTATTTGCCTTTACCTTATCCCACAATGTTAACACTGTCATTCAGGTTGCCGCTAAACCTCATACTGTCAAAGATTTCTTTTTACATCTTTTGTGTTAAGGTGGTATTTGACATAATTAAGAATAAACATGCTCAAGATATTCTTTACACTTCTTGTTATAGCAAAATGCTGATTCTGCTGCATATTTCAACACGACATATGTAACCTAGTTATCGTGTCATCAGATATATCAACAACCATCAACAGAATGAGGATATCCAGATCTAAAATTGAATTTAAAGGAAATCTCTCACCAGCGACCTCAGTATCCAACTGTTTGCAAAGACACATAACGGTGGTCCGCCTGATTAAATATGTTATGTTTTTTGTTTTTTTGTACTTTTTTTGTGGATGCTAGGCTTTATTCCCGAGTTGCAATACTTTTTTCTAAATTAGGTCTTTGATACAATGAGGGCATCACCTTTGCTCTTCACCAACCTCTCCTTTGATGTCCTGCCACTTCCTGGCACTGTCAATCAAAGCAGCAATGGAAGGGCTGGTCACAAAAATGAGTGGAGCTTGGGTGCAACAAGAGCAATGGTGATGGCCTAATTGCACCAAAGGCTTAATTTACATATTAAGAAAAAGTATCACAACTCGGGGAAATAAGCCTCAGATCAGGTGAACTACAGCTATGTGTCTATGCAAACAGTTTGATAAGAAGGTCACTGGTGACAGATTCCTTTTGAAATAAAAATATAACATTGCTGTCATGCTCCAAGTATAGTCCATGGTATTATAACTTCGCCTTATTCAAGTTCATGAGGATGACCAGAACTACGAGATAAGAGTGACGTTTCTGAAAAAAGAAAGCATTTGTTTATTTTATTAATTTCATAGAAGTGGGGGGGGGGGAGTTCTGCCATTCACCTGTCTGATACTGTACTTGATAAATGCAGATGTCACAAAGCTGGGGAAGGAATGGTCTGGCGCATGGAAGAGCTAAGGAAGGAGTCATCTGGCTCAAAGGAGAGCTAGAGAAGGAGTGATCTGTCTCATTGGAGAGCTAGGGAAGGAGTGATCTGGCTCAAAGGAGAGCTAGAGAAGGAGCGATCTGTCTCATAGGAGAGCTAGAAAATGAGTTGTATGGCACATAGATGAGCTAGAGAAGGATTGATCTGTCTCATTGGAGAGCTAGAGAAGAAGTGATCTGCCTCATGGTAGAACTAGAGATGGAGTGATCTGTCTCCTGGGAGAGCTAGAGATTGAGTGATCTGTCTTATTGGAGATCTAGAGAAGGAGTTATCTGGCTCATAGGAGAGCTAGAGAAGGAGTGATTTGGCTCATAAGAGAGCTAGAGAAGGAGTTGTATGGCACATAGATGAGCTAGAGAAGGATTGATCTGTCTCATTGAAGAGCTAGAGAAGAAGTGATCTGCCTCATGGGAGAACTAGAGATGGAGTGATCTGTCTCATTGGAGAGCTAGGGAAGGAGTGATCTGTCTCATTGGAGAGCTAGGGAAGGAGTGATCTGGCTCAAAGGAGAGCTAGAGAATGAGTGATTTGTCTCATAGGAGTGCTAGAGGAGGAGTTGTATGACACATAGATGAGCTAGAGAAGAATTGATCAGTCTCATTGGAGAGCTAGAGAAGAAGTGATCTGCCTCATGGGAGAACTAGAGATGGAGTGATCTGTCTCCTGGGAGAGCTAGAGATTGAGTGATCTGTCTTATTGGAGATCTAGAGAAGGAGTTATCTGGCTCATAGGAGAGCTAGAGAAGGAGTGATTTGGCTCATAAGAGAGCTAGAGAAGGAGTTGTATGGCACATAGATGAGCTAGAGAAGGATTGATCTGTCTCATTGAAGAGCTAGAGAAGAAGTGATCTGCCTCATGGGAGAACTAGAGATGGAGTGATCTGTCTCATTGGAGAGCTAGGGAAGGAGTGATCTGTCTCATTGGAGAGCTAGGGAAGGAGTGATCTGGCTCAAAGGAGAGCTAGAGAATGAATGATTTGTCTCATAGGAGTGCTAGAGGAGGAGTTGTATGACACATAGATGAGCTAGAGAAGAATTGATCAGTCTCATTGGAGAGCTAGAGAAGACGTGATCTGCCTCATGGGAGAACTAGAGATGGAGTGATATGTCTCATGGGAGAGCTAGAGATTGAGTGATCTGTCTTATTGGAGATCTAGAGAAGGAGTGATCTGGCTCATAGGAGAGCTAGAGAAGGAGTGATCTGGCTCATAAGAGAGCTAGAGAAGGAGTTGTATGGCACATAGATGAGCTAGAGAAGGATTGATATGTCTCATTGGAGAGCTAGAGAAGAAGTGATCTGCCTCATGGGAGAACTAGAGATGGAGTGATCTGTCTCATGGGAGAGCTAGAGATGGAGTGATCTGTCTTATTGGAGATCCAGAGAAGGAGTGATCTGACTCATAGGAGAGCTAGAGAAGGAGTTATACGGCACATATTAGAGCTAGAGAAGGAGTGATATGTTTCATTGGAGAGCTGGAGAAGGAGTGATCTATCACATTGAAGAGATAGAAAAGGAATGATCTCTGATTTGAGACCTAGGGAAGGAGGGATCTGTCTCATTGGAGAGCTAGAGAAGGAGTAATATGGTACATTGGAGAGTTAGTAAAGTAGCACTTTGACACGTAGGGAAGCAGGTGAATGAATGGTCTGACACAGAACTGTTAAAAAAGTGGGCTGGTGCATACTGTAGGACAGCTGGGACAGAAATAGTCTGTTCATATTGACTATTTGGTAAAGACATAGGGAAAATGAGCATCAGTACGAATGGAGCATTGAGAACTACTTTTAACTGGCATGTGACACAAGGCCAAGACATTTTTTCCATAAGGATTTACCATGTGATTGAAATGAACATTGATGATCTTCTGCACAATAAAACACTTTCTTATTTCTCCTATAAAAGTTCTTCTACAATTGTATTGAATGTATCATGCTCTTTACTTTATAGTGGTATCTTGAGATATACGGATCCTCAAAACATTCATAAAAGTGAGGTGATTTATATTGGATACTAACAATTGTGATCTTTATACGAGTCTTTACAAATTGCTCTCATCACATTAATCTTTACAAATTGCTGACATTGATTACACATCAGCTCCAGAAAGTCAAAACTACTTGAGTCAAATTTGACAGCGGTGTCTGGATGCCATTCTGTCTAGGCTGGGCTGGGTAGATAGATAGTTTGTATCTTAAAAGGGAATATGTTTCCACCTTCTTGGCCTATTATCTGCAGTAATGCATGATGAGTCCAGATCAACATTTTATACTTTCCTACTGCCCTCTGTTGCCCCACTGTCAGTACTCAAAGCTGTGCTGAAATGCATAGTGCTGGACTAACGTAATTGAGAGGACTCCTGTGCATCTGCAAAGCAGTCCTGACAATGTATTTCAGCACAGAATTTAGTGCTAACAGTGTGGGAACCGGGGACAGGTTATAGAAAAATAGAAAATAGTGATTTGAACTTCTTATCTGCAGTACTATTCATGTATTACTGCAGGTAATAGGCCAAGATCATGGTGACATATTCCCTTTAAGAGGTTTTTAAGACCCATTAAATATTTGACCAAAGGCTTAGAATGGTATAAAATGGCAAACTGAATAATACTTGAAGTATTTCTGGAGTATAATAATATTACAGGTTATAGCTACTAGAGATGGGTCGTTTTTTATCCCCTTAAGTGGGGAAAAAAAAAATATATATATATACCCGTATTTTTTGCCCTATAAGACGCACCGGCCCATAAGACGCACCTAGGTTTTTGAGGAAGAAAATAAGAAAAAAAATATTTTGAACAAAAAGGTGTACCTTTTGGTGGGTTTTGAGCTAATGGTGTTATGGGGGATCTGTGGATGGCACAGTTATGGGGGATCTGTGGATGGCACAATTATGGGGGTCGGTGGATGGCACTGTGATTGGGGGACTGTGGATTGCACTGTTATTGGGGGAATGTGGATGGCACTGTTATTGGGGACTGTGGATGACGCTGCTATAGGTGGATTCAAGGGATGACACATGAATAGCATTTTATGCTATTTGTCATCCACAGACCCCCATAGCAGTGCCATCCACAAATTTCCATAACATCGCAATTCACTGAATGACCTCCAAAGGGTGCTGGGGGCAGGCATCTACAATATCCGGGCCCGATGCAGTCACTATATTCTGCTACACCGGGCCCGCTAACTGTAGGAATCCTAACTGTAGGCATATGTATAGGTTTATTAAATCTTCTATATATCCTGTACTTACTATACTACTAACATCCCAGGCAAGAGGCAGGAAGCAGGAGGCTGGACCGGCGGATGGGCACTGGCAGCGTAACTCACTATGTCACGTGCCAGCTCCGCCCACTTTATGAATGAAGAAGGCGGAACAGACGCATTACGTAGTGAGTTACGTTGTCAGCGCCCGCCCGCCGGTCCAGCCTACTGTCCTGCCTCTTGCCTGGGACGTTAGTAATATAGTAAGTAAAGGATATGGAAACGATTTAATAAACCTATACATACGCCTACAGTTAGGATTCCTGCAGTTAGCGGGCCCGGTGTAGCAGAATACAGTGACTGCACCCGGCCCGCTGTCATTACATAACTGGATGCCGGATTCTCCGCCCTCCTCACTGCCCACTGATACACCCGCCGACCGCGCTGCGCAGCATGGGGTCGGCAGTATACAAGTGTAAACGCCAGCATTCGCCCCATAAGACACACTGCCTTCCCCCCCCCCCCCCTCTTGGGGGAGAAAAAGTGCGTCTTATATGGCGAAAAATACGGTATACATAGACTTGTAAGTGTTAGGGACCCATCTGCGGAGGCCACCTTGAAGCCTGGTATATGGGTCCGATCAGAAATGTGCTTCTATTTTTCCATTTATAGTAGGTATAATACCACTTTAATTAATAATGATCCCCGCTTCTCAGCTCTAGTGATTGTATGTGAAATGTTGTGTAGCCATTTTATTATTAACCATGTTTGCTTGATGGATATGCACCTGTGATTATGTATATGAATGTGCTAGTCTAAATTTTCTTGTAGTATATATAGACTTCTGTCAGTGTTTGCTTAATGTAACTTGCATATAAATCTGTTTCTTTGGCTTGTAGAACATAGGGACATAGGGTGACACATAGAAGCTAAGCCATCTTATGTAGATGCCTGTGGACCTTCCACTTTGTACGTGTAATTTAAAGGTTTATTGCATGTCGCCATTTCCCTGAGATGGGACTAGAGTTGGCGATACACATGATATTAAAGTCGGCCAGAATGGCAGATTTCGGCCATTCCGTCCGACTGTAGTTTGAAAACCTAGCGCGAATGAGTGTTCGCGATCGCGGACAGCATGCCGGAAACGCAATCCGCCGTGCTGGAAAACTTCGGACGTCCGTCTGCCGAAACTGCATGTTAATGGCATGATCGGCTGAATGATCCCATGGACGATTGCGGACGATCATTATCTCAAATGTATGGCCAGCCTAAGCGCTGGCCCCAGAGAGAGGAACGGTGAGTTAAGCCAACACCTTAAAAAAAATATATAGTAAAGTACACAATAAATCATCAAATTTCAATAAGTTAGTTTGTGGTAGCATTGTTGAAACCCACAATAACGTTGATTTTTGTGTTTGCAATCAACAGTCCACCTTAAGCACCATTATTATATGAAAACCACCTTAAGAAATATATACGGAGTGATGAAGAATCAGTTCGAGTTATAATTCTCCTGTTTGCTGAAGCAGAGGGATCTGTTTTAGATGCATTCACTTATCATGTGTTCTGTACGCCCCATGTTTTTTTTGACTGGCAGGTTGTCTTTATGTACCGCATCAATATACTACAGGCTGGCAAAGTTTCCTTCATCATGCGGTGTAGTCACCCAGCTGAGAAATGCGTGCTGTTCTTCAGCTCTCTTCCTTCAGTTCAGCAGCAGGTCATTTGGAAACATCGATGCTTCCTTTCACAGATAAAGGTCAGGAAAAAGTGGTCGAATGAGCCGTTAGACTTACACTAATATCTGCAGTGTCCATCCCATTATCCGCACGTGAGGCTTTGTGTCTCTCCATTAACACGACACTAAAGACATCTAGCGGCTACGGTATAATTTTATTGCTGTTCACTTGAGTACGCCGTGGAAATTCTATGCAGCATATATGCATCGAGAAGTATTTATGGGTGTCATTAAAGGAGTATTCCCATCTCATTGTTCATATTTTAATTTGTTATTGAAGTGCCTGTGATCATTTTTCTAAGTATGTTCCTTTATCAAATCCCTACCTATCTTGGCAAAATTCGTTCACTCCTACCCCACTGTTGTCTTCTGGTATCCACTAGATACGGCCACCGCTTGTGTGCCGCATCAGTGGACCGTGCCTGTGCAGAACACATTGTCTTCCCCCGGCCGGGCCGCACATCGCTGTCTTGAACGCGCACGCCGCAGCGTGTGCGCAATGGTGACCTCTTCCTGGCTGAGTATAGTACAGAGCCGCGCATGCTCTGTATGCAGCGCGGCTCTGTACTATGCTCGGCCAGGAAGAAGTCACCTTTGCGCATACGCGGCGGCATGCGCATTCAAGACAGTGAAGCGCGGCCAAGCTTTCACTCAAACTTTATAAGCCTGCCCAGCCTGGCAGCAGGTGAGGATCAATTTGCAAGATGGGACAACCCCTTTAATTCACATAAAGGGTTTGCCTGGGACTTAAAGGCTATGGACACCTTCAGGGGCATTTCTTATGATTGCACCTCACTCATTTTGGGCTAAAAATCATTTTTTTCATTTGGTCTTTATTAAAAATATTCGGTCATTCCTCAGATGTAAATGCTTGGAAGCTGTCGCAGTCTGTTGTCTTTGAATCCTGTCATCTGATGGCTCATCTGAGCTCTTAACTCTGATCTCCTGACCTCATAAACACTCATGTAAGCCATAGTCTTATCAGTTTGATAAGAATTGAGCTATAAGGAGTATTTGAGGTCAGCCTATATGTGAATATTCTATGTGTTTTTTTGTTACAAAAAAACAGCTGGATGGTTTTCTGGACAAATTTCGAAGTCACATTTTGAATTGTACTTCTTGTTCTGGCTCTTTAACTTCCTGCTTTCTATGGATTTTTAGCAGGGTGAGCAGCCTCGCTTGACTTTCTCATTACGACCATTCACTGCGGTCTGACAGTGATGCATTGTACAGGAGGCCCCACAGTATCTTCTAGACTTGTGGGGCTGCTGGCTGTGAAGGAGGAGCGAAGATGTCTGCCTCCTCTTGCCCTCCCTGCTGTCAGAAAACTGTGGCTGCTGGAGAGAAGGACTCCTCTGCGGTGCTGGGCTGATTTCTCAGGTGTGTGACAGTAGTGAGCTATAGGAGACTGTAAGGGGGAAATAGGGATTTGCTTATAGCTGACACAGATCTATGAATGTGTGCTGCTCTCTGCAGAGTTCAGAGTGGCATTGGGGGGACTTTGCCCTAGGTCACCCCCCCCCAATGCCTCTGCTTTAGGTGCACCCCCATAAGTGCCCCAGCTTCAGATGCCCCCCCAATGCCCCCACTCTGAAAGCACCCCTAATACTGAATCTTCTTAAGTTGCCCCCTAATGCCCCTGCAGCTGCTCCAGAATCCCCACTATTACCCTGCCTCAGATGACCCTAATGCCTCTGCTTTAGGTGTACCCCCATTAGTGCCCCAGCTCCAGATGCCCCCACTCTAAATGCACCGCTAATATTGCCTCTTCTCCAGTTACCTCTTCTGCAGGATCACCACTACCACCCTGCCTCGGGTGACCCTAATGTCTCTGCTTCACTTATAACCCTCCGTTTGTGCCCTTTGCTCACGTTGTTCCTCTAGCACCTTTGCTTGGGCTTTGTTAAAGGTTATGATTTGTAAAGGGGTTTGGACTTATGACTGAAAAATTCTGCACAGTGCGTCACATTCTCCAGTATTGACACGTATGGTTTACATGGCGGTAATGACGATATTCCGTATTTACAAGCATCACTGCTGCCATGTGAAGAGATACTGGTGGATTGGTGGAGGATTTAAAGGGGTTGTGCAGGTTTTTAAGTTATCCTCTCCACACCATAGGGCATAACTATATGAATAGTGGAGTCCAATTCTGCGACCCCCCCACTGATTCCAGGAACGGGTCCTGTTCCCTCTTTTTATGGTGTGACAGGCTACACATACGCCCTGCTGATCCATTTATTCTTTTTTGGACCACTGGAATTAGCCAGCGCTGTGCTCCGCCATCTCCGGCGACCCCATAGAGAATGGATGGAGAGGCAGGGCATATGCTCCACTTGCCACTCAATCAAGAAGGGGATCAGTGGGGGCTCCAGCGTTCACACCCCCACGGATCACTTAGTTATCCCCGATCCTGTGGATAGAGGATAACTAGAAAAGTGGACACAGGCCCTTTAACAGGCGAGCATTTCTATTTTCGTTTGACACATATATTATGCCAGATTTAAAATTTTTATTTAATTTTTTTTTACACCCAAAGAAAACCTTTAAGGATAGGGAATGTGAAAAGGTTAAACAGCTATGACACGACAGGTGATAAGTGTCTGATTGGTGGGAGTTTGACTGCTGGGACCCCCATAATGAAGGGAACGTGATCTTAAAGGGGTTGTCTCTCTTCAGTAAGTTGGATTTATCATGTAGAGAAAGTTAATACATAGTAACATAGTAACATAGTATATAAGGCCGAAAAAAGACATTTGTCCATCCAGTTCGACCTGTTTCCTGCAAGTTGATCCAGAGGAAGGCAAAAAACCCCTGTGAGGTAGAGCCAATTTTCCCCACTTAAGGGGAAAAAATTCCTTCCCGACTCCAATCAGGCAGTCAGAATAACTCCCTGGATCAACGACCCATCTTTAGTAGTTATAGCCTGAAATATTATTACGCTCCAGAAATACATCCAGGCCCCTCTTGAATTCCTTTATTGTACTCACCATCACCACCTCCTCAGGCAGAGAGTTCCATAGTCTTACTGCTCTTACCGTGAAGAACCCTTTTCTATGTTTGTGTACGAACCTTCTTTCCTCCAGACGCAGAGGATGTCCCTTCGTCACAGTCACAGTCCTGGGGATAAATAGATGATGGGAGAGATCTTTGTACTGACCCCTGATATATTTATACATAGTTATTAGATCTCCCCTCAGTCGTCTTTTTTCTAGAGTGAATAACCCTAATTTTGATACCCTTTCGGGGTACTGTAGTTGCCCCATTCCAGTTATTACTTTAGTTGCCCTCCTCTGAACCCTCTCTAGCTCTGCTATGTCTGCCTTGTTCACGGGAGCCCAGAACTGTACACAGTACTCCATGTGTGGTCTGACTAGTGATTTATAAAGTGGTAAGACTATATTTTCATCACGGGCATCTATGCCCCTTTTGATGCAACCCATTATCTTATTGGCCTTAGCAGCAGCTGCCTGACACTGGTTTTTACAGCTTAGTTTGTTATTTATTAAAATTCCTAGATCCTTTTCAATGTCAGTGTTACTGAGTGTTTTACCATTTAGTATGTACGGGTGACTTGCATTATTCCTTCCCATGTGCATAACTTTACATTTGTCAGTGTTAAACCTCATCTGCCATTTCTCTGCCCAAGCCCCCAATCTATCCAGATCCCTCTGTAGCAGAAAACAGTCCTCTTTAGTGTTAATTACTTTCTGCAAAATTACTCATCTTACTCATCTGCAAAAATTGATATATTACTGTGCAAGCCTTCTACAAGATCATTAATAAATATATTGAAGAGAATAGGGCCCAATACTGACCCCTGAGGTACCCCACTAGTGACCGTGACCCAATCTGAGTGTGTACCGTTAATAACCACCCTCTGTTTTCTATTACTGAGCCAGTTACTTACCCACATACAGATATTTTCTCCTAGTCCAAGTGTTCTCATTTTATATACTAACCTTTTATGTGGTACAGCGTCAAATGCTTTGGAGAAGTCCAGATATACGACATCCATTGATTCGCCGCTGTCAAGTCTAGAACTTACCTCCTCATAGAAACTGATTAAATTAGTTTGACATGACCGATCCCTCATGAAGCCATGCTGATATGGTGTAATTTGTTTATTTTCATTGAGATACTCCAAGATAGCATCTCTTACAAAACCTTCAAACAGTTTACCCACAACAGATGTTAAACTTACCGGCCTATAATTTCCAGGCTCTGTTTTTGGACCCTTTTTGAATATTGGCACCACATTTGCTATACGCCAGTCTGGTGGAACATTCCCTGTCAGTATGGAGTCCGTGAATATCAAAAATAAGGGTCTGGCTAGGACATCACTTAATTCCCTTAGGATACGGGGGTGTATGCCATCCGGTCCTGGCGATTTGTCTATTTTAATCTTTTTAAGTCGCTGCTGTACTTCTTCCTGGGTCAGACAGGGCACTTTTAAAGGGAATTTACTTTTACATTTTGCATTTCATCTGACAGTTTATTTTCCTCAGTGAAAACAGTGGTGAAGAAAATATTTAATAGCTTGGCTTTATCCTCATCGCTTTCTGCAACTCCCCCTCATTGCTATGTAGAGGGCCGACTCCTTCAGGTTTATATTTTTTACCATTTATATAATTGAAAAACATTTTAGGGTTAGTTTTGCTCTCTTTGGCAATTAATCTCTCAGTCTCTAGTTTGGCAGTTTTTATTAGTTTTTACATATTCTATTTTTTTCCTTATAGTTTATCAGTGCTTCCTGGCTCCCCTCCTGTTTTAGTGATTTATATGCTTTCTTTTTGTCATTTATTGCTTTTTTACGGTTCTATTTATCCACATTGGTTTCTTCTTATTTCTTAGCCTTTTATTTCTATAAGGTATGCATCGATCACAATTTGATGTTATAATGCTTTTAAAAATCTCCCATTTTGTGGTTGTATTTTTATTTTTGAGGACTATGTCCCAGTTAATTGGGCCTATGGCCTCTCTTAGTTGGCTAAATTTTGCTTTTTTGAAGTCCGGTATTCTTGTTCCTCCCTGTAGAAACTCTCGTTTGAAGGATAATTGGAAGGTTATTACTTTATGGTCACTATTTCCCAGGTGTCCCCCGACCTGCACGTCTGTTGTTCTATCAGGTCTATTGGTTAATACTAAGTCCAGTATGGCCGTCCCTCTAGTTGGGTCCTGAACCATTTGGGAAAGGTAATTGTCTTTGGCTATTGCCAAGAACCTGTTTCCTTTATGGGATGTACAGGTTTCAGTTTCCCAGTCTATATCTGGGTAGTTGAAGTCCCCCATAATAACCACCTGATTATGGTTTGCCGCCTTGTTTATCTCGTTTAGTAATAGATTTTCTGTGGACTCTGGTATATTAGGTGGTTTATAGTAAACTCCTATTAGTAATTTATTATTGTTTTTGGCTCCATTTATCTCCACCCACAATGACTCCACATTTTCGTGTCCCTCACAGATGTCTTCCCGGAGTGTGGGCTTTAGAGAGGACTTTATGTAAAGGCAGACCCCTCCCCTCTCCGGTTTTGACGATCCTTTCTGAACAGATTGTAACCTTGTACATTAACTGCCCAGTCATAGCTATCATCCAGCCATGTCTCAGTTATTCCCACTATGTCATAATCCTCCTCACACATCACTAATTCCAGTTCCCCAGTTTTATTAGTCAGGCTTCTGGCATTAGTATACATACATTTGAGAGGTTTATGCATATTTTTGCCCTACACCTTTCCTTCTGAACTTTTCTAGGCCCTCCTTCCATTTCTCCCCCAGTCCCACTACCTTGCCCCCGGTCTCTATCTGCACTATCTTCCCCTCCTATAATGTAATTTCTCACCCCCAGTCCCTAGTTTAAACACTCCTCCAACCTTCTAGCCATCTTTCTCCCCAACACGGCTGCCCCTTCCCCATTGAGGTGCAGCCCGTCCCTACGATAGAGCCTGTAGCCGATAGCAAAGTCGGCCCAGTTCTCCATGAACCCAAAACCCTGCTTCCTACACCAGTTCTTGAGCCACTTGTTAACCTCTCTAATCTCCCGCTGCCTCTCTTGTGTGGCCCGTGGTACAGGCAGTATTTCGGAAAATACTACCTTTGAGGTCCTTGCCCTAAGCTTTTGACCTAAATCCCTGAAATCATTCTTAAGGACGCTCCACCTTCCTCTAACTTTGTCATTGGTTCCGATATGGACCATGACCGCTGGATCTTCTCCAGCCCCTCCCAGTAATCTGTCAACCCGATCTGCGATGTGTCGAACTCTAGCGCCAGGAAGACAGCACACTGTTCGGCGATCACGATCTTTGTGACAGATCGCCCTATCTGTTCCCCTAATAATTGAGTCTCCCACTACCAGCACCTGTCTGGCCTGCCCTGCTCTCCTGGTCCCCTGCTTACTGGAGCTGACATTCCCCTGACCAGCAGAGGAAGTGTCTGGCTGCAGCGGTGCTGTCCCTGAGCTGCCATCCCCCTCATCTGCCAAACGTGCAAACTTGTTGGGGTGTGTCAGATCAGGGCTAGCCTCCCTGGCACTCTTCCCTCTACCCCGCTTTCTTACTGTCACCCAGCTAGCTACCTCACTCTCCTCAGCCTCCTTGCTACCACCCTCCCCCACATCTACCCCAAAGACTGCTTGCTCAGTGAGCAGCAAACTCTTTTGCAAATTGTCAGTGGCTCTCAGTGTTGCAATATGCCCATTTAGAGACTCGATGTGCGATTCCAAAGATATGCACCCTCAAACGGCTGTTCCAGGACTGCATACATCATGCAAGATGTGCACTGGACGGCATTGTCAATTGTGCAAGACATACTAATGGGGATTACACCACAAAAACAAAAAAAAAATACAATATAATCTAGTTACAAGAACTGGCGAATTTCAGTCCCCCCACTGAAATCCCTGAATCTGAAGTCACTTAATCTTAAGTCACACTTACACAACCCCACACTTAATCAACCACGCGTCGCGACCAACCTCGCGTTATATATATATCTACTTATATAAGTATGCTGTAAATGAAACTCAAATACACCAGCCTGTTTTTTTTCCCTCTGGATTCAAAGGCTGAGTTCTCCTTACTGCTGACTTCTTAAAGGCTCCTAATTAGGCAGCCACACCCTAATTACTCACCTGTGCAACCCCTGGTAAAGGAAAAAAAAAAGTGTTAAAACAGCAATGAAGCTTGCAAAGCAAAAAGTCCCAGTGTACAATAGAGTCAAATGCAGCCACTCAATGTCCACAAATAATGTAGCTGGCAGTTACTCCCTCACTTAATCTTAAGTCACACTTACACAACCACACACTTAATCAACCACGCGTCGCGACCAACCTCGCGTTATATATATATCTACTTATATAAGTATGCTGTAAATGAAACTCAAATACACCAGCCTGTTTTTTTTCCCTCTGGATTCAAAGGACCATACAGGGCACTTACTGATATAATATTGTTATTATCCATATTGCCTCCTTTCCATCACATTATACAATGCTCGTATTCATGGTTACGACCACCCTGCAATCCAGCAGTGGTGGCCGTGCTTACACACTATAGGGAAAGGCTGGAAGTGCGCATAGGCCAACACCTTTTCCTATAGTCTGCAAGCACGGCCACCGCTGCTGGATTACAGAGTGGTCAAAACCATGGAAATGAGCAGTGTATAATGTGATAGAAAAGAGCCAATATGGAGAATCAGAATACATTAGTTAAGTGCCTTGTATTAACTTTTCTGTACATAATAAATGCCATTTGTTGAAGTGAGGCAGCCCCTTGCTACACGTAATAGGGTTAGGCAAAAAATGTCTTGGTGCATGCACTGCGTGTTTCCTATGTGTGATAGGAACTGCATGTGTCTTGTTTCTGACTGAATTAAGAGCAGGATATCCATATATGTGTAAGGCTACTATCACACTTGCGGTAGCAGGGTCCGGCAGGCTATTCCATTGGGGGAACATCCTGCCAGATCCGTGCTTACGCTAGCCCACCATGCCGCCGGAGGTCCGCTCCAGCCCCATTAACTATAATGGGGCCTGGCCGGAGGTCCGGCCGCAGCACGGCAAAGATGCTGAGAGACAGCCGAACAAGAACTACAGCGGACTTCCGGCACGGATGTTCCCCTGCCGGACCCTGCTACTGAAAGTAGCCTAAATTCTGCCACATGTGTGTTTGTGCATTTTGCTGTAAATGTCTGCCATCATACTTCATCTTTAATATTTCTGTTATCACTGTAAGGGCTCATGAACACGATTGTTGGATGTTTTGCAGTCCGCAAATTGCGGATCTGCAAAACATGGATACTGGGTGTGTGCATTCCACATTATGCGTAACAGAACAGCCGGCCTCTAATAGAACAGCCCTATCCTTGTCTGTAATGCCGACAATAATAGGACATGTTCTATCATTTTGCTTAAGGGCCATGCGGACATACAGATACGGAATACACATGGAGTCATTTCCGTTTTTTGCGGCCCCATTAAAGAGAATGGTATCACATACAGGCCACAAAAATAAAAAATGGTACGGACACAGAAACAAAATAGGTTTGTGTGCTGGAGCCCTAAGGTGGGCCCCCAGAATCAGTTACACTGGTGGGCCCTAGTTACCCCAGTCCTAATCTACTGTTTCACTGGGAGATAGAATCTTCCCTTCACAGCAGCAGTAAACTGCCAATAGTTTACTTATCTATCTAGGAATTTTTTTTCTTTGTGTTGACTGCTACAGAAGGACAATATTTTGGCGGTCATTTATTAAGACTGGCATTTTATACGCCAGTTTTAATACCCCTCTAGCGGGCGGTGGATGTGCCGAATTTATGCAGAGGCTTTGACCTCTATATGACATCGGCGTATGCACCGCCTGTCTAAATCTACGTCAGATCTTTTGCTGGCGTACATTTAGACCATTTTTTTACGCCTAAAGAAAATCATAAGTGAGACCGGCCTGCCGGCCCCCTCCCTAAATGATCCCTTTGCATTTAATTTTCAGTGGTATAGTACTACCGAAAGAAAAACTGCCCAAAATTCAAAAAAAAAAAATGTTTTCTATAAATATTGAGTAAAAATGCCTTTTTCTGATGGGATTTGTTCATGAGAGGTTACATAAAAAATGTTTTTATTGAATAAGCCTGAACTGCAATACCAGACATTGCCTATAGACAAAAGTGGCACTGTTTCAAAAAAATGCAGAACTTTTAAGTTTAATCTCAGATAAAACTGTAAATGTAAATTTGTTTCCATTACATCCATTAGAAATATCAAACTGTAACTATTGTACTAATGCATTGTAGAGTTGACAGTCCAGCTCTTGATGCGAATAGCACATGGCCGGACCTCTGACCCAGTGACCACGCAATCTTATTTTTATTTGCCTGATGAATACAATGAAATTCAATTCCCACCGCTCTGCAGAAGACTGTCTCTTCTTATTGTTGATAAGGTGGCGCTCCGAGATGTGACACGGCGCTAATCATCTTTCACATTGTCAGTAACAACCAAGTGATGCAGAAAGGTCAGGAGGACTATGAACAGGACGTGTAGCATGGCGACGTGAGCTGTGGGCCTGTCTACAGAAGGAATGACATGTCCTCCAGCAAGTCTAACATGATGCATGGAAAGAGACATGATCCCAGACCTGAGCTGTGACACAGGACATGAGACCAAACAGAGATCCGCGAGATGTTGTAGGTGGAAAGTAACATTAGGTTGGTTGTTATTTATCCGAGGTGAGGAGGAAGGTTCTCACAGATACATATGGATACAAAGAGTAGAGATTTGTAGCTCAATGGAGTGTCTGACTCATGTGTCATCAGAAAATAAGCTATTGTATATAGGGTCAATTCACGAGTTTGCAAGTGTTTTGCGGTCCGCAAATTGCGAATCCGTAAAACACGGACACCGGCCATGTACGTTCCGCATTTTGCAGACCGCACATGGCCGGCCCTGTGATAGAAATGCCTATTCTTGTCCGTGGCTGTGGATAACAATAGGACATGCTCTGTCTTTTTTGCGAGGCCGCGCAACAGAACTACGGATGCTGTCCATATCTTTTATGGACCCATTGAAATGAATGGGTCCGTACCAGTTCCATAAAATTGCGGAACGGATGCGGACCCATTTATATGGATGTCTGAATGGACCCTTAATCAGGTATTTATGTTAAACATATAGGGGGTCATTAACTATCAGATATACACCAGTTTATTTGTGCCGCAATCTGCAACTTTTCCCTGCTCACGCCAGGTCTAAAAAAGAACTGAAAACTCGCTTGTATGAAAGAGGCCTAATTGTGCCTACAGAGATAGCTGTCAGTCACGGATGGGACCACCCACTGGACTAATAAGTCCTGAATGAGCAGGAATTAAAACCAAATAATGTTGCGGGCAATCACCTTAAAGGGGGTTATCCTGGAAAAGATAATGATGGTCATATTACATCTGCAGATTCAGCAGGCGATTGTCAAGAAGGAAGCATTCCTTAGGCCCCTTTCACATGAGCGAGTCCCACACATCGGACTCGCAGCATGTGTCAGGGAGAGCACCCATTCTGACCTTCCAAGACTGACGGGGTCCCATAACATTATATTGATTTATGAGGCTATATGACCCTTATATTGAATGTATTGGATAAGGGTACTTTTACACTTGTGGCAGGACGGATCCGGCAGGCTATTCAGCCTGCCAGATCCGTCCTGCCGCAAGTGGCCGTGCACTGCCATGCTGCCGCTCCGTCTCCATTGACTATAATGGGGCGGGGGGGCGGAGCTACGGTGCAGCACGGCAGTGCACGGCCGGAGATCGCCGGACTAAAAGTCCTGCATGTCCGACTTTTCAGTCCGGCGATCTTTGCCGTGCACTGCCGTGCTGCCCCGTTCCCTGCCCCATAATAGTCAATGGGGACGGAGCAGCAGCACGGCAGTGCACGGGTACTTGCGGCAGGACGGATCCAGCAGGGCATAACACACAGAAGGAATAGACCGTAGTCTAGGCTTCAAAGCTATGGGAGAGGGATGGTGACCTCCTAGGAATCCCTAGTCCTCTCTCTGACTCCTGTCATTATTAGTAGACCCTGAAGGTGTGAATACTAATACACCGTAACCTTAGCCCTGGAGACCCTGGAAGGCCCTAGGAGTGGTGGCAGGGAATGGGATTACTGGTTCCTCCCCAGATAAAGGAACCAGTGTCTTCCAGAGGCCTAGACAACAACACACGCAAGCAAACAACAAAATGCAAAACAAAATGCACTTAGCTTAAAGAAGAATGGAGGAGCAGGAGATCCAAAGGAACAATACACCAGCTCAACCAACTCCAGCAGGAAATATCAACCACATGGTAATCAGTTTGAGTCAGAACTAAATAGAACCTCAGTAATGACCACAAACTGCACCTGACAAGAGGTGTGGTCATTACCAAACAACAACACTGCAAGATGAATACAGAGAGACTGTCAGATACCCTCATGTGCCGCTAGTCTCTAAGATCTTCTCACCTCTGTCTTGGGAGGAACCGTGACACTTTACTGGCAATTGCCTGCTCACTAGCGAAGCAGACCGCTGCTATTACATGCAGCGATCTCCTCCACAGTATAAAGAGGAGCGATCACTAATGCCATCGCTCATGCCCATACTAAAGTACTGTTTGTCTGAACATTCTTGGGAACCTGGTGAAAGTGCGCTCTCTGGAGTATGAGAGGTTGGGGGTGGGTAGAGCCTCTTTCCTCTGGAGGGGTTTTGCCTTTAGGGTACCCTAGCCTGTTGTCTCCCTTCCTGGTGGTGGGCTGATGCTGACACTCTAGATTTTTGTTTTGTTTTGGTGGCTGTATGAGGACATAGGGCTTGCAGGTGCCGAACTTGGGCTTTAATGGTTGTGTGTTGCTAAAGAGCCTCACTGTGGGTGGTATGGACATCTGTTATCATGTACTGGGGTCATGGGATGCGTTACCAGCTCAGGGCCAAAAAAAAGTGTTGGGGTGGACCGGTGTTGTCTGTACCATGCTGAGGTGCATTATGTCCTGAGGTGCATTATGGTTTGGGTTTTGTGTTATGTTTTGGTATGATTTCTGTATTTATTGATTTATTTGTTATGTTTTTAAAATTTTAATAAAAGAAATACAAGTTCCCAGCATCTTTCCAAGGACAGCGCTGTACATCGTAAGGTGGCTGTGCTTGGTATCATTGACTTGAATGAGGCTGAGCTGCAACTAGGCCATTCGACCAATGTACAGTATGGCCACTGGCTAGGAAGAGGCTGTGGCGCTCAAGGTCTCTTCTAACAGCTGACTGGTGGGGTTCTCGGGTGTCGCAACCCCACAGATCTGATACTATCCTGAGGATAAGTCATAAATATGTTTTCCTGGATAACCCCTTTAATATTAATGCGGATGTAGGATTTACCATCCTTAAAATAGGCCATTATTATACAGTATATATGGCTATGGGTAAATTGATGGTAGGCGGTGATAATAACACAAAGTAATGTGAGATTTACAATATTAAAAAAAAAAGTCCAAAAGTTTCCGCTTTTTGATAACAAATGCCTGCAGGTGTGTATGCACACAGGGCGCATGGGGTCATGTTATCCTCCCTTATCTTTCCTGTCTCCAAATCTGAAAATCTTCTGTTGCCATTTTGAGAAATTTGCCCAAATCCATTCACTAAAAATGCAGTTTCTAACTGAATTAATGGAATATTAAGGTCGAATTAGATTAGTTTAAAATTAGTTAGCTTACTCTGCAACTGCTGCGTCCTCTGCAGTTTGATTGACAGGACCAGGTAGGTGTTATCACGTTTACACTGCCTGGCCCTGTCAATCAGAGGGCAGTTGCAGAGAGCAGAGCCTCTAGGAGTAACGGCAACGCCCCCATTGCTCCTAGAGGCTCATTTGAATATATTAAAACATCATTTTCTCAGTAATGCACATGGCACATATGAACATGGGACCAACACAGATGCCTTCAGCCACCAAGCGCACATGTAACAGGTCAAGCAGTTTCATAGGTACAGAGCTTCTGATGCAGCTGGCCGTCCCGTGCTAGGGGTCTCTTCTAAGGTGCTATGTAAGTTTTTGTCGTGCCAACAGTTGCATTTGAGCAACGATGGACTAAGTACCCCTATGTAGAAGGTGATGGTGGAACCCAGGTGTAGGAATGCCAGTGTGGTATGAGGGTGGCCTATAATGTCCCTCTAGGTGCGGCTGTGCACTTGTCACGGTGCTCCTACCTGGATATCCTGGAACCTCAAGCGTAGTCGTCCGCAACAGTGCAATTAGGGTGAACAGTTGAGGGATTGGTAGAATGAATTGAGTCCAGACTTGGGTTGAAGTTGAAACAGCTTTACTTGAATAAACTTGCATCAGGGAACAATCTTCCAACTTGATCTTGGTTATCAGCAGGCTTTGGCATTAATTCTGGCAGGCTCTGCTACATCTGTACTTTCTAGCTCTGCTGTGCTGGCTGGATTAACTTTTTCTTTGCTGCTGTAGGCAGCAACTTAACTTTCTGTAGTCTGACTCTGTCTTTATCTTGATCTGTATATTTGTCTTTATCCAGGGAACCTTTCCTCCTGGCTTCTGAGGCTTGTAGCATGAGCACCTATGCCCAGCAGAGCAGACAGTGCTCTGCTGGCTGGCACACTGCCTTCCCCTTGCGTGGGATACTCTGAACTCACTCTACCTAACTCAACTCCTCCCTCTCTAGAGAGGGGGGTAGAATGGAAGAAGGGTTCCATTCTAGCTAAACAGCTCTGCCAGAGGTGCCGCCATCTGCTGGTAGACCAGGTACATTGCATGAACATAACATTTGCATGGGAATCCAAATATACATGGTGCAGGACATGGAGATAGATGCATAAGATGACACAGAATCACCCATAGGAGATAGTGGAGGGGAGAAAAGAGTGGTAATGCCCCTCTGGGGCATTACACTGACAGATGCCCTTTTCGCAGAGTTCCTATATTCTCTAGCTCTATTTCTGAGCTCCTACTAAGGTCTATTTAGGCTTCATATTGGAATTTAGCCTGTATCATTCTGGCTGCCACTGAATGATGGTAATAACGAAACAGCAGACTTTAGGTTTCCAGAGACAGACAAGTGAAAGGAATAATCAATATCTGTCCCTTCTGGGCTCCATCTGCAGCTCAACACCCAATGATTCATTGTGTTTTCACCTTCTGGGGACTTGTCCTATCGATATTGTACCCTTTTGGTTTGATGATTGAGCTTGATGTGCTTTCCACAGTTTAATTTCATCTCTTTGTGCCAGTCTTGGATAAATGATATACAGCCTCACAATATTCATATTTAGTATGTACAGATGGAACACGAAATGTTATCGGAATTTACCATCTCGGAGCAAAAGATACGCATTACCACCACCAGCTCCAAACGTTTTAATCAAGCACAATGAGAATGATAGAAATGATAGGGGCCCGCTATTTCCATACGCCTTCACGTCTTCTCAGGCATACATATTAAAGCTGTAAAGAATAAACCGTTTATTTTGATTGTAAGAAAAGCGGAGCGATTCTGGGACTTGCAGGTGTTTTACATTTGGAGATGTGAAAGTCACCCATAACTTATGTATGAAATTGTCACTGTCTTCGGCTATACCAGGTGCTGCTTAATTCAGAAAGAACGCATCTTTATCCAAAACGCATGAGTACGTCTAGATTTCAGCTCTTAAAGGGGACTTTGCCTTTCAGTGAAACATTTAGGTGGTAAAGGTGGTGAGATCCATGAGGAAGTCTGGGCATCGGTAGAATATACTATCACTAGGATTTGCCATAACTTTCCAACTTTGGGAATTGGTCTGACACATCCAACATGCTACTCATTGTGAAGGAACATGGCTATGATCATGGCTACCAGCAGTGTAGCAGACTGCAACTCAGTCCCATTCACTTGAATGTAGATGTGTTGCTGTGGTCTTCACAGCAGGTGACAGGGAGAAACACAGGAAAAGGGGTTGTCCCATTACAACAACTTAAGCCCTATCCTACAGGATAGGGGATAAGTGTCGGCATCAACAGCTGGGGCCACCACTGTTCATGAGAACGGAGGCCCTTGTTTCAATGGAGGAGCAGACACGCATGTGTGTTCATGGCTGTATTCAACTCTATCGGCCTGCAACAGATACCCAAGTAGAAGTGCTCGACTATCTCCAGCAGCCCAATAATGTATGGAGCACCAGAGCGCTTGTGTGTCCCTACTGTAATCCTGAAATACCAGGAAAGGCCACTTAGCCAATCACTGGTGGTGGCTCTGACAAGGCTTATCTGGTGGTCTTTATTAAAAAAATTATTTTCTTTCGAAAATACCTTGAAGCTAAACAAGCCTGAGCGCTCTTCTCACATTTTTTAGAAAATGCTTATAGTCTCCAAGAAATAATAATTCTTGAGCACCTTTCCTTAGAACTTCACATAGTGTTATTCCCATTGGAAATGTATGAATAAGTTGACAACCAGACATTACCATTGCATGTTGTCAATCGGGTGTCAGCATTCATTGGACAGTAGCATTTTTTGCTTGTGTTGATGGCCAAGTTAGGATAAGTTATCCACCAAGAAGATGTGAAAAACTGTCTAGAAAGCTAAGTGCCATTACTGTTGGTACTGGTGGCAGCTGTCAATCCGTCATCTGTTCTGATTTGAGCAAGGAACTGTAAAGATCATCTTCTATGGCTGATTCTTTTCAGTTACTGAATGTTTGTCATGGGGAACTGTTATTTCATGCTTGCCTTTTTTTGTCATTCAGGGAAAGCCAACAATAACGTCCAGTGGGATGAGGACTCCTTGGAGTACATGGCCGCCAATCCAGTGAGGATAGCTTTTGTCTTGGTTGTTCACGGAAGAGCCTCTCGACAACTACAGAGGATGTTCAAGGCTATTTATCACAAGGACCATTACTACTACATTCATTGTGACAAGGTACGGATTTAAAGCTTGTCCTTGTCACTCACCACATAAGCCATTGTTAAAAGTGCAACCTATAAAGACATACATAATGTTAACATAGAAACGGAAATTGATCTCCGAAGTCGTGTCCAACCATTCTTTCCATCTGTATATTGTGGTTGTCAGTACAGCTGTTTTGGTAACTCTTCATAGGCTGTAATAGAGACTGCAGAAAATTCTACTCTTCTCTACTGCTCCCCCATTCACCCGGAGCAACAATACGGGACATTGGACCCCTGTTTCCTCAATGGGCAGTGGTCCCAACAAAGGAACAACTTCCTCTTTACTTTAAAAACTTCATAACTATCGTCAGAATATCCTCTTAAGGGAAAATTTACCTGTTGAGCAATTCTGTATGTTATTAGCTTTTCTTTTGAGTATCCGCGTCGACATTACTGCTTTAGACTTTAATATTTCCGACCTATCCTTAGGATAGGCCATCGTCATCAGATGTGTTTAGGTCCGACTCTTGAAAGGCCCAGTGATCACCTGTTTGAAGGGGCCATGGCACTCAGCCAAGCACCACGGGCAGCAATGTGTCTAAAAAATAAAAAAGAGGTCACAGCACTTATTTGAGCTCCATGGCCCCATCAAACAGCCGAGAATCTCACCCCAACTAATGGCTTATATTAAGGAAAGCGCATCACTTTTAAAGTCTCGGACAACCCCTTCAGATACCTGGATTTATGGTGATTCATAGAAATTTCAAATGTATTGTTCCAGCCACATAAGTTATTTTTTCGAATTTTTTTTCGCACAGAGATCCAATTATCTACACAGACAAGTAGTCCAGTTTGCAAGTCAATACCCCAATGTCCGTGTCACCTCGTGGAGAATGGCAACCATATGGGGAGGAGCAAGTCTGTTATCTACGTACCTGCAAAGCATGAGGGATCTCATGGAGATGTCAGACTGGTCATGGGACTTTTTCATCAATCTTAGTGCTGCTGATTATCCAGTCAGGTACAGTCTTTCTTTTTCCAACCTAGTATTTTAACTGTTATTGCTGCTTTGGCTTCCTGATTACCACATTGGAGACACACATGTATCCTGCCTGCATTGGCTGTATAGGTAGGGAAGCAGGGTGAGTGCTCTGTATGGTATCCACAATGGAAATTCTCAGTAGATTATGCAGTGAGCAGGAAGAGATATCCAAAGAATATGTCATAAATGCCTGATAGGTGGGAGTCTCATCTCTAAGAACCTCAACCTATAAGGGGTATATGTTACCCATTTACTGATGCAGTGCGTCCACCTCACTAGAGAGCTGGTCATGCTTAGGGCTTGTTAATGTTCATGTTATAAATTCCGTTATAGGGTTCCATTATAACGCAATATAACATAATTTTAGGATGGAACGCAAAACGGAACCCTTTAAGAATCATTTCATTTTGCTCCGTCCAAAAACATGTCTATGGCCACAAATAACGGATCCGTCTTGTTTCCGTTATGCAGGACGGAAAAGAAAGTCCTGTCGACGGGACTTTTTTTTCCGTCATGTATAATGGAACAAAACGGATATGGAAATATCCTGTCCTAAAATTCCGTTATAACTCTGTAATGGAATTTATAATAACGGGAATGCAAACCCTCCCCTTACGCACAGTTCTCTATTAAAGTTTATGTGAGTAACGGAAAAAAGTTGAAAGGTTGGCTTTTTTGGTAGCTCCAATGCAGTAGGTCGGACACAAACAACATTAACTTACTTAGAAACTCAATTTTTAGTTGTCATCGTTGAGTAAGAATAGACTGATAACTTTAAGCTGCAGGGAAAGCCTAGCCCACAGGAAACATGTTTTTATGTCCCTCCACGATTCCTTCTCCACATAAATGAAATACAAGGGAGAAAAATAGGGTGTATTGTCTTCATGTGTTAAACAAGCCTCATTGAATCTGATTGGTTGCTATGGGCAACTAAGCCAGTTTTCCTTTACACCGGTTTTGATAAATCTCTCCCACAGTGACTATTGCTACTCTTAGGGGGAGATTTATCAAAACTGGTGTAAATAAACACTGGCTTAGTTGCCACTAGCAACCAAATTCCACCTTTCATTCTCCATGGGAGCTCTGAAAAATGAAAGGTGGAATCTGATTATTTGCTATAGGCAAGTAAACCGTTTTTTTCCCCCTTACACCAGTTTTGATAAATCTCCCCCTAAGGCTCCATTCACACATCCGCATTCAGTGTCCGCACCCATTCCGCAACAATGCGGGATGGGTGCGGACCCATTTATTCTGAATGGGGACAGAATGGATGCGGAGAGCACACAGGATGGATGTGGAGAGCATTTCCAAACTTCTGGTCCGCGGCTCCGGAAAAAATAGAACGTCTTATTCTTGTCCGCAGCTGCAGACAAGAATAGGCTGCTCTATGGGGATGCCGGCTGGGTGTATTGTGGATCCGCAGTTTGCGGATCCGCAACACAACACGGACATGTGAATGGACCCGTAGCATGTAAACCCACCCTAAGCTGTCATACATTAATTGACTGAATGGGACTGACACAGTAAAATCTAACATTTTAAGTCTCCTTTGGAGGCGTTCAATGGCTTAATTCATACATGGCAACTGGAGGGATTAGGCCACAGACACCCTGAGAACAATTGACTGTTCAGGCCTTTGAGCGGCCCACCTAACCTAAGTCATATTTATGCTGAAGGAAGCTAGTTTGATATTTTCCGCCATGTTGGATTCACATTGCTTAGGGCATGTGCTGCTGTGACTAAAGCTCACACCACAGGCGGTAGAGATGATGTTATGTACCGAGCAGTCTGTGCTGTCAGCTAATATGTGTACTGTATAGAAAGCCGTGACACGGCCTGACACGCTCCGCTATCTTAAGGCGTTGCCTAGAGCACTTCAGATGTTCAAAGCTGTCCCAATAGACGGGCTCTTCTGCGCCAGTGACATCATGAGGGTATGAAGCTATACTTAGAAGAACAATGTCTTTTTCAGACATGGACTCATTGTGATTGATATCGTAGTCTAAGAAACACGTAACACCACTCGTATTTATGAAATATGCATTTTTCCCATTTCCATAATTGTGTGGTTACCATGTTTTATTGGTTTTCTCCTGAGCTGTACACACCCTGAAAATAAATCAAAATCCCCAAAAGAAGCAGTTTGCTTTCCAAGTAGCCATGGTTCATGTATTATGAATATAACTGTCTATTGAGAGGGAGGAAGTCATATGCAAGTAGGGATCTCCCAGGGAAATAGAGCCATCTTGCTAGAACCACTTTTGGAAGTGGCTCCCTATCACTTTTTAACAAAGGAAAATAACCAAGCAAAATATCCATCCGCAGAGAGGTGTTTTGGGGTGTTTGCCCCTCATCAGTACGGAGTAGGGTTCTGGCCGGCTGAGTGAGATATCTTTGACACAGCGCAGGGGAGGTACTAGCTCTCCTTGACCTCTTCACACATTATAACGTACATGTATATGATAATGTATAAGTTGTTGTATGGAGCGGGCTACTGTGCTGAGTCTGCTCCATACATAACAGGTGCTGGCTGTATAATACAGCAGGCACCTGGCCACAATGACCGTGATCGGCGAGGATGCCGAACCTAATCATTTAACCCTTTAGATGCCACTGTCAATAGCGATCACGGCATCTGTGGAGTTTGGAAGGGGGCTCCCTCTGCCTTCCTACTAGAGCCCCGGCAGTGAAATTGCTTGGCTTAGATTGGTTACCATGACAGCCTAGGGCCTGCTGAAGGTTTGTAATGGTAAACTGTCTGCAAAGCCGTGCACGTGGCACGGCCCAGCAGGCAGTTGGCTCAGCAGGCAGTTCTTTATTATGGTGTATGGGACAAGGGATCAGAATTTATCATGTTAAAAGTAAAAAAAAGTTTCAAATAAAAATTTTAAAAACACAAAAAAATTCTAATAACCCACCTTTCCCAATTTTAAATATAAAAATTAAATAAACAATAAAAAAATAAAAGTACCACTGCAGATAATGTCTGAACTATTAAAATATAAAAATATTGTTCGCTACAACGGAAAAAAATTAAAAACACAGGATTGTTTAGTTACCTTGTCTCCTCAAAAAATTGAATAGCAATGATCAAAAAGTCATACGGTCAAATGGTACCAATAAAATTCATTTTTTAAAAGTAGTTAAACAAAATAAAAACTATACAAATTTGGTATTACCGTAAACATATTGCCCCTCAAAAAAAGGACGTTATGTCATTTTTGGCGCACAGTGAACATTGTAATATCAAAACCCCAAAAACCTTGGCGGGATTGTGGGGTTGTGTTTCACCCCACAAATAATTTAAGGAGACCATCTTTGTATGGAGACTAATTTGGAGACTAATTTGCCCAGAGAAAGAGAACCGACTCACTAGCGCCACCTTTTGGAAGTGGCTCCTTATGAGTAAAAATCAGACTTTTTAACAAGCCTTGGGGCATTATAAGGGAAAATAGCCAAGTCAGAATCCTACTCTGTACGGATGAGGGTCAAACACCCAAAACAGCTGTCTGTAGATAGATATTTGGCTTGGCTACTTTCCCTTGTCTTGCCCCAAAGCTTGTTAAAAAGTTGGACTTATAGGAAGCAACTTCATAAAGGTGGTGCGAGCGAGATGGTTCTCTTTCCCTGGCAGATACCTCTTTCAATATTATTTTCCCATGGAGTATTGCCACTAAGTCTCCATACACAGCTTGTTTCCTTAAAGGAGTTGTCCCATGAAAAATATTCTACATTTTTCAAACCAGCACCTTGATCTTAACACTTTTGTAATTGCATTTTATTAAAAATGTATCATAGCCCCAGGGTTATTCAGTAAAATGTATCTGTATAGCACTACTTGCTGTTAGTTGTTTTTCTTATTTCTTTGTCCTGCTCACTGAGATGGCCGCACATCCTCAGTTTCATCCTTCAACTGCCCCCTGAGCTGTGATAGGGAGAGAGGGGACATGCCCCCTGAGCTGCAGCAGAAAAGACACTCCCCTTGAGCTGCCAGCTTGATATAAATCTAGCAAAGCAATGAATGAGGAGATCTCTGAATCCATGTCAGGTCTAGCTTTGTTAGAAAGAGATTGTCATGTACTATATGATGTCAGATTTTCATTGTTTTAGTCATGTGAGAACCCTTTTAAGGAGAGGCAGTACCTCCCTAAGAGAGGGGGGAAGGAACTTTTAGAGATTATCTAAAACTAGAAAAATGATGTTCCTCTTCAGGCTCGGACTGGCCCACAGGGGTACAGGGGAATCCCCCGGTGGGCCCTGAGCAAGGTGGGCCCCTAATCTCCCACCCCCTGCACAAGTGGCACATAACACAGTAGACTTACTGCACTACATACATATATTCAATGTACGTCACCTCAACCAGCCTATGTTCATATAAAAAAACTTAAGTTATTTATTATATTTGAATGTTTCCATACGGTGGGCCCCCAAAATAAATTTTACTGGTGGGCCCTAGGAACCCCAGTCCGACACTGTTCCTCTTATTTGCATAAGTAGTGCAACTACTGCCTGACTTTAAAGAAAAATCTCTGTTCTTTGTTCTTCATGCAGGTCGGTGACCATAGGCAGCGCCCCATAGCCTATGGCTGTCTCCATTCCAGTAGAAAGAGCAGTTATGGATCAGTATTTATTGACAAGTGAAACAACGTGCAGATTAACAGTAGTAGAACATTCATAAACTTGCAGAACAGGAGTTTTATTTATTTTATTTACAGGAGTTTTTATTTATTCAGAAACGTTTCGAACATGTTTTCCTGGTTTATTAAAATTGATATTGATTCATATGACTTTATAGATCCCTCGACCCTCACTGCTGAAGTGAAGCAGGTCTCATTACCATAAGGTTCAACACAGAGAAGTTCGAGAACTTTTTAATAAAGCTATTTACGATAACTAGAAACTTTATGGTACGTCATGCTCCAGGTCTCTTAATGCAGCTAGTAATCTTACTGTTTTTATTTTGGTTTCCATGGCTACGTGCCAGGATGTGTATATATCTAAAATGTCTATAAATTTGATATAGTATATTATATACAGTATCTAGCATAAACTAGAGGAGCAATAATCATAATACTCTTCAGAGCCATGTAGACAAAGCACCAAGAAACTTGATCCAGATGCCCAACTTTTTGAGCTGATCTCTATTCATGTCTATAGATGTTCAATGTGCTATTTTACATATGTATACCTCCCCAATGACGGTGGTTGGGCCATCTCTAGGATATACCATCAGTCTCAGAAAGGTGTGGGTCCCACCTCTGGGACCTACACCTATCTTCAGAATGGGTGGCTTTAAGTCAAGAAGGACGCACCACGCATGCGCATTATGCTCGACTTTTCACTGCTGTGGTAGTTCAGAAAATAGCTTAGTGTCCTTTCACACTGGCGTTTTTGTTTTCCGGCATAGAGTTCCGTCGTCGCGGCTCTATGCCGGAAAAATCCTGATCAGGATCATCCCTGTGCATTCTGAATGGAGAGAAATCCGTTCAGGATGCATCAGGATGTCTTCAGTTCAGGACCAGAACGTTTTTTGGCCGGAGAAAATACCGCAGCATGCTGCGCTTTTTGTTCCGTCTAAAAATCCGGAACACTTGCCGCAAGGCCGGATCCGGAATTAATGCCCATTGAAAGGCATTAATCCGGATCCGGCCTTAAGCTAAACGTCGTTTCGGCGCATCGCCGGATCCGACGTTTAGCTTTTTCTCAATGGTTGCCATGGCAGCCAGGACACTAAAGTCCTGGTTGCCATGGTAAAATGTAGTGGGGAGCGGGGAAGCAGTATACTTACCAACCGTGCGGCTCCCGGGGTGCTCCAGAGTGACGTCAGGGCGCCCTACACGAATGGATCACGTGATCCTTGGGCATGGGGCGCTCTGACGTCATTCTGGAGCGCCCCGGGAGCCGCACGGACTGTAAGTATACCGCTCCCCCGCTCCCCACTACTACTATGGCAACCAGGACTTTAATAGCGTCCTGGCTGCCATAGTAACCTGAAAGCATTTTAAAGACTGATCAGGATCCTGATCAGTCTTCTAATGCTTCAGGCGACTTGCGTTCTGACGGATCCGGCGGGACGGAAGTGCCTGCCGGATTCTCAGAACGCAAGTGTGAAAGGACCCTTACCGAGTACACTCAGCTGTTTTCATAAGTCCAATAGCGGTAAATGGAGAGCTCACTGCTCAAGCACGGCCAATGCTCCATTCACCACTACGGGAGTGCAGGAAATAACTGGGCCGGCGCTCACCTATTTTCGTAACTCCCATAGAGGTGAAAGGAAGGTGGCTGCGCATGCGAGGCTGCTACCTGTTTACTTCAGGGGTCTGGTTCTGGAGATAGGAGCGGGGCCCAAAGAGGAATACCTCTTTAATATTTTTTTACTTCATACAAAGAAGTAAACAAATGCCTAATTTTGTGGGCATTTATTTCAATTTTACTTTTATATTTCATGACCAGAAAGCCATAAAAAGTTTTTGAACCCTTTTAAAAGTTAGAAGGAGATCTCTATCCTGACTGGAGCCCTAAATGGGTTTTCCAGGAAACAACATTGTTGGCCTGTCCTTGGGATTCCTAGATCCTAGGATTCCCACCAGTTGACGGACAATCCTAAGAATCAACAATTCTTGTTTTGATACTTTAGATTTTTATTTAGTTTTCAACGTGATACAAAATACAAAATATGTCAGGTACAAATAATGCTTCTCACAGTTGGCACACTGCGATTTATAATCGATATAAACAATAAGCAGGAGATAAGCAGCCAAAGTATTGTATCATATTAACTGAGCCCAGTATGCAATACAGATATAAAGAAAAGGTTGCATGGGCTAGTACCCAACTAGTTATACATATAGAAATTCACTAAGAATCAACAATTCTAAAGTGAAAATAAAGTTGTAAAAACGAGCTCTGATTTATGATTTAGTGAGTTTTAACTTCAATCACTGCACATGGGCGGACAGTGAATGAGCTCATTGGCTCAACAAAACACATTTAAAGTGAACTCGTCACCATGAAAATGCGAATTAATCTGCAGGCAGCATGTTATAGAGCAAGAGAATCTGAGCAGATTGATATATAGTTTTGTGGGAAAAGATTCAGTAAAACCTGTATTTTATTTATTTAGATTCCTGCTCATTCTGGGCTATGAAGTCCAGGAGGCGGTCCTATCAGTGATTGACAGCTATCTCTGTATACACAGTCCTAGAGGGAAGGCTGTCTGAAGTCCAGGAGGCGGTCCTATCAGTGATTGACAGCTATCTCTGTATACACAGTCATAGAGGGAGGGCTGTCTAAAGTCCAGGAGGCGGTCCTATTAGTAATTAACAGCGCCCCCGCTATGACTGTGTATATAAATAGATCTGTCAATCACTGATAGGACCGCCTCCTGGACTTCAAAGCCCAGATTAAGCTGGAATTTAAATGAATGAAATACAAGTTTTACTGAATTTTCTCCTATAAAACTGTATCAGTCTGCTCAGCTCCTCTTGCTCTATAACATGCTGCCTGCAGATCAGAGACCATGTTAGAGGTTCCCTTTAATTCAGCCTGTCATCAGGATATTCACACCAGGCACAATGCCTTGTAGGCCTAGTTCCGCTGAATGTGATGATACCTTTCAAATAGTGATCCATTGGTTCATTCTGTAGAAAAATTACTTTTAATCCATATGAAAATCAGCACGTAAATGCACCAAGGGCAGGCCCAAGCCACTCTGTGCCCCCTTGTTCCTGCCATTTCCTCTGCCAGCCCCTCTCTCTCCTTCCTGTTTGATAGGAGCAGGTTTCTACACAGTGACCTTACCTGGTCCTGGCAGTCAAAAAGCAGAGGCAGGGACCACAAAGTGGCGTATATCTGGCGCAGATTCTGTCACGCGGCATGTTGCGCCAGAATCTGCGACTTCATCCCCACTCATGCCCGGTCTAATAAAGTGAGCATGGCGTGCGCATGTCCTATTCATCATTTTTTATATCTGTAGAAAATGGTCTAAATGTAAGACAGCAAGGAAGCTTTCTTACATTTAGAATCGGCTGTAGGTACGCCAAAGTTATTTGGAGGCCGGCACCTCTACATACCTTCAGCTATCAACCGCCAGCACAGTCTAAAACGCCGGTCTTAATAAATGTGCCCCATTGTACCTGGTTTATCAGTGAATTTCCCGGTGGCAGACTCTCTTTAAAAACACGTTTTTAGCTGTAGCAAGAAATGCACAAAAGATTTTAAAAAGTAAACACATTCTACAGTTAAGATCAGCTCGATAAGCATACCATTTAGCTGAATAGCGACATGTACAGTACCAGCCTTAGAAGGTCAGTGCCATAAAAACTGTGGATAATCCCCTACTAGTGTTACAAGCACCCGCTGGTGATTATCATTGCATTGACATACATTCGGCCCGTCTGAATGGATGCCCAAGTAATCTCTCCCAGATGTGCTACATGAGATGCTTTCCCCTCTGTAATACCGCCATGCTCCTCACATGTTAATGTCTGTTGCTAATTAATGAAACATGAAAACTCGTGCTAACCGGTAACGAAAGGTAGATTTACATGGCTGAACAATTCCATTGTCTAGTGATACCCCGCTCTTCACGTTGGATCTGCTGCCTGAAATGGAGCATAGAAACAATTGAAAGTAGGTCAGCCACTATTTTTACACCGTGTACCGTAGCTTTGTGTCTGTGTTTCAACGGTTCGGTTAAGTCTCAGCACTCTGGCATTGTGCTAGGGATGTTCAGCTACAGTATATCTCCGAAACATCAATCATTCACAGAAGAGGGCTGTTTGTTGCCGCTCTTCGTATAGGAAAGGCTCGTTCAGGCTTCTGAATGCATTATACGGTATTAGAAAATCAGGACTGCGTTCTTCCAGAAACAGCACCACAGCTGTCCATGGGCTGCGTCTGGTATCGCAGCTCACCTCCAATGAAGTGAATAGTGCTGAGATGCAATACTTCTCACAGCCTTTATATATGGGCGGCATTGTTTTTGGAAGAAAATGGCATTTTTAAAGGGGTTCTTTGAGAATGAGAGCCCATGGGTAGGGGGCATGGTATCAAATAAAAAATAAAAACACCTAATACGAGTGCTCCATGTCCAGAGACAAGCTCCTGTTTCTACTGCTTTAAGTTTCTGCTGTACCAGAAGTGTGATTTGCCATCTACTTGAGTCTTTTATTTTTTTTTATCTCCTGCCTCTGACCGTGGGTTTTTTCTGACCATCTCAGAAAACCACTTTAATTCTGGTGATAACCTTGGACAGGGGTAGACTGGCCTCAGACCCTACAGGGAAATCTCCCAGTGGGTCAATACCCAGGGGCTAAATCAAGCCCTTCTCACAGCTGCCGGACAGGTACATAACGATCTGATGCTATTAGCATTATTTAATGCTAGGAGCATCAGTTTTGGTGGCCATAGGCCCCCTCCTGAATTCAACTGTTCTGACTTCCTCAGGACTGTGATACACTTGAATACTGCAGCGGGGGCAGCAGTAATTTGTGCTGCACTCTTGTATGTCGTTCTGTTGGGGTAGTATTTTGTGCCGCGCCAAGGTATTGCTGGCCATACCTACATTAGTTCCTCTGCCCTCTGTCAATTTGGACCCAGCTACGACATAGGGCCCCTTTTAGGTTTTTATTCCAGGGCCAGTCTGCCCCTGATCTGCGAAGAAAAAAAGCTTTTTTTTTTTTAATTCTGGCCAATGGGATTGCAGCAGAGCAGATCAGAAGATGAACAGAATGTCTCATGTTTAGTTTGACATGTAATTGCTAACAACAGGGAAAACTGCCACGTTTGACATGTTTCCTGTGTCTGCAGATCTCTTTAGAGTAGATCTATTAGGGAACATTTCTTAACGTTTTTACACCACTTTTTGGCTTATTTGTGTTGTAGTTTTATGTTGCATTTGTGGCAAAATCGGTAACTTTTCCCCGCTCGCTCCACTTTTGCAAAGATTTAATCTGTATACAGTATCTGCAACCAGAACTGTGCAACAGCTAGGTACACTTTTGCAACCATTTCCCCAATTCATTACTCCAATGCATCTATAATACATAATAAAAAAAAAATTAAAATTGTCTTCACTGAAATAAAATCACACAGAGCTTTGTCTCCATGGTTACAGACTACACATAAATCCTGTGTGTAGTCTGACCCTGCAGTCATGCGTTCACTCATTCTCTCTGCCTCCTATAGAAAACAGGTTGGCAAAAAGGTCAGGTAAAAGTACACGTGCTGCCATTGTGCTGAGTACAGTATCCTAATAGAAATAGAGGCTTCACTGAAATTTCACAGATTGGAGAATTTGGAACTGAAATTCCCTGCGGATTTATTAAATCTATTGGGGGTTTGAAGATAACAAGAATGTCTGTAAATTATATGGTTTGGTTGCCAAGGGGATCTATTTCACACAGCACTCCGTACACAAAAATGTCGAATCTTACCACTGTGGTATCAAGCTTGAAAATCGGTGGAATAACAGTGATATTATCTGCAATCAAATAATATGTACAGGATTAAGGTTTGTAAATTCCAAGGACAATTACATTAGACAAATAAATGTAAGAACTAGTGAAGCATGGAGGAAAGGTAAAAGCTGTCGACACTCCACTACTTGATACTAAACCTCGAAGACAAATAGTAATAATACTAATAACTCGTCATGACTTATAAATCCACTATGAACCAGGATACAAAGTGCTGGTGGACTATATCAGTACAGTAAGACCAGTGGATATTCAAATGTGTCACCGGCAGTGCATACCGCTTAAAGAGGTTGTCCTAGCTGTGCAAAAAAATTGCCCAAGGGGTATTAATAAAACAAGTCTTTACTATAAAGCTCTCTAGCTGCTGTTAACCGCAACTGTTGTCAAAGGGGTTATCCAAGTTGGGGGAAAAATTGCCCAAGTGATGAAACAATAAAGGAAGCATTGCTTACCAGTTAAAGAAATCTGTGTCCCCGTCCCCCCAAACTACAGTAAGCATTGCGTGGTGCATTGAACGCTGATTACGATGATGTACTTTGTACATTTATACTCCCCGACGCTCACCTGTACTACCAGCAACTGGCAGTAAAATGCATTGAGAGGACTCCTCTTGGAGTCCTCTCCATGATGTGTGCACACTTAGCAGTCCTCCCAATGCATTTTACTGCTGTTTTTTTTTTTTTTTTTTTTTTCAGAAAAAAACAGCAGGGGAACAGGGGTAAACATCAATATACAAATACAAGTATTACAGCTAGTTCCTGGTTTCTGCTTATTCAGTGACAATGTCACATACACCACTGGTCTCAGTGGTCACATTCTAGCTAGTGCAGTGGTCAAGTGCATGTATGACGCATCAACACTGAAGGAGCAGTGATGCGAAAGTGGTGGGCTTGGACAGTTGAGTATATTTTTTTTTTTTTTTTTAATTTTATCAACTTCCCTGCTTATCTTGGTAAGCCCTTTAAAGAGGACCTTTCATGGGTTTATGTGTTAGAAACTAGTATGCTTACCAGATAGCCAGATAGGGCGGCCCCTACAGATGCAAGCACTTTTTTTCTTTCTAAAATACCACTCCATTCCAGTGCTGTGTCCCCTGCTGTTTTTGGCACATGTTATGTTAATTTAGAGCAGGGGTGCACAACCTTTTTTAGTCTGGGGGCCGCATTGTCCCATCGCTTTATTTCAAGGGGCCGCAAATAAAAATAAAAAAATGTTGATCGGCGCTCATCTGCCTATGCAAAGTGACTGGGGAGGAGTGATCGCTGCCACAGTCATTCCGCCTTCATTTAGATTACACAGGGAGATGTGCTGCAGATAATCGTACATCTTTCATCCTAATAAAATATGCAAATCAGCCGACAAATGAGCAATTTCTTGTTTATCGACTGATGAGCTGCACGATTATACCAGCCAGATATAAGATATGAGCATTCCTATGAACACTTTTTCCTAGTAATTCTCCCAAATGACGTGCCTCAGCATGGCCCCTAAAACCAAAAAGTTATACTTACCTGCTCCCTGCCGCTCCGATCGTTTGCACTGCCCCCACTGTTTACACCTGGCAGTGCATGGACATGGTCACACACCACTCCAGCCAATGACTGGCTTATGCAGTGATGTGGCCACAAGCAGCATCTCACTTCTGAAGCCAGTCATGACCATGGCCATGCACTGCCAGGTGTAAACAGCATGGGGACCAGAAGATGGAGGCAGCGCAGAGGACCAGAGCGGTGTGGAGCACGTAATTATGAATCTTCTATTTCAGGGGCCATGCTGCAAGAACTTGTTTAAAAACATTTTTACCAGAAAAGTGTCGACATTTCGTTCCATCCTGCCTCCTATTCATAAATCAGTGCTTTCCTTCACTGCAGAGAATGGAGCTCACTGGTTATTACCATCTCCTGCCAATCCAGCAGCCCTGCAGTAATCACTAAGCACTTTACCTTGCTAGTGGGGAAGGCGCTTATTGGTTAACGCTTGAATGACCAGGCTTGAAAAGGCTTAGAATTAACCCTATTAAACTAGCTGACATTAGCGATGTGCTAATGTCAGCTGAACCTAACTAGCCTATTCCTACTTGTATCTATTCCCCCGTTACTCCAAAAATATAACTTTTTAATATGTTAATTATCAGTGCAGGGGGGACATTGCCCCTGCTCCTAGAGGCTCCGTTTTCCCACCTCTGGCCACGCCCTGCTGCACTAGATTGACAGGGCCAGGCAGCCTTCACCTCCAACTGCCGGCCCTGTGCGCTGTGGAAATCTAACGCCATTCAGTATTCGGCGCAGACTCAGTGAGGAAGCCGGCAGCTGGTGAGCGCCCCTCACTCACTGCGCCTGCGCCGAATACTGAACGGGATAGCGCAAGCGCAAGATTTACACGACAGACAAGGCCAGCAGTAGGAGACTAACGCTGCCTGGCCCTGTCAATCTAGTGTAGCAGGGCGTGACCAGAGGCGGGAGAACGGAGCCTCTAGGAGCAGGGGCAATGCGGGGTGCGTTGCCCCTGCTCCTAGAGGCTCCGTTCTCCCTCCTCTGACCACGCCCTGCTACACTAGAGGCTAGCTAGCATATTATAAAAGTTATATTTCTGGAGTAACAGAGTCATAGATAACAGTAGGAATAGGCTAGTTAGGTTCAGCTGACATTAGCACATCGCAGTATATATTTAGCTCCTGTGGGTGTTTTTTATTTTATGTATTACATTTTTTTATTATCTTTTTTCTAACTGAATTTTTTATATATTTCTGCTACATAATATGTCCCCCAAGACCTTAGGGGACACCGTCACTTTTTAAAATTTTGCACTTTTTCCCTTTTTTTTCCTTTTATTTGTATTTTATTAATATTTTATTGTATTATTTTTTTATAATTGGTTTATTACTTATGTTTTATTATGTATTTTTTATTATGGTTTATTAAACATAATATGTCCCACAAGAGGCCATAAAAAAACTGTTGGAGGACAATGAACACTTTTCCTTTTTATTTTATTTGTATTTTATAATTTTTTTATTTTTTTTATTTCCTCTTTCCTTTTTAAAGTATTTTATTTTTTACATTTTTTAATAATTTTCTATTTTTTGTGTCACATATTTTAGTTCTCTTTTCTTTTATTTATATTTTATTATATTTTTTATTTAGTTTTCAAATTTAAAAAAAAATGTAACTTATTTTTTTTAAATATATTTTTACCGCATAATTTGTCCCCATAAGGGCACTGAAAGACCCTTGGGAGACAATAAGAGACTTTTTTTGTACTATCTCCTCTGTAACTGGAGCATCCAAAGGAGCCCCAGTTACAGGGAAACCAGCCTGCGGGGGAGGGGGGTCTTTGTACCAGGGCAGAGCTGATCTGGGTCTACTGACCCTGCAGCTCTGCGCTCCTCTGCCCCCGAGACACCCAGCGATCACTGTCCACACTGCAGAGCGCTTGTAGAGGAGAAGGCAGAAGCGCTGATAAAGCGCTTCTGTTTTCTCCTGGGCTTCCCCGCTCTCACTAATAGCCGGGGACCCTTTCTACTCCTGCTACTGTGCAGGATCAAAACCTTTGATCCATTCTCTGTGCGGCGATCCGGGTACAAACGCAGCTGATCGCAGGATCAGCTGTGTTTCTGCCCAGCAGGACGGGGGCCACAAACCATGGCTCTGGGGGCTGCATGCGGCCCGTAGGTTGTGCACCCCTGATTTAGAGTATTGACATAGGGAGGAGACAACCGGGTTTGTCAATGGATGTCTCTTTTTTCCTGGCTGTAGTCCAGGAGCGGAGAGCCTCACAGCCAGGGAGAAGGTGAGCTGTTTTTTCTCCCTGGCTGGAGACTGGCCACTAGACAACATGACAAAAGGATTCAAAAGCCTTAGAATATTTAAAGGACCATTGAAAATGTTGATGTCATTTGATATGGAATCCAGACAGGCCCATAGATTTTCTGCTAAGGCCATCTCTTGTTATGAGAAAAGAAAGAGCACTTCTCTTTGTTCTAGTGATCGGCAGGGGGTCTCAGGATTCGGACCCCACCGATCAAAGCTTTTAACATATCAAAAGTTTTCTGAAAACTCAGTAACCCTTTAACTAAAATGCTACCAAAACAAAAAAAAAGTATAATAAAATGATAAAAAGCAAAACACCCCCAAACCAAAATTATTGTTTTACAGCTGCTTCTGTTCCTACATGTTTAAAAGGATACAAACAACCCCCTAATTAAGGAGGTGACTTTTCCACCCCCTTTGGAATCTGATAACGAAAGACGCACATTAACCGTCTAAACGAGCTGTCTGGGGAGAAGGCGTGACGACTCTAGGGGCAAATGAAGATTTAATTCCTGCAATCAGCACTGGTATTAGCTGAACACCACATGATTTACATTTTACAGGAATGGAATAAAAATGCTCTGCAAAATAAAAAGGAAAACAGAGCAATAATATTCCCTTCATTTAGTTAACAAGGTGCATATCAAAGAGAGAACCCAAGAGGCAATATTTTTCTATAATAATATTAGAATCATATTTCCTAACCTTAAAATCAACAGCATTTTGTATCTGTCACTGGGATCACCGAACCCTATGGAGAAGCAGCAAAATAAACCTGCCTGCTATAGTCATCGACCACCTCTGCCTGTGCATGTTGGAAAAGTTGTGCTCCCATGGTAGAATACCTATATGTAATTCTTCATCCAATGGAAAATAGAACTTCTGTATGCTTTCGTATGAAATTTGAGGCATAAAGAGACACAGTATAATCTCAGCAATTTCTATGTGCGACGGGTTATAACTGCGTGCATGAGACCTTTTAGAAACTTTCCATTGGCACTAAAGGATCCTTTTTGGAGAGAAGCTGTGTTCACATCTACGTCTGAGCCAGTCTTATCACTACTTGGGCCAAAAAGGCATTTTTGAGGGCTGATAGGCTCATTACTTATGTTTTTTTCCTATGGACTAAAGGAGTGTTATAGTTATAAAACAAATAATCCCATATACAAGGGATGGGCAAACTGCGGCTCTCCAGCTGTTGTAAAACTACAATTCCCACCGTGCCCTGCTGTAGGTTGATAGCTGTAGGCAGTCTGGGCATGCTGGAAGTTGTATTTTTGCAACAGCTGGAGAGCCTCAGTTTTCCCATCCCTGCCCTATACACAAAATATGAGATGGCTATTAAATCACCAGGGCTCGGACCGCTGGGACCCACACCTATCAAGAGAAAAGGGGCCCCATATACTGAAATGAATGCACTGCTCCATTCATTCTGTGCAACTGCAGATTGATGTACTCTGGCAGTCCCGTAGCGGTATGGAGCGGTATGACCTATGCTCAACCATTCATTTGACTCATTTTGGGCTACCGAACCCCCATTCTTGTGATTGGTGGGATTCCCAGAGGTTCCACCCCCACTGATCTAATACTTATCCCCTATCCACAGCTTCTTATAGCCAAACTACCCCTTTAAAAGGAGGGAAGCAAAATTTTGAGATTTACCCCCCCCCCCCTTCCTTGCAGTGGCACATGAAGTGCCTATAGCCCTGTCATTTTAAATGAATGGGTTAAAATAATGCGGAAAATGTGCAAATTTCATAGAAACAATCTTTGGATTTTTTTTTTGAAACCCTTTCATGCTTAATGCAGTCCTCCAACGGCATGCTAATCTGTAGATAAGCCGTGTGAAACCATACATAAAAGGGCTAATCTTCTCATCCTTTGATATATGATAACCTGCTTGATATTAGCAGAATAATTCAATTTAGGAGTTATCTTAGCATTGTAATTTATATTAATTGCTTATCATACAGCAAACGCTGTAGACCGACATATCCTGACTTTAATGCACCGCATTTACACGCTCATGAACTGTCATGGCAACGGACTGCACATCTTTTATAATTAGGTGACATAGTAAAGGAAAAATCAGTTTTCTTCATGACAGCCACCTGCTTGATGGTCCATTTACGTCCTAGCACGGAGTGAATTTTAAACAGGAGCATTCTAATTTCAATGAGAAATGTTTAGTACTGTGCATAGTCACTGAGAAGGACCGCCCACAGGACTCCAGGATTTAAATGAATAAATTACAGGTGTGATGCTGGCGGTCTATGCCCACCTGGATCTCTCCTCTCCTGGTGGGCACAGCGGCCGGAATACTCACCCTCTCTTGAGAAATGTGTAGTACTGGGCATACAGCTATAGCTTTAAGTCACTGAGAAGGACCTCCCACAGGACTCCTAAGTAGGCATTTAAATGAATAGATTACAGGTGTGATGCTGGCGGTCTATGCCCGCCTGGATTTCTCCTCTCCTGGTGGGCACAGCGGCCGGAATACGCACCTTCTCTTGAGAAATGTGTAGTACTGTGCATACAGCTATAGCTTTAAGTCACTGAGAAGGACCTCCCACAGGACTCCTAAGTAGGCATTTAAATGAATAGATTACAGGTGTGATGCTGGCGGTCTATGCCCACCGGGATCTCTCCTCTCCTGGTGGGTACAGCCACCAGAGTACTCATCCCCTCCTGCTATTCCCTCCCAGCTTTCTGCTGCCCACTCTCCCTATCTCTTAAAGAGTCAACACATGTGTTTCCTGGTTCATTGGCAGCATTCCATAGGGTATATAGGGCATCTTCTCCTATGGGCAACTCCTAAACTGTAGGTTCTTAGCTTGTCTAGTCCGGCAAACGTACAGTATAGTATCGTTCTGACCTCCCCGGTTTGACTTCTGCCTGTTTATCGGACTGACCCCCTGCTGCTTTTCCTGACCTTTATTCAGGTTAGAAAAAAAACGACTAAGGGGAGATCTAATACCTATGTATAAATATATCAGGGGTCAGTACAGAGATCTCTCCCATCATCTATATACTCAGGACTGTGACGAGGGGACATCCTCTGCGTCTGGAGGAAAGAAGGTTTCTACACAAACATAGAAAAGGATTCTTCACTGTAAGAGCAGTGAGACTATGGAACTCTCTGCCTGAGGAGGTGGTGAGGGTGAGTACAATAAAGGAATTCAAGAGGGGCCTGGATGTATTTCTGGAGTGTAATAATATTACAGGCTATAGCTACTAGAGAGGGGTCGTTGATCCAGGGAGTTATTCTGATTGCCCGAATGGAGTCGGGAAGAAAAGTTTTGCCTCTAAGTGAGGATAATTGGCTTCTACCTCACAGTTTTTTTTTTTGCCTTCCTCTGGATCAACTTGCAGGATAAGAGGCCGAACTGGATGGACAGCTGTCTTTTTTCAGCCTTATAAACTATGTTACTATGTTACACGGGTCAGGTGTTTCTGAACAGAGACTACTACTAAAGGCTCATATGTATTTTTTGGCCGTATCGGTTCTGTTTTTTTTTGTTTGTTTTTGCGGCCTGCATGCAGAACCATGAATTTCAACGTGGCCGCAAAAAACGGAAATGTCTCCATGTCCGTATGTCTGCATTTCCGTTCTGCAAGAAAATAGAACATGTCCTATTGTCCGTTTTGCGGACAAGGACAGGCATTGTTACAATGGATTTGCAAAAAAAAAAAAACGGATGCAACACAGAGGTCAGACGGATGACATCCATTTTTTTGGTGAACCTGTGTTTTGCGGACTGTGTGCATGGTCGTGTGCAAGAGCCCTAAGAGGTAGTGGCCTTGTGGTTCTCCAGCAGCGAAGATCCCTGAACAAGGGTGAAAGCGTGAAGACTAGGGGACCACTTAGCCAATGTCCTTTTCATGTTGGCAGGTATGTTATTGTACAGTAAATGACCTTTAAGTCGAATTGGGAAGTCATATTGGTGACAGGGACCAAATGAATGATTATGATCTGGGTACAGAGCTATCACCACACACTTACCTGTAAAGTCCATCAATTCCAGCTTCTTCGGTTTGAATTGGATTTGTTCAAACTGGGCGGGTTATTTAACATTCAGTAAAATAGTATGGTAGATATTTTTATCTAGAGAATTACTTTGAACTTTTTCTTGTAAAACATCTTCCAAATTTAGAAGCCTTGATGCCGTTGAGTCAGTAGAATAAGATTGAGGTTCCTCACCTGGTTTTCTTTTTGTTCCGCTTCTGCGTGCATTCTCTAAAATAGACTATTCCGCAAAATAGTTTTTGGTGTGATGAGCTGAACTTGCTGACACCGATGACTCCGGTGTAGTGTATTTTTTATCTCACAAAGCAAACCTTGGCATTTATCTGTGTCACTGTTTCATGAGAAAGCTGCTGATGGAGGTGCTCGGCACTGATAGCGAATGAAGGTTACAAAAACTGATTTCAAATGATGGGCAGGCATTTTCTATAAATATAAGGATGGCCATGTCTTTTGAGTTAACCCCATAGCTCTGTTAGTTCCAGTGTCCAGAGTTTTACCCATTAGATTTGTACAAAAGATATTCTACCCTTAAGATACCCTTAAAGGGTAACTGTCATATTTTTTTTTATTTCTTAGTTTATTACAGCTAGAAAGTTATACCTGAGTTAGTCTGTCAATGATTGCCAAAAGATCTGTAATTACCTTATAACAGCTTTCATTAATGTCCTTTGTCCCTTTCCACTGGGACAAGGCTAGGCCTTGTCTGTCTTCCCTTAAGTGTAAACAGAAGACGGAGGGGCGGTCCTTCACACTGCATGCCTGCATTAGGCTTCAGAGTGAGGAGGCGTGTCTCTCAGTAATCCAATCTGATTGGCTGGCAGGGAGCTGCTGGCTACAGCAAGTGTGTATGGGAAGTGAGGGAAAGCAGTTTTGGCCTCAGAGAACTGGCAGAGGAGCCATCTTGAGAAGGTCCTCATATTGTAAATGTTTAAACAGCCGTAACTAAGGGAAAAACTCAAGAAAAACAGTGGTATGTAAAGAAACTAAAGATTACTTTATGCATAATGCCCCTGCTGCAGTAACATGTGCTAAAATTGATTTTTTGAACAAAATATGACAGTTACCCTTTAATAACGAGAGGGGATGTTTTCATATTGTACATTTTTACCTTTGGATGTACTGTTATTAGAGATGAGCGAAGTATTGGAAAATTCGGTTTGGCTTCTTTTTCGAATTTTACAAACAAATTTTCTTCGTGACGTCATGAAGCCCATTTCTTTGTAAGTAGTGGGTGCAATGACAGCCGCTTCCCGTCATTGTACACCTAAGATACCGTGTTCACACATGATCGCGGCATCTGATGTACATAACACGGTTACAAACAAAATAAAATCATAGTTACCTCATCCATTTGCTCGCGACGGGCTGCCTCCTCCATCTTGCTTGAAGATCTGGCGCAAAATCTCGCGCGGCCCTAGATGACGTCATCACGCAGGCCGACGCAGTGACGTCATACGTCACCGCACTTCAGCTGAAATCTTTAAGCAAGATGCCAGCAGCCGGCTCGTCGTATGCAAATGGAGCAGGTAAGTGTGATTTTTAATTTTTAATTTTTTGCAGGTTAAATCGATTCGCTCAACACTAACTGTTATGACATGGTGGGATATATTACCTTGATATGTCACAGCTGACAAATGAGTGATGTTTATCTTTTCAATGTAATTGATATAAAAGTTTAATACAATTTTTAATAAAAAAAACTGCAGAGCACCACGTGCCATGGATGTGAGAGGTGAACGTCCACTATGAAGGTGCGTGAGGGCAGACTGACACACTACAGTAGAGCAGCCCACCGCCAAAAAGAATCGGAGGCTACCAGACGTGTGTCCAAAACAACAGTTCAGCGAACATAATAATGAGACTTGATCATGTATCGTACATGGGAACTATTCACTATGCCGGGGCTTACACAGTAACAGGGACAAGCAATTTGTAAGCCAATTAAAGGGCAATGAAGTGGGTTGATGTTTAGTCTAAAGAATAAATGAAGTAAGATGTGAAGATGCAACAAATTAGAAATCGGGAACTTATAATGAGTGTTTGCCCTTCTTGCGACTGTCCTGGGGCTTGTTAATACTTATTGGTCTGGCATTTTGTGTGGGTTTCCCTTTTTTATCATTGGCTTGAGGCATTTTGTGATTTCAAGGGATATCACTATAAACCGTTCTACATAAATGAGCATAAAACTCCAAACAATAATGAGATTTTTTTTTTCTGTAATATTTCTAATTAGATGAAGCATTCAAGTCTTGGGGATTGAGCTCGAAAGAAATGATTATATATAAATATACATTCTATATAATACACCCTCTTACTGGGTCTGATTTTTTACTTTGGGCGTAATAAATGAGACACAAGTGTGAAAATATAAAATCTGTGTATTGTACAATGGGGAAATATTGATATTACAATTATTATTAATGAGTATATAGGGAAGTATAAAGGAACAAAAAGAAATATCACATAAGGAGAGACTTGTACACAATTATATTTTCAATTACTTAGACTACAAAATTACAATATAAAGATACTTCCAAGACCATTTGGTAACTAAACAACAAATTATTCTCACTCTACAGTATAGAATAGTTACCATACATAAGTCTTTTTGGGTCTCTCCAATCCTTGTCTTTCCTTTGGCCCATCCAGGTTTCTCTGGCACTTCTCTTTTCGTCTGTGTTTTCTTGTCTCTTCTGGCTCTCCTCTTGTTCCTTGTCTGTCTTCTTCCCTCTGTCCTTCCTTTTCCTCCTGTCTCTCTTCTTCTCACATCCCGGCATTTTATATGATTAACAGCCAGTTCTAGAATCTTCTAGAACAACCTGCGGCCCTCCAGCTGTTGCAAAACTACAACTCCCAGTATGCCTAGACAGCCTACAGCTATTAGGGCATGTTGGGAGTTGTAGTTTTAACAACTCCTTTAACAACTGGAGGGCCGCAGGTTGAGCATCCCTGTTCTAGAATAAGGCCTGGACACATCTGATTGGTTGGTCCCTCTAGCAATTTCTTTTTAACTCTTGAAGATTGATAGAAGTATCTGGAATGTCCAATACAATATAATGCTTTTATTTTGCTAAAAATTACTAAAAATCTGTATTTCTTACAGAATAAGGGTGCTTTTACACTAGCGTTTTTACTTTCCGGCATAGAGATCCGTCGTCGGATCTCTACGCTGGAAAGAAGCTGATTAGGATTATCCCCATGCATTCTGAATGGAGAGAAATCCGTTTAGGATGCATCAGGATTTCCTCAGTTCAGTATGTGAACATTTTTTGGACAGAGAAAATATTGCAGCATGCTGCGGTTTTCTTTCCGTCCTGGGATGCGGAGCAAAACGTCATGACCCCCAATGTAAGTCAATGGGGACGGATCCGTTTTCTCTGCCACAATAGAAAACGGATCCGTCCTCCATTGACTTGCAATGGAATTCAAAACGGATCCGTTTTGACAATGTTAAAAAATAGTTAAAGTTAATACAAGCGGATCCGTTCAAACGGATGCATGCGGTTGTATTATCTGTAACTGAAACGTTTCTTTCCGGCATAGAGCCCCGACGACGGTGTGAAAGGGCCCTAATGCAGCTTTTCTACTGGATGTATTTAAAGGAAGTGTATCATCCAGAAAAAAACGATAGTTATATATAATATATATAGATTTTTTTCATTTTTCAAATAATTTTTTTAAAAAATTCCTGAAATCTTACAGTTTGTATACTGGCCACTAAGCCTTACAATAAATTTACACTTCCTGTTTACTTCTTAGCAATCAGCTCATTATCATTACAGACAGGATTATACTTTAAGGCTGTGGTAGGCAACCTCCGGCACTCCAGCACTAACCACAGATCTTCTGTGGATGTAGTCTTGCTCAAATCCTTCTGTCTCTTCGAGCAATCCCAGACAGACTTGATGATTTTGAGATCAGGACTCCGCGGGGACCATATCATCAATCCCAGGACTCCTTGTTCTTCTTTACACTGAAGATAGTTTTTAATGACATTGGCTGGATGTTTGGGGTCGTTGTCCTGCTGCAGAGTAAATTTAAACTATTAACGCTTCTATTTTTGAAAGCATTCTTACTTTGCAACATGTTTTCCAGAACAGCCTGAAATTTTTGCACATTACTTTACCTCTGGTCCATATGGCTGCTCCCATAATCATGTATACAGAAAATTGAATAAAAAAAAATATTGCAGAAAAATACTGATGGATTAGAAAAGAAAGTGGTTTTAATTAGCAAAAATAATATCAATATTAGTCATCAATTCCCTGTAAATTGATTTATTATAAACGGTTGTGTAGGCCATACACATTTCAGTCACCTATTTTTTATAAAATGAGCCAATGACATATATGTCTCCATGTGACCATGCTCTAGGATCAAATTTGCATCAAATTTGCAATTGTATTTTTCAGGATTCACAAAAGATTTCAGGTTTTTATCTGCAGCTCTTTGGACCAAATAAGTGGACTTTGATCCGAATTTTAGGGAAAATTCGATTCACCGCGAAGCTGAATTTCTTCCTGCTTCGTTTTTCCCTGAATGGCGGTAGATTTTTTTTTCAAAATCATACTTACCTCATCTATTTGATTGCGACAAGCCGGCCGCCGCCATCTTGATTGAAGATCTCGCATCAAAATCCCGTGGATGGTGACTATGACGTCACCACGCAGGCCTACGTGATGACGTCATCACGGGCCACGCAAGATTTCGTGCTAGATCTTCAATCAAGATGGCGGCGGCCAGCTCATTACTATCAAATGGATGCGGTAAGTATGATTGAATTATTTTTTAACTTTATACTGTGTTATTACTGTCAGATGCCGTGATCAGCTATGAACGCGGCATCTGAGGGTCACAATGACGGAAAGTAGTGCAATCGCCACTCCTTGTCATTGCACCGACTACTTACAAAGAATTGCGCTTCCTGACAAAGTAATTCATCACAAAGCAAATTTTTTTGTAACGTTTGGCAAAGCAGCCGAATCAAATTTTACAATAGTTCGCTCATCACTACTGATGACCTATCCTGAAGATATTAACAAAGGAACTGTAACGGACCGTTACGCACCCAACTCCGTTTAGGCGATATTCCCTTTTCAGACACACCGGCAGTTACTGCAATCACCAACTTCCCAAACTGCAAACCACACGAATTCACCAACTTCCGAACAAGAGACACACGAACCCTGGAAGCAGCCGAACAGGAAAAGCAATATGAACAGCTTACACTCCTGGCAATCGGCATACAGTCAAATCCCCCCCAATAACGAGACGACACTTCGTTTTGAGGGTCAAGCAGGAACTCTCTTTATTGAGGGCTACCTGCCCGGTATTTATGCAGGTCTCCCACCTGGTGTACACTCCCCTGGGGGACCAGAAGGAAGACTGCGACACAGGGGATACAGCAGCCAATCACACACAATGGGACAATAGAAACACCCCCAGCATATCCCTCCCCTCTGCCTGTGATACAATTACCCTACACAAGTTAATGTAATCATCACAGGCAGGAGAATACACAATGTCTTCTGTCCTGGAGACAACCGAGGAGTCATTCAATTATCTCTCAGGACAAAGAGAAATCACCAATACACACGTGGGGACAATAGGACAGACATCACTATTCAAATATACAATGTCCCACCTTTTACAGTACACAGACATTTAACATATCCCCAGATGGCTTGGATATGAGCGCTCAATATATCCAAACAGCGCTCAGATGCCACAAACACCGTCAAATCGCCATGGGGTTTAAGTTTAGCGTGGGCTGATGAGAGGGCCCATAATCCTGGGGCAAGAGGCTGGCAATCTGTCCCCTCCAAAACTCAGTGGCGAGGTTGGTTTCGCCACAGGAACAAAAACTGTGTTTGCCACCAAGCACTGCGCCGTACATTGTATAGTGGCTGTGCTTGGTGATGCAGCTCAGCCCCATTGACTTCTAAACCACGTGACCGATGAATGTGTCATCACTGGCCTAGGAAAAGAAGCGCCGCTGCTGCCCTCTCAGACAACTGATTGGCGGGGGCCCCGGGTGTCGGACCCCCACTGATCAGATACTGATTACCTACTCTGAGGGTAGGTCATCAGTAAAAAAAAAATCTCGCAAAACTCATTTGATAGGTCCACTGAAGCCTGTAGGAGTTATAGAAGGAGTTTCCCAATCTCCAAATAGCTTAGCGTGTCAAAAGCGCTAACCTCCCAATAGGTTACAGTGTCAAAAAGCGCGACTCATGTAGGCACACATGGCATACTTCATTGGATTCCTTCGATAACAAGACCCCTGTAAATGGGTTGTGTCACGTCAGAAAGTGGCATTTATCATGTAGAGAAAGTTAATACAAGGCACTTACTAATGTATTGTGATTGTCCATATTGCCTCCTTTGCTGGCTGGATTCATTTTTCCATCCCATTATACACTGCTCATTTGCATGGTTACGACCACCCTGCAATCCATCAGCGGTGGCCGTGCTTGTACACTATAGGAAAAGCACCAGCCTCTTAGGCTGGTGTTTTTTTCTAATCTGCAAGCACGACCACCACTGATGAATTGCAGGGTGGTCGTAACCATGGAAATGAGCGCTGTATAATGTGATGTAAAAATGAATCCAGCCAGCAAAGGAGACAATATGGCCAATCACAATACATCAGTAAGGGCCTTGTATTAACTTTCTCTACATGATAAATGCTATTTGCTGAAGTGACACAACCCCTTTAAATATATTTCCCGCATAGAAAGTTTGTCATTTCCAGTATTTACTTCCAGAAGAGCAAATCAACGAAATGCTTTCTGCGTCATTCCCAAATTTTCAACTAGATTGCATGCTTGCCTGTCTTGGAACCTACACTAAGAAGTTTGCTATTGAAACTATTTCATGTGGAAAGATTGCTAAGTAAATCCACTAAATGTCCATTCATCTCCCTGAGATAGGGAATTAGCCGAGTGGAAAATGTAGAAATCTATGCAGCATTCTATACATGGAGGGCCCCCTCCTATAGCTGCCAAACGGAGATGCAAAGCCGAACCCTGGAAGGCATTTATGTTCACTTGAGTAAGCAAGGAAAGAGGCCCTCACAGGCCTGAAATCATCAGTTTCCTCACTGGGGTGGGTTTACATCTCAGCATGGCTTCCGTCTAAGTTAATAGTTAATATATCGCTTGTTTAGTCATTTGTTTATTTGTGCAGTTTGGGAACTTGCTTTGCTTTAAAGGGAATACAGCACGCTCACCGTGTGCTTGTCGCAAGCAATATTTTTTTACAGACTAAATAGTGGTGAAGTATAAGAACTATGGGGGTCATCTACGATCAGAAATACGACTATATTAGGAGTATCTCTGGCGCAGATTGCGCCGCAATCTGCGACTTTTCCTCGCTCACGCCAGGTCTAAAAAAGCAGGCGGGGAAGGGGACGGGCCGGCAGACCCGACTCTTTCATCATTTTTTTAATTTTTAGGGGAAAAAATGATCTAAATGTAAGACGGCTCGGAAGCTGTCTTATATTTAGTCCGGCGCTGAATACCGACACCTCTACATAACTTTGGCGATCTACCGCCAGTCTAAAACGCTGGTCTTAACAAATAACCCCCTATAAGCTTTACCTAATACTGTCCTTGCAATATTTAAGGGGTTGTGCCACCATTAAATGTTAGATTAATATAATTCAGCATTAAAAGACAGTTACTTTTGTAATAAAAATGTTTCATCTGTTCCAACCTGGATAATCATTTGCACGTCCACATACTATGGTGGTCGCACAGGTCCTCTGAGCTGTGAATAGGGAGAGAGCTGCAGCAGAAAGGACACGCACCCTGAGAAAGGACAACCCCCCTCCTGAGCTGCCAGCCTGCAGAGAATCTGTCAGAGTAATTGGACCAGTGAATGGGGAGGTGTGTCTAGAGATGAGCAAATCGATTCATATGAATTGTTCCTCACCTGTGAGTGGGTGTCCCTGAAGCTGAGGACGCTCGCCTTGCCACTTGATTGACATTGCCGAACATCACTGCTGGCCCTTACAATCTCGCAGCTGTGCTTCTATTCTGAGTAGCGGCACAAGCACAGAAGCTACTTCAGGTAGCAGCACTTAAAGGCTATGTACACTTTCAGAGACAAATGTTTTTAACTTTTGGATTTGACTCATTTTTGGCTAAAAATCAGTTTTTCAATTGACCTTTATTAAAAATATTGAGCCATTCTGTCACAAAGGGTTAACTGTTTTTTATAACTGTGTGACTGGTACTTTTACTTTATGCCGTCTTCCAATAAACCTTATCTCAAACTACTGAGAGCTCATAAACACTTATACACTTATTTAAGGCATATTCTTATCAGTAAGATGAGAACTGAGCTAAAATGAGTGTTTATAAGGTCAGAGAGCAGAGATAAGGAGCCCGTCAGCTCCTGGTCAGACGGAAAAGACAGAGGATCCAAAGGGTGCTACTAGAGCATCTCAGCTATGTAAAGGATGCAATATTTTTAATAAAGACCTTTTTACAAAATTATTTTTAGGTCAAAATGAGTACAATGCAGAAATAATAAAAAATTACCTCCAAAGGTGTACATAGCCTTTAAACTGTCGCTGCTTCAGGAGGAGCCTCTGCACTTGCACAGCTACTTAAAGCAGCAGCACAGGTATGAGATTGTCATGGGCGCCCAAGATGTCCAGCCTCGTCAATCAAGCGACACGGTTAGCATCCTCAGCTTCAGGGACACCCGGTCGCAGGTGTAGAACTCTGCTTGATGAGATGAATCGATTCACTCATCTCTAGTTATGGCTCTTAGAGTGGGAGTATGAAAACAATTGTCAGGTCCAAAATAGGTAGATCCTAAAGGGTCGAAATAGCTGCTGAAGAACAGTACCTCAGTTTTCCATTTATGTATTACAGTATATACTCCTCCTCTGCATGTTTCATAATGAGGACTCGCCATGTAACCTTATCTAGCATGTATCTTTAGGTGTTTCGTTAATAACTCATTAGTCTCTGAACCTCTCACCATACACCATCATCTCAGCTTCGGCAGGTTTCCTGCTTTATACCATTCATCTCCACATCCAGGCCTGGAGTCATCTGGGTGTAATGAGTACTATCGGCTTTGTCTGTGTAGAAATAGCAGCGAGCGTCTATGATCTTCTAGATGTTACGATACACTTCAAGGGCAATGTTTTCAGTGTGATGGTAATGGAAGCTTAATTGGTACTGATGCATTCCATAAATCATCATTGCATTCTGTCTTGTTAGAGCTTATTATAACCTTCAGCACCCGTCAGGATTCATATGGCTTATATGTCCCATCTTTGACTTTTTAACAGGACTAACGACCAGTTGGTGGCATTTCTCTCAAGATACAGAGATATGAACTTCTTGAAGTCACATGGGAGAGACAATGCAAGGTAAGTCTTAGCATACCTTTTAGATGATGCTCTGTCTGTGCTCTTCCTTGAAAACCCAAAGAGTATGTGGTTGGTGTCGTTACTATGATGCATGTGGACAAATGTCTGCTTGCGTTACGTAATATAGTATGCCATGATGCCAAGTCAACGCCATCCAGTAAAAATGTATGCATATATTTAAACATGCAAACCTATGGCTGACAAATAGGTTCTTTTTAGCCTTTGGGCAATGGATATCTGACCGATAGGTCTATTGAAGTGTCCTTTTTCATGTAGAGTCATACATCTCAGGATATCTCAGGTTCAGAGACAAGTTAAAGGGGTTGTCCGAGATTCTGATATGGATGACCTGTCCTCAGGATAGGTCATCCATATCCGATCGACGGATGTCTGACTCCCTGCACCCCCGCTGATCAGCTGTTTGAAGAGGGTGAGTGCTGAGACTTCTTCCAAGGCCAGTGACGTCACGTTCATCGGTCACATGACCTAGGCGCAGCTCAGCCCCATTTAAGTGAATAGGGCTGAGCTACGATACCAAGCACAGCCGCTATGCAATGTATGGCACAGTGCTTGGTGAGCTGAGAGAAGCCCACAGTGCTACTGTGAGCACCCGTGCCTTCTCAAACAGCTAATTGGTGGGGGTCCTGGGTGTTGGACCCTCACCGATCTGATTCTGATCACTCATCCAGACGACAGGTCATCAGTTAAAAATTCTCGGGCGCCCCCTTTAAGCCTTTTTTCTTTAACAGATCATTTAGAAGTTCAACCACCGCATTTTGCAAAAGCGTATGATTTACAACATTTTTGGGGGGCTTTTTGACCTTTAATATCACATTTTTTTTTTAAAAGTTGCATTTTTCTATCATTCTCATAAGAGCACTTTAAGTTCACACTTGCCGTAACAATAAAACACACATTGGAAACCACCTTGTTCTTTTAAGAGAACATAAAGACACTGAAGAGCAACTCTCTAAATATTTTAGAGTGAACGGATAAAAGCAAAAAAAAAAAAAAACATAAAGGTGAAAATGGTCCTTCATCTCAGCAGGATCAACGTTATTTCTTGGAGACATGGGATGCATTAAGAGAAATTGCCTACATGCGTTAACTGTGGTAGCCGACTCGTTCTAGATGTTTTTTCCAGTTCCCTTGTACTCTCCCAGGTCATTAAAACCTTCACGAAATCCCACTAGCCTTCCGCATTTAGAGGATGGAACATTTCTGATGGTAATGGCACCTGAGACAGAGAGAATTATAGCAGGGCTAGGTGATATTTTTCATAGCAGGTATAATTTTTATGTGGTTGCTAAGACCGAATGGACTCCTTGGAAAATATAAAACTGTTTTACTTTCCATGTTTATTATAATGACTGCAGGCTTTGCAATGTCTTACAGCTCCCCAGTTACCTACAATATGGCTATGCTTTAATGAGAAAAAAACGTAAAACAAGATGCAACCAATATAACCCAGCAGGGTAGCTGCAGTAAATTAGACAGCTTTATATACAGCGAATGTACTACCAGGAATACACAGTGTCGGACTGGGGTACCTAGGGCCCACCAGTGTAGCTGATTCTGGGGGCCCACCTTAGGGCTCCTGGACACAAACTTATTTTTTTTCTGTGTCCGTACCATTTAATTTTTTTTGTGGCCTGTATGTCAAACCATTCACTTCAATGGGGCCGCAGAAAGCGGAAATGACTCCATGTGCATTCCGTGTCTGTATGTCCGCATAGCCGTTACACAAAATGACAGAACATGTCCTATTGTTGTCGGCATTACAGACAAGGATAGGGCTGTTCTATCAGAGGCCGGCTGTTCTGTTCTGCATAATGTGGAATGCACACACCCAGTATCCATGTTTTGCAGATCCGCAATTTGCGGACTGCAAAACATCCAACAGTCGTGTTCATGATAACAGAAATATTAAAGATGAAGTATGATGGCAGACATTCACAGCAAAATGCACAAACACACATGTGGCAGAATTTCGGCTACTTTCACACTTGCAGTAGCAGGGTCCGGCAGGATGTTCTGGTGGGGGAACAGCCTGCCGCATCCGTGCTAACGCTAGCCCACCATGCTGCTGGAAGTCCGCTGTCGTTTTTGTCCGGCGCCTCTCGGCATGTTTGCCGTGCTGCAGCCAGACATCCGGCCAGGCCCCAATATAGTTAATGGGGCTGGAGCAGACCTCTGGTGGCACGGTGGGCTAGCGTAAGCACGGATCTGGCAGGATGTTCCCCCACTGAAATAGCCTGCCGGACCCTGCTACCGCAAGTGTGAATGTAGCCTTACACATATATGGATATCCTGCTCTTAATTCAGTCAGAAACAAGACACATGCAGTTCCTATCACACATAGGAAACACGCAGTGCATGCACCAAGACATTTTTTGCCTAACCCTATTAAGTGTAGCACACTTAAAGGGGCGGCCTCAGTTCAACACATGGCATTTATTATGTAGAGAAAGTTAATACAAGGCACTTAGGGTACTTTCACACTAGCGTTATTCTTTTCCGGTATTGAGTTCCATCCTAGGGGCTCAATACCGGAAAAAAACTGATCAGCTTAATCCTAATGCATTCTGAATGGAGAGCATTCCGTTCAGGATGCATCAGTTCAGTCCCTCTTACGTTTTTTGGCCAGAGAAAATGCCGTAGCATGCTGCGGTATTTTCCCCATTTAAAATTCCGTAACACTTTCCAGAATGCCGGATGCGGCCTAAATTTCCATTGAAATGTATTATTGCCAGATCCGGCATTAAAATTACCGCATAGACGGACCCGGTCTTCGGGTCTGCGCATGCGCAGACATTTAAAAATGTGAAAAACATAAGTACCGGATCCGTTTTTACAACCGGAGAGACGGATCCAGTATTGCAATGCATTTGTGAGACGGATCCGGATTTGTCTACAAATGGTATCCATTTGCATACAGATTGCCAAAATCCAGCAATGTAAGTGTGAAAGTTCCCTTACTAATGTATTCTGATTCTCCATATTGGCTCTTTTCCATCACATTATACACTGCTCATTTCCATGGTTTTGACCACTCTGTAATCCAGCAGCGGTGGCCGTGCTTGCACACTATAGGAAAAGGTGTTGGCCTATGCGCACTTCCAGCCTTTCCCTATAGTGTGTAAGCACGGCCACCACTGCTGGATTGCAGTGTGGTCGTAACCACGGATATGTGCAGTGTATAATGTGATGGAAAGGAGGCAATATGGATAATAACAATATTATATCAGTAAGTGCCTTGTATTAACTTTCTCTACATGATAAATGCCATTTACTGAAGTGAGACAACCCCGTTAACCCCATTAAGCATAAATGTCCGGCATGAAGTTTATCAAATCTTAACCGCCTCAGATTGCACATAATCTACTGTATATTTAAAAGGGTTGTCCTACCATAATGACCTATTGCCTATCTACAGGATAGCTGATAAATATCAGATTGCTGGGGTCTGACTGCTGGAACACCCACTGATCATGAAAAAAGGGGTCCTCCTGAGACTTTCAATTACATTACCGCCACTCTATGTACTCAAGGGTCTTAAAGGGGTTGTCTGGGTTCAGTAAGTGGCATTTATCCTGTAGAGAAAGTTAATACGAGCAACTTACTAATATAATGTTATTATCCATATTGCTTCCTTTGCTGGCTGGATTTATTTTTCTATCACACTAGCACACATGGGCTAGTGCTTTATCCTATAGAGATGGCGGAGCACAGAGCTGGCTAATTCCAGTGGTCCCAAAGAGAATGAATGGAGCAGCAGGGCGTATGTGTAGCCAGTCACACCATAAAAAGAGGGAACAGAACCCGTTCCTGGGATCAGTGTAGGTCGCAGAATCGGACCCCACTAGTCATATAGTTATGCCCTATGGTGTGGAGAGGATAACTTGAAAACCAGCACAACCCCTTTAAATCCTGCACCACTCCACCACAGTATATGGAGGTGGGGCGGAGGAAGGAGAAATGCATCATCGGTTTGGGTGGATACAGAATATAAACGTAGTGATCAGTCCAAACTCCCCTATACATATACACATTCAGTTTGGCTGAGTGTGTATGTGTTGTCAATGGGGAGAAAGAAGAGCTGCAGCAGACACTTCTGACAGCAGCTTAACCTCTAGGAGAACCTAAGGATCGTTCAGAAATATTCACTTCACCCAATCCTTCTCTTCTCCAACATCATCTGTGGAGGGAGCAACATGAGCTCCTCATACACCTTGGAGGGGTTGTACAACTTTAAACTTTTTTTCCCAGACCTTACAGAGTGGCTGGCCCCATGGTGTTGATCATACTTACCTGGTCCCTGCTGCTGGGCTCCTGCTCCATCGATCCATCTCCGCAAGTCCCGGGTTTCTGGGAATCAATATCCTGTTGACGGAGGTCATTTGACCGCAGTGATGACCTGTTCGCCGCTGTGACGAGTGGTCACGTGACCTCCGTCAATAGGATGTTGGTTCCGAGAGACTCAGGACCTGCAAAGGTGGCTGTGGAGCGATGGACCTGGAACCCAGCAGCTGCACCTGGTAAGTTTGACCACCCCTGTGGATCCAGTCACTCTGTAAGGCCTATTAAAAAGTTTAAAGTTGCACAACCCCTATAAACTGTCGGCCAAACCCACTTGGCAACGAGGGGCATGGTTTAGTGTAATTGGGGGAGGGACTTAGCAGCATTGGGCGTGGCCTCTCATGTTTAACTTTTTAAGGTGAAGCAAATGGCCACCCGAGCTGGAGATAAGAATATTAGTCCTGCAATCAGTAGAGTTAGTAGATATAGTAGCCAGAGTCAGACTGGGGTTCCTGAGGCCCAGCTTCTATATCATTAATAAAGTTCAATAAGTTCTGAATCACCCAAATAGATCCTAGTGGCAAGTTATTAGCTCCAAAGGCAGCCAAATCTTTTTTTTTTTCCTCTCTCCTGGATCTTTGGGGCCCACTATGGTATCAGAGGCTGGGCCCCCCAGAGGATCCTCTGGTACTCTGGTGGACAAGCCCAATCCTGATGATGGTAGCAATGTGAATAGGACACAAGATACCAAAGTCACATCAGTTGTGATCTATACTGAAGCTGTAGTAACCATTACAATATCAATTACCACATGGAGAAATGATGAAAAGCATGTCATTTATTAGGATGAAAATCTCATCAATAGCGTTACAATGCTGTAGTGGTAACAAAGACTTCAGCGCTGACCGTGTAATAGTGTCTCTGGTCACTACTGACCGTGCAGAAGATGATTCCGGTATAAGTGCAGACTGCAGCATAATTGGCTTGAAACATGAATGATCTTATAAAGTGTAACTAAGTAATATCTTGACCATGCTATATTATAAATACTGTATGTATGGCTTTTTGTCTGTTTATAGGCTTCATTGTACCATATAACGTGTTCTGGGCAGGGGTGAAAGTGTATGGAAGGGTAGGGGGCCTAGCAAATAGCACAATAGCACCTCCTACCAGTGGTATTTTGTTTGGTATTGTAGTTGTGATTGCTCATATAGTGCAAACCAGGGGTGCAGCTATAGTGGAAGCAGCTGCTTTGGGGCCCACCCAGGAGGAGGACTAAAAGATTGTATAGTCAGGGCCCCCTCAACAGAATTTTACAATTACATTATATACTGTATATACATGTAGGAAACAGATGGAGCGGCTGCCGGGCCTAGTCAGAGTTGAGGAAAGCGTAAGAGCTAGCAGATCAGACGCAGGACTGCCGGGGGCGCACTCAAACAATTAGATGATATAGTTCAGGTTGACTTTATTAATTAGACAGGCTGCACCAACAATCGCAATCTGGTCATCCTCACTGTACACCTGCACTGGGGTTGTGTCCAATTAACACAACCCGAATAGGTGAGCAACATCACACATTTCACTTATCCAACCAGCTTTGACGATATCACCCTATGAGCGCCTTTTATCTCTCCATGTGCCATTAAGGGCCTAGTCAGAGAGAGTGATCTTGACTAGTCACAGGAGTCAGGGTTGCATGGGAGTAGGGGGGGGGGGGATTCAAAAATTTTCAAAAATTTGCTGTGGGGCCCAGTCATTTCTAGTTCCGCCACTGCTGCAAATATTTTCCGTAACTCCGTACAGGGGTTGCCACCACTCACATCAGTCTCTCTCACCTTTGGGGCTTACAATCTATTTTTCCCTTTTCAAGTACATACCTTATGGTCAATTTCCAACAAGCTGAATAATCAAGAAGATCCTTTTGGAGTATCAGAGGAGACTGCAGTACTTGGATGAAACTCACGAAAACACAGGGAGAACCTATAGAGGGAGATTTGTAAAAAATGGTGTAAAGTAGAACTGGCTTAGTTGGCCATAGCAACCAATCAGATTCCACCTTTCATTTTTCAGAGCTTCTTTCAAAAATAAAAGTGGAATCTGATTGGTCGCTATGGACAACTGAGCCAATTTTCCTTTGCACCATTTTAGATAACTCTCTCTCTCCCATAAACTCCATGAAGATATTCACATTGTGTTTGGTTGCTCAAACCAGGTTCCCAAAGTTGCAAGCCAATAGTGCTAACTGCTGAGCTCCTGCCAACCAGCCCCCTATTCCATGGATAACATTTTGGAGAGACTTCTCATTGGCTTTATGTCAGAAAACTTAAAAGCCATTTTTTGCTGCTCCTGGCACATTCCTGAAAAGTTGGTGGGACCTAGTAGGAGCGTTGACCCATGGCCCATCAGATTTATTATAATTTATACCAGAAGTGGGTGTAAAGTTAGCTCAGGTCTACGCCTGCTTCTAGCTGGCATAGATTTGATTTTCCAGTGCGTTGAGTGGCAGAGATGCGCCTAATTTATTCCACAATCTCAAGCTCCCCACTGTGATGGCTGACCTCCGGCACTCCGGCTGTGGTCAAACTACAACTCCCAAGATGTATACTTGCTTGGCTGGTCTCAGACCTCCATAAAAATGAATGGAGCATGCTGGGAGCCAAAGTCTCAACAAAGCTGGAGTGCTGGAGGTTAGCTATCACTGCTAGATGGACCATTCACATAGGAAATGTGCATTAGGGCTCATTCACACGACCGTTGTTTGGCTCCGCATCCGAGCCGCATTTTTTGCGGCTCGGGTGCAGACCCTTTCACTTCAATGGGGCTGCAATAGATGCGGACAGCACTCCGCGTGCTGTCCGCATCCGTTGCTCCATTCCGTCGCCCCGAAAAAATTATGTTTTGTCCTATTCTTGCCCGTTTTGCCGATAGGAATAGGCATTTCTATAAATGGCTATCTGTTCCGTGAATTGCATGTTCGTGTGAACAAGCCCTTACTCTGTACTGGATATATACACGATGCTTTGCCATGACCCTCCAAGGGAACTTATCGTGTTGTACATGCAGTCCTATCTGTGGGCAGCATACTATAGGGTAGAAGGCGCTGAACACAGTTTTGTGGGAAAAGATTATGTAAAACTTGTAATTTATGCATTTAAATCTCAGCTTTTTCTATTTCCAGGATCCCAATGGGTAGTCCACTAGACTAGGCATAAATTGCAGGTTTTATGGGAACATTTCCCATAAATTTCCATATCAATCTACTCAGCTCCTCCTGCTGTATAACATGATGCTTGCAGATCAGACACCATATTCAATATGACAGCTTCAATTTAAACAGGTTGTTCATCCTTGGTGTACTTTTTTTCAGACCTTCCAGCATGGCTGGATCTGTGGTGCTGAATATACCTACCTAATCCCTCCTCTAGTTTCTGACTCCAACATTTCCCACTCGGGATCCACAGGTTCCAAGTCTCCCCAGGACGTCACTGGGTCATGCGACAGACGGGTGACACGTAAGCGCTGCAGTCAGTCATTGGTGGCGACATTCAGGTGATTAGCATCAAACTGCATGAAACAGCAAAAAGAAAAGGAGAGAAGACAGGCGCTCATAGGGTAGTGGGTACTTCACCGGTCTGTTAAGGGTATGAAATGGTGGTGCTCACCTTGTGTGGTTGTGCTAGTTTAGGCACAACTCTATTGTGAGGCCATCTGGGAGGTCGGTGCTGCCGGTACTCTGCTCAGTCCAATTGGGAGGATGCCAAGACTCCCAGGGTACTGGAGAAATAAGCTTGTGTAGGAAAACCTGGTAGTGCAAGGTGATTGCACTTCAATGTGGTGCCGTTAGGCGCACACAGTAACCTCAGACTTGGAGTTCTTTGAAGGTGCTTTATTGCACCTTCAAAGAACTCCAAGTCTGAGGTTACTGTGTGCGCCCCAACGGTACCACATTGGAAGTGCAATCACCTTGCACTACCAGGTTTTCCTACACAAGCTTAGCATCAAACTGGTCATTGACGCTGGGAGACCGGAACCTAGGCTCCCGAGGGCGAGCAATGGAGCTGGAACCCACTCTGATACACAGGCTGTGCATCTCACCCTGGCTTGATAAAAGGCCATATTGCTACAAGGCCCAAAACAATGCTGTCATGTTACATGATGCACCTTTTTTTCCGGCTGGATGAAGACATTAATACGTTCATTAAATCTGTGAAGTGCCGTCCTATATTTTAAAGTGATGGAGCCAGAACCTGGCGGCGGGGATCAGGGAAGTATGCTCCCCACAGCAAGTCTGGCCACGGTCTGAAAAAAGCTATCCAAGGGTGGACAACCCCTTTAATGCAACAAACCGGGAAAACTAGTTTGACTAATACACAGTAATATCCGGTAAAGCATATGGGGGCAACATGGTGGCTCAGTGGGTAAAACTGGTGCCTTGCAGCACGACAAGTTTGTATATTCTCCTGTTTGCTTTGGTTTCCTCCCACACTCCAAAAACATACTGATAGGGACCTTAGATTGTGAGCCCCACTGGGTACTGCCCAATGCCAATGTCTGTAAAGCGCTGTGGAATATAGTAGCGCTATATAAGTGCGTAAACTAAATAAGAATAGATCTTCTCATCTCTACTTAGGACCACATATTAGCAGTGAACATTAGGCAATTTAGAAATCATTTCTAGCCTTCTTCTTCCCTGGATCAGTCCCACACTGAGTAACCACCTTCTTCCTGTTCTATATTGAGATTTAGCACATTGACAGGACGGGAAGAATGCCTCGGCTGCGGTACGCCAGAGCCTTTTCCTTTTATGTAACATCTGCGTTTATTGTAAATATGAAATTATGTGTAATTATGTTTTATTATGACTAAAATGGTTCCTGAGTGTACAGTATTTAATGCATTATCTGTATTTAAAAGTCAGTCCAATTAGTGCTATTTTATTCCCCGCTAGATGATGTGTATCAATGTGTAAGGTAAGAATCCTTTCTAGTAACTAGTAAAGGGCTCGCAGGCATGTTGTTTACGTGGCATTTATGTGATGGAACACTCTGCAGCTTTGTAATTTATTTTGTGTTTTAAAAGGGTTGTATATTATTATTAATATTATATTATTTTTAAAGCATTCATTCCATGACGCTGTACATAGGATAAGGGGTACATATACATAATAACATATAATGCAGACAATTGCTCTAAGCATGAACAAGACGAGTTACAGACTGGTACAGAAGAAGAGAGGGCCCTGCCCGCGAGGTATGGAGGAAGGACACAGTAGGTGAGGGATAACCTATCCATAGTATCTGATTGGTGGGGGGTGCAACACCCGGGACCCCCGCCGTTTGAGAAGTTACAGGCAATCGCAGTAGCGTTGCGGCATTCTTCGTGCTCACCAAGCACAGCGCCGTACGTTGTATAGTGGCAGTGCTTGATATCGCACTCAGCCCCATTCAATTCAGTGGGACTGAGATGTGCCTAGGCCACGTGACCAATGTCACTTGCCACTGCCTTCTCAAACAACTGATCGGCAGCGGTCCCAGGTGTCAGACCCACACCGATCAGATACTAATGACCTATCCAGAGGATAAGTCACCAGTATATGTCTTGTAAAACACCTTTAATTGCTTGACGTCCATATCTTTGACATCCACATTTGGGGGAGATTTGGCTTTTTTAATTTTCTTTCAAAATATACTTGACATCTTTTTATAAAGAAAATCCACATGCCCGACCTGGCATTTCCATGCAGAAGAAGAAAATTTAAAGAAAAATTGTTAAAGGAGTTATCCAATGATTAATGCAAAAATAAAAAGCACACATCATCATATAGTACGTGACAATCTCTTTCTAATAAAACTAGGAACAGCCCTGTACCTCACATGGATCCAGAGATCTCCCCATTTATTGCTCCAATTGCTCGGCTAGGTTTATTTCAAGCTGCCAGCTCAGGGGGTCTGTCCTTTCCCAGAGGGCATGCCCTGTCTGCTGCAGCTGGTGGCAGTTGAAGGATGGAACTGAGCATGGGCGTCCACCGCAGTGTGGTGGACAGAGAAATGAGGTAAAGAGCAAACAGCAGATGGCGCTATACAGATACATTGTATTGAATAACTCAGTGGCTTTACTAAATGTTTAATTACATGCAGTTACAGATCCAGGTCCTGGTTGGAAAACAGTATAATATTTTTCTTAGGACAACGCCTTCAAAAAAAATTCTAGAATGGATGATCCCCATATTGTATCACATTTTGTAATGTCTGTCTTTGTCCACTAAACCATCTTTGCCTATTTTACTCCTCCAGACCTCTTCTTGTACCACCCCTCTATTGATGGACCTTCCCCAGAATCCTGCCTGGCAAAGTCACTATTTTTTCCACCACCCAATCTCTTGCTATAGTATTTTTTGCCTCTCTATTGGCCATTCAGCTTGACTCATGCCTAAGTAAACATAATTTTGGATCAAATGAAATATCAAGCTTGTGCTTCTTGAGAAAAAAACTCAGTGAATGCTTAGGAGTCATGTGGACGGGCCTACCCAAGGACTGTCACCACCCAGGGGTTTGTCAGTCTACCTCGTAGCTGTGATTTCAGTATTATGCTGAACTTCAATTTTCAGAATTTCAGAGTTTTGTAATTGCTTTGTATGCCCAAAAGTCTATTAAATAAGGGAGGGGTGTGGGGGGGACACATCAGGCGAATAGTGTATAGAGGAATCCGGTCAGCACCCAATCCTCATACGCGAGAATCTCCAGTAACACAGTGTAGCTAAAACTGGGCAGACGCAAGGTGTTTCAAAGGCTTATGCTTTTTATTACATCATAAGGTATACACTCTCAGGACGCGTTTCAACCCGTCCAGCCTTCATCAACTAATCGATGAAAGCTGGACGGGCCGAAACGCGTCCTGAGAGTGTATACCTTATGATGTAAGAAAAAGCATAAGCCTTTGAAACACCTTGCGTCTGCCAGGATTCTTCTACACAGCAGCATAGTGTAGTGACAGACCCACTGAACCCCACAGCGAGTGCCAGCGCTGTGAGAGAGATGAGTCCGGTAAGATTCGCTGCCCCCGCCCTCCTCCGTTTCCTGATGATGACTGACACGTGTCTTTCCTGTTGTGCCTAGTAAAGAAACCTGCAGGGGAGGGCTGGGGCAGCAAGCAGCATCAAACTTTTCTCCCTCGGAGCGCTGACGCGTGCTGCTAAAAGTACTGACTGCCAGCACATAAGTGACAGACCGCGGAAATTAGCAGGTCTGCCACAACACTATGCAAGGTCCATCAAGAGAAAACGCAGCCAGTACTGCCAGGTGTGTATATCATCTAATTTAACCCTTAGAAGCACGAGACCAATTGCGATATTCTGTGGTGCTCTGCTCCACAAACACGTGTAGAATCTTCAGAATAGTAAGAACAAGTAGCAGCACTCGCCGTTATATATACTTCGCAGCTTTATTGTAAGTAAAAAAGGTTGGACACAGGCACTGCACAAAGGGTCAGGCAACAACTGTTTCACGGATCTCGCACTTTGTCAAGTAGAGCAGAGAGGAGCATGAGGCAGCTCTTTACCTCAATATTGTAAAGTAACTTGAGTGTGATCATGTGTGATCAGGACAGGTTTTGTGTGAACTGATGGGACAGCGGTCATTTTCTTTCTGATTGCTCCCCAGACAAAACGAGCCATTATAAATGATGAAAGGTATTTGAAAATATATTTAGAATACAGTAATATTTAAGTATTTTCATTTTCTTAATTCCCGGAGAACCCCTTTTAGCCACATGCTTTATCAGTAAGATAAGAACTTAGCTATAATGAGTGTTTATAATGTCAGAGAGCAGAGAAAAGGAGCCCGTCAGCTCCCCAACTGACGGAAAAGAGAGAAAATTCCCATGGTGCCACTAAAGCAATATTAGCACTGTACAGACAAAACAGACTCCATATTTTTAATAAAGACCAATTGAAAAAAAGATTTTTAGCTCAAAATTAGTACAATACAATAATAAATAAAAAAAATTGCTCCTAAAGGTGTACATAGCCGTTAAAATATATTTGATGACCCAGGCCAGAGATTTGCCAGCCCATAGAATACAATGACTAAATCAGTTTTCCGCATGCTCACTTTGAGTTGACATTAGTGAACCATAAACTGATGAAGTTGATTTACCAAAATGAGCTTCATTTAGCGAAACTATCTAAGGGTACGACCACACGGCGTGGTCGTGTTCAGTTGCAAAGCGGCCTTGGTGCGGTCAAGTACCGCTCGGCTATATGGCCGCTGCGGGCTCTAATTAAACTAATGAATAATGTGCTGTTGAGCCGGTCTGCATTCATAATGGGCACATGGCACCTTCAACACTGCGCACCAATTGACAATGCATTCCGACTAAGCCATGCGGTCTTCATTCGTTTAATCATAGCCTATAGCAATCCGTACAACTGCAACCCAACCACGCCTTGTGATTATCCCTTATCATCTGTAGCCAGCAATCACAGCGCAGCTCTCATATTTCTAGCACGGTGTAAGAAATAAACTCTGAGCTCTCATTGGTTGCTGCGGATGACAAGGGCAGTCTTTCTACTAGTCAGTTTTGATAAATAAGGTCTAACCAGTCCCACTGATGAATAGATTCACCGTTCCTTGGTTCTCGTCCGATTCCCTCCATGATGTGATTAATGCCGTCCTTTGCTTTTTGGGAACATACGGAGCATTTGATATCATTGTTACATCGGGGTGAAAGGCGGCGAGCACGGAAGCCACATGTTATACTGCTCCAGATGTAATAATAACAGCTGAGGGGTATACGCTGCTGTGCCTGCATCACATCACATAAAATGCAGTGACATCGTTCACACATAACAGTATGGAGGTGACACACATGCAGTAGAGAGCAATTAGCATCTTAGCAAGTGGCCCTGCATATCCCATTCCTATTCATGGCCCTGACTGTGTTAATGGGACATTAAGACTGACATAACCTCGTTGCTCATTAATTACTGCTCCGTTAATCCGTGAAGTGTGGGCCTTGCCTGTGAAAATGCTATATTTTTATTACAGACGCCTTCTAGGTAAGAATAAGACTGAAGACATTGGAGAACTATGAAGACAAGGGAAAGGAAAATAAGGAGTTTCCCATGCTAAAACATTATCTCTACTATATTTCTAATATGGATGAATTTTTGGGCTTATATTATGGTCACAACCTCCAAACCTCCAGTGGTTCTCCAGAACTGGAGTTAGAATGCCATAGAAACCTACTGTGGTCTAACTCCAGTTAGATGAACCATGATGGTCCAGGTGTAGCATCCTTAGTGCAAGGAGGAGCCATCTGAAAGCAGCCTAAGAATAAGGATGGTCATACACATTAGATGGAGAGTGGAGTACGGTGCTACCAGACCTCTGGAAATGGTTTATTTCCCTGAGAACTAAAGGTTCAGGCATGTTGAAATCCTAAAGCCTGCTCCTTCTCTCCCAAATCTGCTGTCTTGAGAAAGTCTGAAGGCCTCCATACATATTACATGATCATCCAGCCCTGACAAAATCAGGGAATTCGGCCAACATTGATCTAATCTGTATGGCTAGTTAAAGTTGTTCTTCTGGATTTTTCCAGAGGCGTAACTTGTAGCTCCTGAGAACCATTACAAGATGTATAACATACATCTACAGTATAGATATTTTTAAGCTACTGTTCGCACATGCTCTAGTTGTATACAGTTGGACACCGTAATAAAAAAGGATATTTTGGCCCACATACTGGTGCTGGATTACGCCTTAATAACCTCCATCCGAAACCAAATATGACTTAATGCTTGTTTATCTCCCCAATTTCCGGTAGAAATCTACTTTTCTTCTGGGAATCTTATTGGTATACTGTTCAAAAGGTCAATTCTCGATTAAAATGATGATTGCACTGAGAATCTGCCCCTTTGTAGAGAAACATGAAGTGTTTTCAGTAATCAGAAATTATCATAATCAGTCTTCCAGAATAGTGGAAGTTCTCTTTGTGATAACCTTATCGAGTAGATCCCTGCTTTTCTTTGGTACTGTTGGACCATGTCTCATCTACCTTAAGACATCTGCTCATGTAGGTACATCTTTAGCTATGTGGGCAGGATTCTTGTTTTTCTCAGCCTATTTCCAACTTTTCTTGGCAACAACATTATAGTACTAGGTACGGCAGGATGTAAGTTAACCTACTTCTGTAGTGGTCTACATTGTAACTTGACAGTTTTTAAGAGGATCTTATTGACTTATAAGATGGATGTTGGATGAATATTGGAAAACCTAATTGATCAGATCCATGCTGCCCTGTGAAACATGCAACCTGATAGGGTTGATCAGTCTGATGAAAACTATACCCTTATACTTGTTACCCTTTTGCTGCTAAAAAATTACATTTGTATTCATATGCAAAATAATTTGCTGGAGCACCGAGGGGACAGCCACAGCCCTCTGAGCACCAGTTTGTAACACCCCTTCAGCCTCAGTCCCATTCCCCCTTTCCCCTGGATTGACAGAGCTAGATAACTTGTCTAGCCCTGTCTTTTTGCACCTGTATCCTGTCTCCCAGTCTTGACGCTTTCTCATTGGATCTCCTGTTGCTCTCTTAGAAAGCACTGAGACCTCTCATCTTGTAACTGCAATGAACGAGCACCGAGACCTAGGGTGAGGGGTTTACAGGGCATTCCTAATATTAGAAGTGGAAATCTAGAGGGGGCAGAGGAAAGTTACACAGCCAGGTGGGCAGTGAGGGGGGTCACCTACCTGGCATTTCCCAAAGTGATCAACAATGGGAAAACGTGACAGGAAGATGTGTGTTCCAGTCTGTGATGAGGATGGCACAAGCAGCTGCTCAACTGGTCTCTAAAAATAAAAATAAAAATAAGTTAGACCACTACCTTCAAACAATATAAAATAAAGTACAGGTGCACGCTACCACAGCTGCAGTGCAAAAGCTAAGAAACACCATCTGCAGCAGCACACCGCTCCATGCGCAAAATCACATGCAAACACTGGAATCATGGATTAATCACTGCTATACTTACTATTTAAATATTTGTAGCTCTTTGTGCACATGCTTAATCAAAATTGTGATGGGCCCCTCTACTAACGACAAGGATTCCATAGATGGGATCTACACTAATACACTTGCCTTAAATTCAGCACAGAACCTGTGATCTCATAACTCTGTATCTCCCTGTCCTGGAGTTGTTTACTGAGCAAGCGCAGAGACTGAGGGTGAGTGGTTTATGAGGCATTCTTAATACAGGAAGTGGAAGTTTAGAGGGTGCAGAGAAAAGTTTTACAACCAGGCGGGCGGCAAGGGGTCACTGAACTGACATTTCCTAAAGTGATCTAAACTCAAAGATCAGGACAGGAAGATGGGAACTCCGTTCTCTGGTCAGGAGGGCACCAGCAGCAGCTTGACTGGTCTTGTAAAATAACACATCAGTCCTGTCCACCACCTTGCTGTGTACAGTCACTCAGATATGCTGCCATTTACTACAAGTCATTTGACTTGAACTCAGTGAACTAGAGCCAAGATATCTAGCCCCGTTAAGGGAGAGGAACTGAAACTGAAATGGGGTGTAACCAGGCTTGGACTGGCCCACAGGGATATAGGGGAATCCCCTGATGGGCCCCTGAGCAAGGTGGGCCCCTAGTCTCCCACTCCCTGATCAAGTGGCACATAACACAGTAGACTTACTACACTACATACATATATTCAATGTACAACAACTCAACCAGCCTATGTTCATATAAAAAACACAATCAGATAGCTGAGATAATTTCTAGGTATAGAGGAAAGCTACTAGTGTCCTCTTTTCCCCAGGACCTACCTTCTCAAAGTTGCTGCAGGGACCCCATATTCAATCATCTGGTAGCATCTTGCTGCTGTGTGAGCAAGCAATATTTGAATGTATCCGTACGGTGGGCCCCTAAAATACATTTTACTGGTGGGCCTTAGACACCCCAGTCCAACACTGGGTGTAACTAACTGGTGCTCCTAGAGCCCTGGTCAGGCCCTTGGTGCTCAAATTAGGTCATTTGCATATACATAAAATTGCAATGAGCCCACAGAAAGTCATAATAAGGGTATCGTTTTTATCAGCATGATAAACCCTACCAGGCTGCATGCCTGGTTTAATAGGTTTTATCATGCCGACACATGCTCTTTAAGTTTCTGCGTAGGAATGTAACAGTGGACTGGACAACGCCAGCAGAATATGCAATTTGTGGGTTATTGATGTGGGCTGAGAAGTGATCCCCTGAGAGATATACATGTCAATCCCTGTCATTATAATTAATTATCACCCCTTGCATCTCCTTCCATACTCCGTCCTATGTCACTCCCAGTGCACAAATCACAAAATAGGGGCAAACTGTAAGGTCAGCATGCATTCAAACATGAAACTCATTAGCAGCATATTAGCAGAAAGACAATAGCTCTGATTTATATTATAGCCCTGTTCACTGAGCCATATTTTGTGTTATGCAATTCATCCCACGCAGAATATAATGTAAAATAATATTATTTCAGGAGGGGGTAATGTAGTAGACCTTGGTGCATGATGGAACAATTACTGTATATACTGTACATAATGCATCAGTTATGTTGTATTGTTCTGCTGTTATACACTGAGTGTGAATAGAGGCTAAGGCTATAGATTTTTGAAGGAAATGTAACATCAGAAAATGACAATTTTTTTAATGTAAACAATTATTGTTTTAAAGGGAAACTGTCACTGCTTTCATTTTCCAAAGGGCCTCTGAAAAATGAAAGATGCATTCCAGTATATTGCCATGAAGCACTGCTCCGCTTCTCCTTTTCACTTGATTCCCTTCCCCCAATGATTTTAAATTTCTTATAATGTCCACTAACAGACGATGAATGTAGTAGTCATAGTAATTGAACATAAAACCAGTGGCAGACTGGGAATTTGAAGTGGCATGTTCAAAATGACAGGTGACGCGGCAACACAAGTAGGCAGAGACAACACAAGCAGGCAGGGACAACGCAAGTAGGCAGAGACAACACAAGTATGCAGAGACAGCACAAGTAGGCAGGGACAACACAAGTAGGCATGACAACACAAGTAGGCAGAGACAACACAAGTGTGTAGGGACAGCACAAGTAGGCAGAGACAACACAAGTAGGCAGAGACAGCACAAGTAGGCAGGGACAACACAAGTAGGCATGACAACACAAGTAGGCAGAGACAACACAAGTGTACAGATATAACACAAGTAGGCAGAGACAACACAAGTAGGCAGGGACAACACAAGTAGGCAGGATCAACACAAGTAGGTAGGATAACACAAGTAGGCAGGGACAACACAAGTAGGCAGGGACAACACAAGTAGGCATGACAACACAAGTAGGCATGACAACACAAGTAGGCAGGGACAGGACAAGTAGGCAGGGACAACACAAGTAGTCAGGACAACACAAGCAGGCATGACAACACAAGTAGCCAGGAGCAATAAAAGTAGGTAGGGACAACACAAGTAGGCAGAGACAATGCAATTAATCAGAGACAACAGACGTATGCGGGGCCTGTGACACACATAGTGCAGTACTACACAAGATACTACTGCCCTCGCCACAGTATTCAACTGTATCACCATCCTGAGGATGGCGATACAGTTAAGTTCCAGGGGGCACCTTCATCCATTGACAGCATCAGATCATTGGCGGTCAAGAGGAGGGCTTCGGGTGGCCCCCTGGGCATTGTCCAACTGGGAACTTTATCCCTAGGATTTATGGCCAGTCCGCCCACACATGAAATTATCAGATTTTACAGGAAACAAGTGACCATTGACAAGTGCTTGCATTGCCAATTTCTTCATAGGCAGGTGCTTTGCACTATTCTGGCACATCAGCTTATCCATGATGTGCAATAAATTCAAAGCCGCGATTTCTACCAGAAAAGGAGACAAATGCAAACAGAAATTATAAGCAATTTCACTTTTCCGAGTGCTCGTAGATAAGTACATATTATTATAATTGTAATTACCGAGCAGCGAGTCTAAAATTATCTATTATTGCCTGAGATTCTACTGTTGGCATTAAAAGCTGCCTCAGCACCTCCCGCACTCCTCGAGAGGAACTGTGACTTCTGAATCTTCCTATTTTAAACTACAATTGTATTTGCTTCGGCGCCAGTGACAATTCTCGAGTAACAATTATGGAAAGGTTACACGGCTGATGTGTTATTTTCCTGCCACTCAGGCATTATTTTATTTCTATATACGTACTTTTTGTTTATCTGTGCCATCTTCTGTGATAATAGTTATCCTTGCAGAGGATTTTATTATTTTCATTTTTCTTAGAAGGAATTATTTGTAGTAAAATTGAGAGGTGATAGGATAACAGATGTTGTAAACGATCACATAATTTAAAGGGGTTGTCTGGGTTCTAGATATTGATGGCCGACATTGGGCAACCCCACCAATTAGCTGTTATTTGCCAAAATGAACACCACAGATGGAACCAGAAGCGGAAAGCTCCGCCCACTGTGTACAGCCGTATCATTCTCCTGCAGCACAGCTTCCTTCCACTCTCATCAATGGGGGTCCCGGTGCTTGATCCCATATCAATGACTTCTCCTGAGGATAGATCATTAACAGCTAGAACCTAGACAACCCCTTTACTTTTATCTCATAGACCTACAACATTATTAAAGGCTATGTACACTTTTGGAGTAAAAAATTTGTATTTTTGCATTTAACTTGTTTTTGGCTAAAAATCATATTTCTAATTGCTGTTCAGCCACAAAAGGTTAACTGTTTTTCTAACTGTGTGACTGGTACTTTTACTTTGCGCTAGTCATCTAATAAACCTTATCTCTAAACTACTGATAGCTCATAAACATGTATATAAGGGTGGGTTCACACTAGCGTTAAGGATTCCGTTATTGCTTTCTATAACGGAAAATAACGGAATGCCCAGCCAGAATGCAAATAGGAAGCATTTAAAAGGCATTCCGTTTGCTTTCCGTCATAATACAAGTCTATGGGAAAGCATAACAGAGCCGTGGACTTTGTTTTCCGTCTTGCATAACGGGAACCAGACGGATCCGTTATGCTTTCCCATAGACTTGTATTATGACGGAAAGCAAACGGAATGCCTGTTAAAGGCTTCCGTTTTGCAATCCGTCATAGTAGAAGTCTATGGGCAAAAGAACGGATCCGTCCTTCCGTCTTATGAATTCCGTTATGTTCCGTTATAACCACGTTATAACAGAAGGCCATAACGGAAACCATAACGCTAGTGTCAACCCACCCTAAGCCACATTCTTATCAGTAAGACAAGGAATGAGCTATAATAAGTGTTTATAAGGTCAATGAGCAGAGATAAGAAGTCTGTCTGCTCCTAAGATGACGGAAATGTCAAAAAATCCACAGGCAGCTAGTAGAGTATGTCGGCTCTGCACACAAAAAAGGATTCCATATTGTTAATAAAGACCAATTGAAAAAGTGATTTTTAGGTCCAAATAAGTATAATGCAATAATAATTAAAAAAAAAAAACCCAAAGGTGTCCATAGCCTTTAAGATGGCCACTTCCGTTGTACAAGCAATCTGCCACAGATTTCACCCTTTGAAATGCAGAGGGTGAAATCTGCAGCATTTTTGCTTCAAAAACTTCAGAGTATCGGTGCAGATTTTGGACAATATTGGCAGGTTTTCTGCTGCAGCGCTCTGGTTCCATGTGGCTATATCTGTAAATAAAAAAGGACTTGTCACCTCTCCTGACAGGTCTGTTTTAGTCAGTACATTCATTCCCCATCTAATAATAATCCTGGAGGAACATCGATTCTTATTATTCTGTGTTGTACCATTTAATTTATTATTCGTGCTAGAAGTGATGAGTGAATTGCCAACACTTTGCAATAAAAGTCCAGATGGGTGTTACCATTTTGGGGCGTGTCCCCGCACAGCAAGTAGCTGTCAAGACAGATATGTCAGGAGAGGTTACAAATCCTTTTTATCCAAATCTAGTAGTACATCCTCAAAAAATGAGAAGTATACAAGAAGGACTCCTTCTTCTCCTACTTCTACTATTCTAATTGCAATATAACTCCTTGAAACATGAAATATAAAAAATCCCACACTCCAAAGACATACTGATAGGGACCTTAGATCAGTGTTTCCCAAACAGTGTGCCTCCAGCTGTTGCAAAACTAAAACTCCCAGCATGTCCGGACAGCCTTTTACTGTGCGGGCATGCTGGGAGTTGTAGTTTTGCAACAGCTAGAGGCACACTGGTTGGGAAACACTGCCTTAGATTGTGAGTCCAATTGGGGACAGCCTGATGCTGCTGTCTGTAAAGCGCTGCGGAATATAGTAGTGGTATATAAGTGCATAAAATAAGTAAATAAATAAATAAAAACTGCAACGTATGATATATTGTTGCAAAGTTATATGGTGTTTTTTTTGTCTAAAATTTCTTTTTTTGTTTCCTTTACTCTTACAGATTTATCAGAAAGCAAGGTCTGGACAGGTTGTTCCTGGAATGCGACACCCACATGTGGCGTCTTGGAGACAGGAAGATCCCAGAAGGCATCACTGTAGATGGTGGTTCGGACTGGTTTCTCTTGAATAGGAAATTTGTGGAATATGTGACCTTTTCCAATGATGATCTAGTTACAAAGATGAAGCGATTCTATTCCTACACGCTGCTTCCAGCCGAGGTATGTTAAGTATATACCGCTACCTTGTCAGTGTTATATGAAACCATGGAGACTGGGGATTAGTTCCAGAAATCTCTTTACACGGATTTTAATGTACTTCTGTATGGAGCTTGCGCACGGTGAACATATTGTACTTGTCTTCATTAACCTATATTCAGGGGAATCTATTAGCCAGACATTTCTGTGCTAGGAGAATGGTTAACTGGTTTAGAAATGTCAATAAACTAATTGCTTTTCATCAGCCTGATATTAAGTATATTAATTGTGCCTATAGCTTCCTGTTTATTATAATCAGTGTATTGGCCTTTTACAGTCTATAGGGATTATAATGCCCAAAAACATTTCTCTAAGCAGAGAGTTGAGTCAGTGGAGGGCCAGCTGGCAAACTCAATGGTGCAACATCTGTATTTGATACTGGTATGGCATGGGCTGCATTAAAGGGAATCTGTCATCACGATTTTGGACTATTATCTACAATAATACATGCATAGTACTACAGATAAGGAGTCCAGATCACAATTTTTTTTATTTTCCTACTATCCCCGATTCCTCCACTGTCAGCACTTAAAGCTGCACTGAAATACATTGTCAGGACTGCTGTGCTGTTAAATCATAATAGAGAGGACTCATGTGCATGCACAGCAGTCCTGACAATGTATTTCAGTGCAGCTCTCAGCGCTGACAGCAGAGGAACAGCGGTCAGTAGGAAAATAAAAAACTGTGATCTGACCTTTATATCTGCTCTACTACTCTTGTATTACTGTAGATAATGGTCCAAAATCAGGGTGATGTACTATTGTCAGCTGAACCTAAATAACCTAGTCTACATTTAATACATGCCCTGCTACTGCAGACAAAATAACTTTTATGATATGCAAATTAGCCTCTAGGAGCAGGGGGTGGGGGGCATTACTCCTGCTCCTAGAGGCTCTGTTCTCCCACCTCTGTCCATGCCCTCCTAGACTTGATTGACAGGGCCATGCAGCATTCATGTCCTCCCACTTGGCCTCTAGTGTGGGTGAAATCTCACGCCTGTCCCGTGCCGTTTAATATTCGGTACAGGTGTAGTGAAGGAAGAACACTCGCCGGCTGCCAACTTCATCACAGTACACCCAAAATACTGTTACTGTACACTGTTAATACTGTTATTTCTGCTGACAGAAGCCCTTTAACTCTAACTGAATTTTAGCCATTTTATGTTAAAGGGCATCTGTCAGCAGATTTGTACGTAAGACACTGGCTGACCTGTTACATGTGCGCTTGGCAGCTGAAGACATCTGTGTTGGTCCCATGTTCATATGTGCTCGCATTACTGCAAGAAATTAAGTTTTAATATATGAAACTGAGTCTTTAGGAGCAATAAGGGTGTTGCCGTTACACCCAGAGGCTCGGCTTGCTGTGCAACTGCCTCGCCCTCTGCTCTTTGAATGACAGGACCAAGCAGTGAAAACATCATCACACCTGGCTCTGACTTCTCCTAAAGTCTTGCGCTGAGCCATTCGCTTCTGTATCCGGTTCAGGCGCTGGCTGTGCCATATACTGAATGAATCAAAGTAGAGAGTATGCGGCAGTTGCAGAAAGAGCTCAGCCTCTAGCGGTGACGCCTCTCTTGCTCCTAGAGGCTCATTTACATACAGTAAAACATTATTTTTCTCAGCAATACGGACAAATATGAATATAGGACTAACACAGACGTCTTAAGCTGCCGAGCACACATGTAACAGGTCAGCCAGTGTCATGGGTACAAATCTGCTGACAGATGCCTTTTAAATAATAAATTGCAGTTTTCTTGATAAATGTATTTGCCTAAAAATCTAATAAAGCTAATAAAGCAGACTGAGGGTCCTTTTACACAGACAGATGATCTGTCAGATTATCGAGGAAGAGCACTGCATAATAGCTCGTTCACAATAATCTGCCAGGGTAAAGGGATTCGGCAGTCACCCAATGAACGAGGAAACGCTCAGTCTTTGGGTGATTGCGTCGTTCTGGTGGCACAGAAAATCATTGTTCCTTCGTAGCAGATTGTGCTTTATAAACAACTACTTGCTGCGCTGGAACAATGATTTTCTATAGGGACAAGCGATCGCAATATTGATCAATTGTCATCATACAGCAGAGGTGATTGCTGCATGTAAATGTGATGATCTGGCAGCAGAGAATGGCACGCCTTGGTTGTTCTACAGTCTTCTCTTCTGTCAGTGCAGTGCTGCTTCAACCTGCGCAGAACAGCTGAGTTATCTGAGATAGCCTGGTTCTGGTTGCTATGGATAAATTGATTTACTCCTACAGTCTTGCATATGGAATTGTCAGGCACCCTAGCAACCAGTCCGTTTCAGGTTACTCTTTAGCTCAAAGCCAAACAGGCCCTAGAACTAAGGGTGGAGAAGAAGGTTTAGCAATACTCCTAGCATTCAATCATATATTTTAATGCAGTAATAGATTTTTGCAAAAATATATTTTGTAGGAGATACTAAATGAGGTTGTCCAAAATATTTGCTTTTACATCCCCTCCCCCTCAAAACCAGCAGAACCTGCTGCACTCCTTGTCAGTGGCTCCTGCGCAGTTTTCACCAAACTTCCAGACCCTCTCTGTTAACTTCTGCATAGACAGGGTTGCAAGAGGCAGGCCGTGAATGACCTCACCAATAGCGTGTCGCCAAGCAGCACATGAACCAGCAGTGACTCGCCACTTGGGGACATGTCACTGGTGAGTCCAGTTTTTTGCTTCATTGGCACGTGACCCCTTCTGTGTGGAAATGGACACGCGGGAACTGAAAGTTCACCCAGTTCCATCCCTAAGGGAACTGGATTGTCTAATTATACATACAAACTTGTACATTAAATATCTGTCAACCAACCCCCTCCATACACATGCACTCTCGGCTTAATTGGAGGAGTGGGAGACACCTATAGAAATGACTTATCTTCTTGAGAACAAAAGGTTCCAACAACTTGATCTTTGCCCTGGCCTGTATCGTTGCGTATACATATACGGAAGGCCCCCACAAACATTTGATGGTCATCCAGTCCTACCAAAATCAGCAGGTTTGGCCAGAATTTGACTAATTGCTTTCCAACTTCCAGTGTTTTGAAATAAATCACCCCCACCCAGCAGAACCTGTCAAGGGAAGTATACTTATCTGCTCTCCAATGCGCAGTCCCTACGTGTAGTCTTCAGGCACAGACGGGGTTCTCCCGCACTGCTACAACAAATGACCAAACGTAGAGGTGAGGTGTCTCCAAGGTGGCAAGTCACTACCGTCACTTGGAAGTGTCCCAAAGGTGGCCAGTCACTGCAGTCTCTTGGAAGGTGGACCACTCCTATATACTTGCCTATGATAGCTATGGAAACAGCTCTACAATTCTCTGCTACAGCAGAATTTTCTGTAAATTAGGGTGTGAACATTTTTTCGTTTTCACACCACATGCTCCTTTAAATCTAGGCCATTGCACATCTCCCAGACCGCTGGTTGTCATAATTTGACTGGTTGAATTCAGCACACATGTTAAATAATCCATTTTAATTCCATTTCACTTGCAGTCACCTTTTCCTCTTAAATCCGATAACCTTTTCGTCCATTATCTTTGCAGAGAATTTCTGTATCATTATGAGAGGACACAGGGCAATGGATAATTGGGAAGTTTTGCTGCGCTCGAGTGAAAATGCATGCCTTTATCATTTTAACCAGCCAATTCAAGCATAAAACACAAATTCACTGGGTTGTCACGTAGTATTACACAATGTCAGGGGGATTATTTGGAAGAGTACACTAGTGTTAATGCCATGCTATTTATTTATAGACCCTGATATTTTCCCCCAGAATTGTGTTCCCTCCTCTGTCTCCAATCTGATGTTTTCTTATCATTTTCAGTTCATTTTCTTTATTGAAAAAAATATATCAGAGAGACGAAAATGATGGAACTGTATTAGAAAATTACGGCACATTACGGATGGCTTACTTCTGTGCTGAGATATCATCTCCCGAGGCTACAGGTCCAAGGAGATTATGATATATTTATTTTCTGACAAGGACATTCTTAACAACATTGTTGCTAAATTTGTGGCATGTAAGCCCAGACCAGGAACACCCCCCAAAACCACCCGGGCCCATACACTTTTGGGTGGTGCTTACATAAGCCACTCCTGTTTATGGCCCTGGACAGCCTGACTTTGCCTTAAAATAAGGGATAGTCCTCGCAAATTCAGGACTGTTGGCAACTGTGCAGGTGCAGTGTTGACATTGAGATTAGAGATGATCGAATTTGATATTTTGAAATTCGTTCACACTTCGTTTGGTGGTAAAAGGTGAATTGTGTTATGGATTCCGTTACCACGGACCATAACGCAATTCTATGACGGAATGCTTTTAGAGGCATTCCGTTTTTCATTCCTTCATAATAGAAGTCTGTTGGCTGCAAAACGGATTTGTCCATGGTACCATGGTTTACTTGGTCATTGACTATTCACCTGGTCTCACGTTCATAGTACGATGGGATCCAGGGTAGAAAACTTCAATAAATCTTAGCTTTTACTTTGCCGCACAATTTTGAGGCCACATGTGGCCTTTATGTTACCAGGAGAAGAGCAGTCCTGTCCTGATAATGGAGGCATGCCACAGAAGTGTTGGTTTATCCAAGTTCTGGTGCCTTGGATATTATCTTAATCCTTAGTCCATCACTGATGTTCCATTGACCACCCACCGGTCTTTGTTTAGAGGCTGCCTGAGATGACGTTGTGGAACAGCACATGACCACTGCCAATCACTGGTCTCAGTGGTCACATTCCATACTTACTAGTATCACCACTCATCATCATCAGATTATCAATAAAGACTGGTGCTTCTTTGCTGGATCGACGGGGGACAGTCAGTCACAATTTGTGCATGGCTGTCTCCATTCAAGGCCTACTCAGCTGTTCCCACACCTCCCATAGACTTGAACATCCTCTCTTTCTCCCGAAGTGTGGTTCCCATAAGAGCGATACCCAACTATTGCACATTTACAGCAGAACCTGTGGCTATGCCATATTGTCTATGGTGAGAACCCCATTTTAATGACATTGATCTCTCCCTCAAATGTTGTTCAAACTCACAGTAGTTGAAACTAGGCCATGATAGTTGTATTGGGAAGTTGCAAGGCCTATTAATACTCCACCCTACACTTGTGTGAAGCTGAAAAGATTTGAAGTAAATAGCACAGAAGACCTAAAAGCCTGTACAGCGTGGACAGAACATAATGTCTTAAAAAGCCATTCAGTCTGTAGCATAGCAACATTATAAAGAACAGTCACTTCAGCATCAATTAAGTTAAACCATTTTATCTTCTTAAGTAGCCCGTATGAAACACTTTAAGAAGCAATTTCATGTTATGTTTGACCCTCTAGGATCGAGGCTATAACATCCATAGTAATCTTATTTTTATGTAAAGGATTTTCGGCCTCCACACAGTTTAATGAAAAAGAATAAGCCAGTTCTGTTTCTCTGATATTGGTGCCCGAGGCTTCAGAAATGGGATCAGGAGCTGAAAATAGGATGGCTTTTTTTTTTTCACTTTTCCTAATATACCCGAGACCTTTTCTTTTGCCCCTATTCATTATATCCACTTTACATGTTATAGACGCTGATAAGCAAGTGAAAAGTCTTTAAGTTCTTCTAGTAATTGAGACTTGTAAGGAAATATTGTATTGATAGCTTCAAAAGTCATTAAAGACAGTGTATATTTTCATCTGCGGCCACCCTTGTGGTCAAAATATCAGCCTGGCCTAGCTATTACGTGTTTATTTTAACTAAAGTACAAATTTGTATGTTCATTAAGTAACATATGTTTATAGGGGTTGAATCTGGTACTCCCTGGCCATAGAGATAGATCTCTTCCTACTAGTGGCAAGAGGCAGACAGAGTTTAATCATTTGAATGGTCGATAAGGGATTTATTTCACTGCCCAATCTTTAGGAAGGACAATTTCTGATCAACGATAAATTTGCTCCTCTGTTTTGTCTTTAGAGTTCATGTAAAATCCCTGGATCTGCTCTCACGGTCCAACCAAAGGGGTTTTCAGAGTCTCCGTGACAGATAAAAACATTCCTAGACATGTTATGGAAAAGGGAGAAAAATGTGATCGAAAATGGAAATGGAGACAGGTTTCGAAATGCAATTATGTTGCAAACTACCTTAGATTTTCATGCTTAGGACAATCTTTAGTAGAAGTTTCATCTTGAAAAACCCCTTTATGATCGAAATTTATAAGCTCCACATACATTGTTTGCTGGAATGCTGTTTTTTTATCAAGCCATAGAAGATTTTTCTTCAAAAATGTCACGATAGACCTATTTGTCACCATATTTAAGATCCTAGGCCCCTAGGCACATTTCGAATGAGAGACCTCTTCAAATTTAGAGTACTAGTGTCTGATGTGGCAGAGAGGCTTTTGGGCCACTTAAAGGCAGCCGTACACATTCAACAGCTGTCGTTGGACAGCTATGTCATCCAAATCCCTCATAACTCCCTTGTACACATACATGTTTGGCTTGGAGTACTTATAAAGCCATTACCAGACACCTATGGTGGCAGCTTATCTCCCAGAAGAACATAAGGGTCTGGCCAAGAGAGCTGTACAGATTGTAGGCATGGTTGCCTTACAGGACCATGGTCCTCAGTTCGAATCTGACCAGGGGCATGGAGTTTGCATATTCTGTGTTTTGTATGTCTTTTCTCTAGTTTTCTTCCACACTCAAAATACATTGATGGGATAATTGGCCTCCTATGAAATTAGTCTAAATGTTTATGTAGGTGAGATCTTTATGCAGAAGTGGCTCCTGGTCAGTTTGAACCCAAGACCCTGGTGCTGAAAGTTAACAGCACTAAGCACCGAATGACTATACTGATAAATACCGTAATTGGGAACTGGAATGTATGGCTTCTGCTCAGGTAAGTACACAGACGGTCAAGGGAGTGCTACTGTTCTGGGCAAAAACTTGGCAATAGTTTAAAGGGGTTTTATGAGATTTTAATACTGATGACCTATCCTCTGGATAAGTCTTCAGTATCTGATCGGTGGGGGTCCGACACATTCATTGATCATGTGGCCTAGCAGCAGCTCAGCCCCATAGAAGTGAATGAGGATGAGCACGATACCAAGCACAGCCACTATACAATGTACGGTGCTGTGCTTGGTGAGCTGAGAGAAGGCCGCGGTGCTCAGAGGAGCGCTGGTGCCTTCTCATACAGCTGATCAGCGGGGGTCCTGGATGTTGGACCCCGACCGAGCAGATACTGATGACCTATCCTGAGGATAGTTCATGAGTATTCAAATCTCAGAAAACCCTTTTAAGCATTAAACCTTGATGTAGCTCCCTCGCCGTGTTCTTAGTTGGCCTTTCATTTACAGTATTTGGTGCTTTCCAGTTCATTTCTTGTGTTTGATTGAGTCTTATTGACTAGCCGACCTTTAAACATTTTTTTTTTCCTTTTCCATTTCAGTCCTTCTTTCATACCGTTTTGGAAAACAGCCCTTTTTGTGACACCATGGTTGATAATAATTTGCGAATCACTAACTGGAATAGAAAACTAGGCTGCAAATGTCAATATAAACACATTGTTGACTGGTGTGGCTGCTCTCCAAATGACTTCAAGCCCTCTGACTTCCACCGATTTCAGGTATGTATGTTTTCATTATACAGAGGTCTTTACTTCCAGATTGTTTCTATTTTTGCTGTAAGAATATGAATGTAACAATGCCTATTCACAACATCCATTATCTGTGTTAATATAATGGTCTATCTGTGGTGATCTAAGCCCAGTATAAAAAAAAATAGCTATTTGGAAATTGCTTGTTTCATATTCTCTTAAAGGAACTCATATATAAAAAAAAATCACATTTGAACGACCTCTATCAGTATTCTATGTAATTGTTTTATTTATAAAAATGTGAGGATGGTTTTATGGATAGAATTGTTTGAAGTCACTCCATGTACACTAGTTTCTCTCTGGAATTTTAGCACAGTTGAGAGTAGAGAGTCAGACCATCAGTCAGACTACGGAAGAGAGGTGGCTACTGAATTAGAGCACTACACCTCCCTTGCGCCATTCCAGTAGCATGGATGGTCAGGGCTTCTCACATTATGCTAACGAATGCACTGCCTCTCCGTGGGCATGGTTATCTAGTGCTGTCAAAAGAACAATAGAGCTGTCAATCTGTCAGTCATTGTAATCCTACACCTTCCATTATAATGAGGATTAACTAATTAAAGGGGTTCTTTACTTTGATTAAACTGATGATCTATCCTCTGGATAGATCATCAGCATCTGATCGGCAGGGGTCCGACACCAGGGACCCCCGCCGATTAGCTGTTTGAGAAGGCAGCGCCGCTCCAGGAGCGCTGCGGCCTTCTCACTGTTTATTGCCGGCCCAGTGACGTCACGACTTGTATCACTGGCCTGGGCGGGGCTAAGCTCCATTGAAGTGAACAGAGCTTAGCCGCGCCCAGGCCAGTTGATGGCATAGTTCTGAAAAAAAAGTCAAACATTTAAAAATTCACAATTTTCCTTGAATATTGATTGGAATATTAAAAGACACCGCAGCAGAAACTGACAGGCCAGTTGGGTGCCATTGGTGTCTGTCGTGATGGATTTGGCACTTCATTATCTTAGTTGAACTGATCTTCAAATTTATTGAGAATTTAAGGTTTTTCACTTTTGCCCTGCAAATCTGTCCGCAGAATGCAGGCTGCTTCTTTAATTACTGAATGGGACACACATTACAGTCTCTTGTGGGGCACGCCAGGCCCAGTGGCTGCACAAGGCACACCTGGTAGACCCATGGTCTGCTCAGCAAACGTGCTCTATACTTCTCAAGCTGATGGCGGGCCAGACAGAGGCCCTCCGTTGTTGTAGGGCTCACATACACCTGGGGTGTAAATCTTCTATATGTGTATAATTCAGGGTTTGCCTTCAGTTATCCAAAATAATAGTCAAAAACTTTGTTGCCAATGACACACTGTGCTTCCTCTAAAAATCCTTGTCTGTTCGTTAGAGGTGCCCAGCATGCTGCGGGAGCATTAAATGTATGCAAATAAACATCATTTACATTCAGCAAGCTTTGTATGGGAATGAATTTATGTTCGCACTTAATGGCTGTTTTGACAACTAAAGGCAAGAGTTGGACAGGTCTAGTCTACAGCATTTATCTTTCAGCTGAGATATATCAATGTAGAATCAGCTCAGCCACGACCTTGATTTGTTCTGCATCCAATTGCGAAGGTCGTGAAGAGGCAGCAACAGCTTCACTCCTGTAGACAGGATTTTCATGGACATCAGCCAGACAGTTGCTAACATGAACTGACCATTGAAGGATATCTCACTGCAGATGCCAAACACACTTTCTTATTATTGCTCTTTTATTAACAAAATATCCTGAGTAATCAGAGTATTTAGTTACCACTTTGCTGGAATCAGGTTCGCTATGTCTGTAAGCTATATTCTTTTACTGATCTTCCCACATGGGAAAAGAGGCCGGTTTTGGCCGACATGTAATTGCTGCAAACAATATCCACTTCTCTGAAAAGCCAATAGTCCTAGTAGAAATCAATCCCTTCTTCTGTGATGTATTTGGCATTGTCTAGACATAATTAAAAGCTATAGGTCGTACAGAACATTTTACACTTAGGTCCTAATGTACAGTATGGCTTCTGAACGCATTTTGCAGAGTAGCTTTTTTGTCTAGGTTGTAATGAATGGCGGTCTTAACTTGCCTCTACTCATGGGACCATACACACTCCACGTTCACGTAAATGGACCGAAGCACTAAGAGTGTCGAGGTATGATTTGCTTAATGATGTAATTAGGTTAGATGGACCAATTTTTCTGTACCCATGAATAATTCACAGTTTTAATGCAGACAGTTCCTATAGGGAGTTGGGTCATCGTGAATGTCGGAATGGGAAGTCACCACTGATTAGGTGTTGGGCCTACTGTAGGTAAAATCGTTGCTTCAGTTAGAGATGAGCGGAAGTTTGAGTTATGGAAGATGAGTTATGGAAGATTCGATTCAGCTGCTTCGACGAATTTCACAAAGAAATTCGCTTTGCGACTAATTACTTTGTCACGAAGTGCATTTCTTTCTATGTAGTGAGCGCAATGACGGAGAACGGCGATTGCGCTGTCCCCCCCCCCCTCCCTGTCATTGAACCACTCAGGTGCAGCATTCATAACTGATCGCGGCATCTGAGACTGCTATTTAGGCCTTTCAGGGGTTGATCAGGGTAAAAAAATAAATAAATACTCACCTCCATTTGATCGCGTAGAGGCAGTTGCTGCCATTATGACTGAAGACACCGCGCTAAATCACGCACGATGACGTGACGAGATTTTGCGCAGTATCTTCAATCAAGATGCCCGCAACTGCCTCTTCCCACACAAATGAATGAGGTGAGTATGTATTTTTGGGGGGGTTTTTACCACCGTTTCATGGAAAATGGATTCGTTACCACAAAGTTGCAAGGAAATTCGGCTTCATGGCTAATAGAATTTTTTCAGAAATTCGGAACCAAGTGAATTCATTTGACTTCAGTTCGCTCAAGACTAGCTTCAGTCCCCAAAGATTTTCCCCTTAGCTTGTGCTTACCACTTTTATTATTTTCAGATCGTTATCAAGAAATTGAAAAGAAAATATCGCCACCAACTGAGAATGTTTTTGACTTCCTCTTCCAGCCATGAGAAGATCTTCTCCGGCTGTCTAGACTTCTTGCCGCGCTAGGATCAATACTGCCTTGTAGAATTGAGTTATCTTACTTTAGACATTCCTACAAAAAATCTTCCATAGCTCTTGGTTGACCCTTAATGACTGAATTGAATAATTTTCAAGAGAATTATGTTTGTAATAAAGCAAATACATATATATAATATACTTTTTATTGTACAAAGATTGTAGGACTTCTAAAGCGGTAATAGAGGGGGAAAAAGAGAAAGCTGGACATGAAGCAAGAGAATTTTTACAAATAGTCTTAGTAAACAATTTCGAACCACTTTTTCGCCTACAGCACATATGCAGACCAATATGTCTCCCGGGTTGTCGATTACAAACAAACCCTGAATAGTCTGAAACTGCGGTCACGAGTTGTTGCTTCTTATTAACTTATCTTTTAGGTTGTCCCTAAGCCAAAAATAATTAAAGTCTAAAATACTTTTAAAATTAAAGGTGTTGTCCAGGTTCAGAAAGGAACCCAGACACAACCACATTTTCATCCCTCCGGCCCTCCTTATATGAGCATCTGAGCATTTCATTCTCTCCCTTGCCCTGCGCTTTGTTTATGTTTTTAACACTACTAGGAGGAGGCTTCCGCCTAGCAGTGGTGCCGGTGATGTCACCGGCTCTAATGGGCGGAGGCCCATGCCTCGCTTTCCCCATTGAGAGCCTGGTACGTCACCGGATCTCCTAAAAAAGCCTTTGCCCTGCACGATTCAACACAGGGCAAGGGAGAGCATCGGTGCTCCGATGCTTATATCAAAGAGGCTGCCTGGGGGAAAATAGGGGTATGTGTGCGTTCCGCTCTGAACCCGGACAAACCTTTTCCATCTATCCTGTTCCATCACTCAGGGTCCAGTCCCTGCTCAATCCGGTCCCTTGTGAACTGTTCATGGTCATGTGCACTACTGCACCCTTTCACTGGCCACAGTGGTGACGTGTCTCCAAATAGTGCATGGCCACTGAGTCTCTGCGGTCATGTATGGCTTGGTCACACGAGTGCATGACTGCAGTGGCTCACTTCCAATCCACAGGGGACCACAAACAGTGGGGATGTACCTTTAGTGCTGTAGTAGGGATAGGGATAGGTTTCTGTATATTAAACACACCCTAACTCCTAATTAAATTTGGTTTATGGGTCAGACAACTCCTTTAGTAGGAAGGGGGATAGAGTGCGAGGAAGAGCTAACATGTGACTCCCGTATCAGACTACGCCCAAGGTTTGTTTGTAGTCTGTAGTCTTGGAGATAAATTGAGTTGTATAGAAGCTGTAGACACACAAAGTTGGGAAGTTTTCATCAAAACTATTTACAAAGCTGCTTGATTTTGTTCTGTAGTTTAGATGCAGTGGAGGAATGAAAATGGTTGCAAAAGTGTACTTTTCCTTTCGTTAGAAGTCAGAATCTATTAAATGGGCATACAGATTTCATATGCCGTAGATTCAGTACAACTGAAACATATTATTTCAAATTCATTAAGAAGACCATGATTGAATGATACATTGTGTGTCAGGTTTATTGTGCCCCATAGAGTCATTTGGATGGAAAATGTGATTTTAGAGTGAAAAAAGAACATGCTGTGTCCAGTAAAATGTAACACAATACCGTATGGAAAAAACATTATTTTTAATATCCATTAGGGTAAAAGTCATCTTTCCAGCCACAATGTGCATTACTAATTTGTACAAAAACACCCGTGGCCACAAGCCATTCGACAGCCATTTGGTTTTTATATTGCTGCTCAGCTGCTGTGGAGCAAGGAATAAAGGTGCTTTCAATCAGGCCAAATGGCACTAGATTTCTGCCGTGCGGCCAATGACGGTGCAACAAAACAGTTCATGGGTTTACTGCGAATCGCTGTGGTTTTTAATTTTTTGGCCGAAACGAGTTTTTTGAACTTGTTTCACCTGTGAAAGTTGTGCTTCCAAAATCATGGCAATTTGCAGTGAAAATGCCCACAGTTTTGCTGTTCAATAATTGGCTGCACATCAGCAAGTTTCCTAACTAGTGATGAGCAAATTTCTTGAAATTCGATTCAATTTTGATTCGACTCAACCAAATTAGTCAAGTGATTAAATTTAGGTCCGAATAAATGTGACCTGAATCAAAAGTGCTCCAATTTCCCAAAAAGTTGTTGATGACATTCTGGGTTTTCTTAGGACTTTTTGCAACTCATTTCTATCCCTTTAACGCCAATACAGCATTAGTAATCTTAAAGTAACAACGTTGTATATGGCTATGGGTAAATTCATGGCTGCTGGTGGTAACAGACTCTTTAAAGAGAACCTTTCACTACTCCTCAGATTCCTGTTTTATTAGCTTCATGCATTCTCCATGTAATAACAATTCTGGAGCGTTTATTCTTATGACTCTATGTAATGCCATTCCTTTATTATTTGCTCTAGAAGTTATGAATGAATTGCTATTAGTCTTCAGTAAGGGTACAGAGGGGAGGTAACCAGTTGGGGGGTGTGTACCTGCACAGACTGAATCTATCCAATCAGTGCTGCCATTATCAGACTGTGCAGGTACAGCCCCCAACTGGTTACCACCCTTCTGTACCCTTACTGCAGGCTAATAGCAATTCATTCATAACTTCTAGTAGAAATAATAAAGGAATGGCACAACACAGAGCCATAAAAATAGACGCTCCAGAATTGTTAGTACTTGGGGAATGCATGTAGCTATTAAAATAGGAAGGTGAGGAGTGGTGAAAGGTCCTCTTTAATAACAAACTGCACCGTAAGACTTTTTTATATTAAAAAGTGGTCTGAAAAATTTTAGTTTTTTTGGCAGCAAATGCCTACCAGTGTGTATACAGTGGCTAGAGTTATGGCATCCTCCTGCTTCATCTTTCATATCTTCTGATCTGAAAAATGACTGATAGCATTTGACTTAACTTTTCGGAAAATTTGGGTAAAATTCTATCTGTTTAGAATAAATTCAATCATCTGTAATCCTAACTCAATGCACACTAGTAGCCTATTTGAACCCAATGTTTGAGTTTAGTCTATGTCTTTTCCTTCAGTTATACGTTTTTTTGCTTTATTGCATTATGTTTCCTTTTGTGCATCAGTTTTTAGTTTGAGGTTGTGGTCTAATTTAACTGAAACCTGTCAGAATTCTAAAGCAACTAAAAAAAAACAGTTCATACAAGTCACACTTTGTAAAACAAGTTTTCTAAAGGGACAAAGGGGGTCATTTATTAAGCCCGGCATTTTAGACGCAGGCCTCTACTTGACTTTGGCGTATCCAGCGCAGTCTAAATGTAAGCCAGCTTCCTAAAACAAATGATGAATGAGATGGGCCTGCCGGCCCTTCCCCGCCCACACCTAGCATGAGTAGGGAAAAGTCGCAGATTGCGGCACAAATATCCTTTGTGTTGCAATCTGTGCCAGACATACTCCTAATATAGGTGTATTTCTGATCGTAAATGACCCCCAAAATGTTTCTCTATGTGATATCTATTTTTGAGACCTTAGTGGTGAGCATGTAGCAACAACATATAGTACAGTTGGGTGATTTCGTTTGTGCAGTTGGTGCTAATCCAGCAAAGTTACGGCACGTTTGCAAACAGAAAGAGGAACCAAAATGACACTTCTTACATATGTGTCCTTTTGTTTTTGAGAGGTTCATTTATAGTCATAGTCATGGTGAAACAGAAACTGTATATAAATTGTTGGAGCTCTGGAGTTTGTGCAAGTCAAGCCTAAAAACTGGCTAACGTGATTTAATTATGAAATAGCTAAAATATTTTTCTGAATTGAAGAAATCAGGTTAAGGCTACATTCACACGAATGTATTTTGTTTCCGTGTCCGTTCCAATTTTTTTGCGGATCGGATGAGAATCCATTCATTTCAAAAAATGCGTACAGCACACCATGTGCTATCCGCATCCATATGTCAGTTCCGTAGCCCTGCAAAAAAAATAGAACATGACCTAAACTTTTATTCCCGGGCCTGAGGGGGAGATGCATGGCACAAGTATTCAAAGAACACCAACAGAGATCTGTGTGCCATGTATCTTCTCCTTATGCCCTGCTCTGGGCATAACACAGAATATCAATTTCGGCCAGAGTATTTCCTTAAAATATCTAATTTTTGCATTTTGAAATGGTTGTTACAAGGCTGTCACAATTGAAAGATATTATGTTCAAGAAGAATTTTGGCTTCCAAAATTGGAGCAGATGTAGAACAGGTTACACTTTGATAGATTTAATTCCTGTATAAGACAATTCTGTAGAATTAGCGAAATTAATCATTAGCTGTTTAATATTTTCAAAAATATTTTAGGTATCCCTTGGGTTAATGACAGCTTTTGCACGAGAACCCCCTTCCACCTAGAACATATTGGTCCTTCTACCCTTTCAAAAAGTAGATAATTGTAGTCAGGGTTGGACTGGCCCACCAGAGTACCAGATGATCTTCTGGTGGGCCCAAGCTCAGACAATAATGGCCCCTAAAGATCCTATATACACAAAAAATGGGACTTCAGAATAGTTTCCTCTGGTGGGCTCAAGGGACTTAAGTCCGACACTTGTTGTAATACTATCACCTAGGGCAAATTATAATGGGTGTGATTATGTTTCCCAAGTTTCAACAAAAAAAACTTTATATTTTATGCTTTCCTATATGATATTTTTTTATTTTATGGATACTGGGCAAGGACAACGATTCATTGGAAGTCTGTCCTTGAACTGGATGTCATGAAAGAGTCTATGTGGTTTTAAAATATACATAAAATATTGTTTTTTGCCCATAAATGGTCTATGGGTTGAGTTTTTATCTGTAATCGTTAGTAAGTAATGGCGTCTTGTGTTTGTATTTATGACTGGTGTCTCTTATGGTAATTTTTAGAATATTCAGTCAGCCAGGAAACATTAGTTCCAAGTAATATAATCAATGTGTGTTTGGGAAGAAAATCTATCTTACATCACAGCAACATATTCTTGGAAATGTGGCAAATGAGTTGGATATTACTATTTATAATTACGTTAACTATGCATACACAGACTTCTCATTTACTCTCTGTGCGAGAAAAGCCAACAATTTAAAGGGGTTGTGTCTCCACTAAATGTTATTTTAAGATAATTAAGCATGAAAAACTAGTCACTTTTGTTACAAAAATGCTCAGATTGTGAGATATTCTCTTTCTTCATTATAATGAAGCCCCCTGGTGTTCAATCTGTATAGTAATGTGCACGTCCACGTACTGAGGTGGTCACACATGCTCAGTTCCATCTGTCAACTACCACCAAATTGCAAGCTGTGTCAGTTACAGGCAAAGAGATTCAGCAGAAGGGACATGTCTCTGAGCTTCAGCAGTGATAGCTGAGCTGTGATAGGGAGCGTGCTGCAGCAGAAAGAACACACTCCCTTGAGATAGGACACAGCTCCTGAGCTGCCAGCCTGAAGAGAATTTGTCAGAGCAGTTGGAGCAGTGAATGTGGAGATCTCTGGATCCATGTGAGGTACAGGGCTGGTTCTAGTTTTTTTTATTTTTTTATTTTTTTTTTTAGAAAAGATTGTCATGTATTATAATATGTGTAATTTTCATTTTTTCCATCAGTAATGGCATTTCCCCTTTTTAAGTGATGTATTAGAAATCACTATATACGTGTGCACTTTATCATTTCTAGACATATGTACTTTACTTATTATTATTAGTTTCAGTATACAATAATTGATTGGCTCAGGACATACATCACTTCCCGTCTCTCACGTGACAGTTAAAAAAGCAAAAAGCAAATATAGTTTTTGCTAGAACTAGGAGAAAAAATATAAATATTTCACAATATCACAAACATGAAAAAGGAAAAAAAAGAGATGCTTGCGTAATTTCTCTTTAAAGTTCAGGTGTCTTTTCAGAATAAGCTATTATGTGTTTAGACATGAGGAATAACACTATTTCTGGTCATTAGGTTACTTTTTTATATGCCTTTTACTTTCCGGTTTTGAGATCCAGCGGAAGATCTCAAAACCGGAGGAAAACGCATCAGTTTTGTCCCTATTCATTGTCAATGGTGATAAAACTGAATAAACCGGAACGAGTGCACCAGAATGCATTCCGTTTAATTTTGTTGCGTTCTCATGCTGGACACAAAACCGCTGCAAGCAGCGATTTTGTGTCCGGCATGGGTTACTGATCAAGACAGATCTGGCATGAAACACAATGTAAGTCAATGGTACCGGATCTGGCAATAAAACCAATGTAAGTCAATGGGAGCTGGATCTGTTTTTTTTTTTATTCATGTCCGAAAAAACGTATTCGTTTTTTCTTGATCGGTATCTTATGCTAATCTTGTTCATCTTGGAGATAAAACAACCGGATCCGCTCTGAACAGATGCAGACAGTTCTATTATTGACCCGAGGCGTTTTTGCTGATACCCTGCAAATCTAGTGGGTGGAGGCTAGTTGCTATGATGTCTCCCATACACTACACACAGAGAAAAGGAGATTCTGTTCTCCTGTGTCTCTGTAGCATACCATTAGAAGCAGTAGCAGCGACATATAGGATGTTATAAATCAGCATTGAGCAGGGTAGTTGTGCATCAAGCTTTTGAGTAAGGTAGAAAATGTCCTAGCACAGCAGCAGAGGTCCAGCGTGTTTCTCCTCTGTCTTTTTCCAGCAGATCCTCATTCTCTCTAGACTTCTATGAGCTGCAGCTGTACCCTGATCTTTCACTGAGGTGATAATAGGTCTTCACTAAAGATGGATTTTAGCAGTGATTTGAGAGTGATTGATCAGTGCAGGAGGTTGTGGGTGAGCAGTAGAGGAGTGTGATACGTGTAGAAAGAGGCACTTTTCTGTAATAAAGTATATTGCAACGTTTTTTTTATCCTCATATGTACTATTAATTTATAAATAAAAATGAAAACTATAAATAAATTAATGTACTTTTACTTTTTTTTTTTTATAGCAAACAGCAAGACCAACATTCTTTGCTCGTAAATTCGAAGCTGCAGTGAACCAAGAAATAATTGGGCAATTGGACTACTATCTGTATGGTAACTACCCATCCGGTACACCCGGCCTAAGATCATACTGGGAGAATTTGTATGACGAACCAGACGGCATCCACAGTATTAGTGACGTTATGTTGACCATGTTCCATTCATTCTCCCGCATGGGCCTCAAAAGAGCTGAGGGATCTCTGCACACTGATGGAGAAAACACTTGCCGGTAGGTTCATGCCTAAAAATGGCCAAATTAGAAATGATAATTGTTAAAGCCATGACAAAAAATGCAAACTCAAAGACGTGTATTTTTGGAGGTTTGGAGATGAGAGGCCAGGAGAGGGAATTAGTTTAGATTTGGTTCTCCATTTACAGTAGTGAACATACCCACTGTCTGGTTTGTCAGAAGTCAACTAATGTGGCACTGAATGCATTCGGATGGGAGTGAGGTACTAAATGCAAGCTTGTCTAAGAGAGTCCTGGTATCCAATGCAAAAGATGTTAGACAGAAGACTGCTACCTTCAGAGTTTTTCTGTTTAGCTATAGACTCTGCATAGGTGCACAAAGGTAACAAAAATGGCATGAATTGTGTCTTGTGAACCTAGCTTTAAGCAGGCCATTCTCATTAGACAACATCCAAGGTGTATGGTGTGTCCCAATGTTCCTCAATCATCACATGTCAAGGAAAAGAAGGATCAGGCTTTTGGATTTCAACAAGCCCTATTCTTTTGTTCTCAGGGATAAGAGGTCCTAGAGCAACCTGGCAGTGACCTTCTCTACTATCTCCATTCAGAACACATTCATGGCCAAGACAAGCGTGCACGTGTATGGGGGTGGTCAGGAATAATAGCTGCCTAAAGAGTGTTCAACATGGCCAGCTTTTTAGTTCTTGATTTCTTCATTGCCTTCATTTCTGTGGGCCATTCACATATTTTTCAAACGATGCCAGTATATGCTAAACTGATCAGTAGATGTTTAAGTCAAGTTATTCTTAATTTTGCAACTTGCAAATCTTGGCAACGCATTTCAGAAAGATTTCAGCTAGACTCATATAACTAACTCCGAAACCGTTTGCTCAGCAAGATCTTTAATTGAAATTAGGGTATGACGGTTCAAGAACTGGGAGTTGGCGTACATCAATTATCCTGCTACAAAATTAATTCCATGGGTGATGCCATTAGTTTAAACTGAAGGATGCCTGTAGAAGTATCATCTCCAGATGCTGGTCTCCATTAGTATATTACCGGGGAAACGCAATCTGTATGCAGAACGTTTATGGTTTTGGTTGTACACCAAAAGGAGCTCGCTAACAATTTACGCACACAGTCGCCAAGGTCAGCTCAATAATATCAACCATTCTGCCGTGCTATAACCACTTTAACACTGATGTCCAGAACAGCAATTATGAGGCACTCCAAGACCCTTCATGTGCACATCAACAACCTTCTTGTCTGGCTGCATATCTAAAGAGAAGCTGACCGGCCGTCAATACCACATCTTTGTCCTTAACAAATTCCTATTCATTCTCGTCAAACGCCCCATCGATCTCTGCATCACTGTGCGGGTTGGAATCCTTAAGCATGGCCGTGAGGCCAGGAATATTAAAATTTGGCTGTGAAATTATTGAGATATTTCCATCATTTATTTTGCTAGAGCTGCCAAGGCGAGATATTCCAGGAGTAAATGTTTACCACTGCACATGCTAATAAAGTACAAGGCTGGTTAGTATTCTGTGCGGCAGGTGGGGTTCCGCTTATATTGGCCGCAGTGATTTGCTTGCAGCGTCTTTGAGGAGTCCATCAATGTCAGTCTTGTTTGTAGCTGCAGCAAACATAAAAAGAAATCCATCCAGATGTTCTGTATCTTTACAGCATTATTCTATAAACTAATGAAACATTTTATGGGGGTCTTGTTAGGCTGGATGTATACAATATCTGCAGACTTTTACTTTCTTCTCATTATTTTGAGTTACTCGGGTGGTATACGACACATCTGTTCAGTATCTGCTTCACAAATCACCTCACGAAGCAGATGGAAAGCAGGAATTTATTGGACAGGAATATATGACTAGAAAATGTGAAGATAAACCATGAACATACTAAGGGTACTTTAACACTTGCGGTAGGATGGATCCTGCAGGCTATTCAGCCTGCCGGATCCATCCTGCCGCAAGTGCCCGTGCACTGCCGTGTTTCCGCTTCATCCCCATTGACTCTAATGGGGCGGGGCGGAGCTACGGAGCAGCACAGCAGTGCACTGCCGGAGATAGCCGGACTAAAAGTCCTGCATGTCCGGCGATCTTTGCCGTGCACTGCCATGCTGCACCGTAGCTCCGCCCCGTCCCATTATAGTCAATGGGGATGAAGCGGAAGCACGGCAGTGCACGGGCACTTGCGGCAGGACGGATCCGGCAAGTGTAAAAGTAGCCCTATACATCCAAACAAACGATGTAGGAACATGATTGAGGCCTAAACCAGACACATCATCCAGTCACCTATGGCACAGATGGTACTAATCTAACTAGGCCTTGCTGCTTCCACTGTACAATTGGTACCGTAGTCACACCATTTGATTGGGTGGGTGAAAGGATTAATAGAATAGATAGATAGATAGATAGATAGATAGATATAGATAAGTAGTAGATGGATACTAGATAGATAGATATTAGACAGATAAGGATAGATAGATAGATAGATAGATAGATAGATAGATAGATAGATAGATAGATAGATAGATTAGGATTAGATAGAAGATAGATATTAGATAGAATTAAAAATAAAGATAGATAGATAGATATTAGATGACAGATAGATAAATAGCAGATATATGATAAATATAAATATTAAATAGTGATATCACATATATATATATATATATATAGAGAGAGAGAGAGAGAGAGATATTAGATAGATAGATATTAAATGGACGGACAGCTGGACACACTGATGAAAAATATGACATATTTCAACAGTATCTTCTCATTATAACTTTGTAGTTCCCCTGGAATACACATTCTGTAACACTGCTGTCCCCTCCATCTAAAGGAAGATTAACATCTGCCAGTAGCAAGGCCTGAACCTTTTTCTGTTTTTCTCATTTTGTTCCACTTTCCAGGTACTATCCCATGGGCCATCCAGTGTCAGTCCATCTTTATTTTCTCGCTGACCGCTTCCAGGGTTTCCTTATTAAACATCATGCCACTAATCTTGCAGTCAGTAAACTTGAGACATTGGAGACCTGGGTGATGCCAAAGAAAGTCTTTAAGATTGCCAATCCTACGAGTGATTTCGGGAGACTGCAGTTTTCTGAGGTGAGTTAACAGCAAATATCAAAGCACAATATTTTCTAATGGTAAAAGCTTGTTTTTTTAATGGTTAAAGTGAACCTGTCCTTGGATTTCTACAGCCCTGAGAGCAGGATATGATAGAGGGAGAGAAGCGACGTTCTGTGATATAGAGGTTTATATGATTTGAGGCAGGATTTCTGAGTGAAAAGCAGAGTAAGGCTACTTTCACACTAGCGTTTTTTGCGGATCCGTCATGGATCTGCAAAAACGCTTCCGTTGCCATAATGCAAGAATGAAGCGTTATTCTGTCCGCGATGAGAGCGCAACCAAACAAAACGGAATGCATTCTGGTACACTCCATTTCGTTCAGTTCAGTTTTGTCCCCATTGACAATGAATGGGGACAAAACTAAAGCGATTTCCCTGCTATTGAGATCCTATGATGGATCTCAATAGCGGAAAGGGAAAACGCTAGTGTTAAAATAGCCTGAATCCTAACAGGACTCCTGAAGGAGTCAGTGAGAGTCCTGATTACTCCGCCCACACACAGTAATTGACAGCCTTCTGTGTACTCACACTGATAAACGGAGGGCTGTCAATCATCCTGTTGGGTGGTGTATTCAGGACTCTCCAGTAGATATTTATACTTCAATATGACATAACCAAGAAAAAATAAAAAAAATACACAAATAGAAACACTTCAGAAACAGAGTCTTCAGAAACAGAAACACCTACAATTTTCAGAAACACCTACAATCTTCAGAAACACCTAGAATCTTCAAAAACAGAAACACCTACAATCTTCAGAAACACCTAGAGTCTTCAGAAACACCTACAATTTTCAGAAACACCTAGAGTCTTCAGAAACAGAAACACCTACAATCTTCAGAAACACCTAGAGTCTTCAGAAACAGAAACACCTACAATCTTCAGAAACACCTAGAGTCTTCAGAAACAGAAACACCTACAATCTTCAGAAACACCTAGAGTCTTCAGAAACAGAAACACCTAGAGTCTTCAGAAACAGAAACACCTACAATCTTCAGAAACACCTAGAGTCTTCAGAAACAGAAACACCTACAATCTTCAGAAACACCTAGAGTCTTCAGAAACAGAAACACCTACAATTTTCAGAAAAAACCTAGAGTCTTCAGAAACAGAAACACCGACAATTTTCAGAAACACCTAGAGTCTTCAGAAACACCTACAATCTTCAGAAACACATAGAGTCTTCAAAAACAGAAACACCTAGAGTCTTCAGAAACAGAAACACCTACAATCTTCACAAACACCTACAGTCTACAGAAACATATAGAGTCTTCAGAAACAGAAACACCTAGAGTCTTCTGAAACACCTACAGGTTCAAAGGGCATTGAAGTTCAAAGGTCAAAGTAACCAAGATGGAGGAGCTCTACTGTTCAATTTCTTAGTATTCTGCGTGGTAGTAGGTGGCACCTCAGAGACCATTAAAGGCACTTTGTGCATTTGATCAATGCCATATGTGAATCTGGACACATTCAGTGGTGGGTCTACCATGTGGTAGTGGCCCCAAACCTCAGTTCATGGGGCGCTTCCACTTTTCTTGAAGCATGATTCTTCTAATGAACCAGTTTGTGAGTAAACCCTAATCATATTCCCACATTGACTAGTTAATGTTTACAAGCTTCTAGAAGAAACAGTTTTACCTGGGAAACAATGATCCCTCTCCTCCATGCAAATGGTCTTTGTTGGCTTCCACCCAGAGGCAAAGCCCTGTCCCTCATACTGTAGCTTTGGAAAGTGAAGAAATAATGTAGAAAGTGTACGGTGTTCCCATGACACAAAAACCTCAAGTCGTTCTGGACATTACATCTTCAAAACCACCACCAGTGCTAGCAGGCTCAGTGGAGGAACTGTTCTTGAAAAGATGGACAGTAAGATAGGGCACTGATTTAATCCGAGGAATGGCAATCTCCACTATGGGGCAGTAGATGAGCACTTAAAGGGCATCTGTCAGCAGATGTGTAATGAAACTGTCTGACCTGTTGTATAGGCATCTGTGTTGGTCCAATGTTCATATGGGGTTGTTGCCGTTGTACCTAGAGGCTCAGCTCTCTCTGGAACTGACACGCACTTTGATTGACAGGGCCAGACAGTGTAAACGTCATCACTACTCCTAGGCCCTGTCTATCAAAGTGCAGAGGGTGCGATAGTTAAAGAGAGAGCAGAGACTCTTGGTGTAACGGCAACGCCCCCATTGCTCCTAGAGGCTCCTTTGCATATATCGCAACTTCATTTTTTTCAGCACTAAGGGCACATATGTACATGGGACCAACACAGATGTCTTCAGCTGCCAAGCGCACATGTAACAGGTCATCCATCTGTCAGCAGATTTGTACCTATGACACTGGATGACCTGTTACATGTGCGCTTGGCAGCTGAAGACATCTGTGTTGGTCCCATGTACATATGTGCCCTTAGTGCTGAAAAAAATGAAGATGGACATATAAAAATTAGGGAACTTTTTGTAATTGCAGGATAAATACAGTTATGTGGTTGAAGAACCTATTTCCCTGTACTATGCCAGCAAATGATGTACAGTGCTATGATATAAGTATTTAGTATTCAGCTCCAACCGGAAATTAATTGGGCACATTCTTTTTACTATCAATGTGGCCAACATAACAAATGGCGATCGTGATTGAGCAATTAAGAAAGACCAATGTAGAGCTCAGACTTTTGGTGTGTGTGGCAAATCCCAGACATTAATGTTCCATTAAGGAGATTAATGCTTTGTTGCTGCTGTTTATCAAAGTGTCTGCCGGTTGACTTTTAATTCCCTGAAGTGATAAGTTATCACCGCTATAATTTTTCCCACTTTTTACTTTCATTGGTTTGTTACTGTTCAGTTTACTTCACCCGATATATAACGCCTCTCCGCATGAAGCTATATGTTTCTTGAGCTTCTTGAATTGTCCAGTGTCGAAGGCTTACAGAAGACCTATCATCTCTCCTGAAATGTCTTTGTAACTATTTGTATTCCCCATGTAATAATGATTCTGGAGCATCTATTCTTATGATTCGATATTTTGCCATTCCTTTATTGTACCTGCTAGAATTTTTAAATAAATTGCTAGCAAATTGCAATGAAGATCTTTTTGGTGTTACCATTTGGGGGGGTGTCACTTCACAGTCTAACACTATCCAATCAGTGCTGTGCAGGGTCACACCTCCAACTGGTAACACCCATCTGGACCTTCATTGCAAACTGTTCTAGTAGGAACAATAAAGTAGAGTAAAGAATAAAGTAAAGAATACATCTATATTATCCTAAGAAATGTATAGATATTTTTTTATCATCAAAAACCCTTTAATGATAGTTTGTATTTTAAAAGTGGCCAAGTCAATGGAAACACCATTGGCTTTGGCTTATGTTTAATGTGAGCCCCCGGACAATAATAGGGGTTGAATTTATAGCCTTGACACTATTTAGCACGTACTTAAAAGGATTGTTCAGGTTTGTTTGTTTCTTGCCCCCCCCCCCCCCGGCCATCAATACCTATGGAGAAATCAATATTGACCTACTTCCCACTGCTTGGTTCTGGCTCTTGAGCTGTCGTCAGCTTCCTACACTGATAGTTTACATGGCCTGCTGTGGCCAGTCATTGGCTGCAGAGGCACACATGACCCCGTCCATGTAGGAAGATGACAGTCGGGGACCTTGAGTTCAGTGAAGACAGCCTGGTAGCCGGAACAAAGGTGAGCATGGATTTCTCCACAAGTTATAATGGCTGGAGGCCAGATTTTAAAAAAAGCAAAAAAAAAACAGGCAACTCCTTTAAGAATAATAAGGTCCCTGGTCACCTTCTGAGACTTATTGTCTTCGCTTCCCCCACTCTAGAGGCCTTATCTAAACTAGTTATGCCGATCTCAACAATAACCATAATAGAACACAACTAATGTCTCCAAATGGGAGTCGGACTTGGGCTCTACATTTTCTGATACGTAATGGAAGCAAATCTACAAATAAAAAAGTGCCCAGAATACATTAATGCTTGAAACATCATATAAAGTGCTACTCTGCTGGTACTCGGTCCCCTCCCATATAGCCCACCTCCCTACCTGTTTTAGAGGTCGCCCTTCTCTAGGTGATGTATTAAACATCTGGTGGGCTTGTCCCAGAGTGAAAAAGCCTTGGATTTCAGTTTTCAACCTCATTCACTCGTTGACTGGCTTCAATATTAAGAAATATCCTTGGGAAGCATTACTCAATAAACAGATCCCGAGAATTCCCCCACACCACAGTGATTGATACGTTTTTTCTTCCTGGCCACCAAGCAGACTAGAGCTCCACCTTTGATTTTCTTAGTTGATGGCCGCATTTAAGTGTACGGAACTCACGCCCATATACATTTTATTTGCTGTTTGCCATCTTGCGAGAGTCCCTCCCGGTGCCCCTCTCTCTCCCCGCAGTTTGTCATTGGTCTGTCTCCCCTGTTTGTTCTGTCTGTCTGTTACCTGGGTTTTCCCATTGGCTGTGATGGCCCCATCTACAAGACGGTGTAGTGAAGAATACCACCATATACTGTTGATGCTTCTGTCCAAAATCTTCTCCTTTATGCGTCTGGTCTTTTCTTATGTTTTTCCTTTTGCATCGACCCTCTTTATTCCCCTCAACATTGGCTTTTATTTGTTATCAGTGTTACAAAATGTTGAAAAACATTCAATAAAATATTTTGTAAAAAATAATAAGTCCCCAGGGTTTATTATGTACATTTTTATCTTGTCTGAGAGCAGAGACCACCACCATTTTCCCTTACATCCTGAAGGAGTGATTATGTAGTCAATATCTGAGTATTCTTTGACCAGTCTAGGATATTTCTATACCATAAAGGGGTAGTCTGAGGAGGAAAACCCCTGTCCAAGCACTCTATCGTGTCTTATGGACATCATAGAAATGGGTTCCCTGCAAGGAGAGCTATAGAAACGAGAGCTGCTCTGGCTCCCGTTTTAACAAACCTAGCCCAACAAGACCTTACACAGACAGGCATTATTTGAATGCCCAGCCTGTACTGATAGATTTCCCTACACAGTAGAAGTATTTACTACTGGAAATACTATGAAACATATGTAGGCAGAGCAGTAAAAGCAAGTGCACTTAACCCTCTGTAGATGCATTAAAAGGGCATTCCAGTTGTTAGAAGTTATCCCCTATCCATAGGATAGGGGGATAACTATTAAATGGGTAAGGGTCCTACCACTAAGACCCCAACGAATCACAATAACGGGGGCCGCATACCCCCTGCAGCCCCCTGAAATGAATGGAGCAGTCTGCCGGGCATGCATGCTGCTGCTTTATTAATTTCTATGGGAGTTCCACAGATAGTAGAGCAGAGCGCTCAGCTAGCTCCGGAATTCCAATGGAAATTAATGGAGCTGCTGTACGCATGTGCAACAGGCCACTCCGTTCATTTCAGGGGAGCTGCAGGGGGTACTCTGTTCTCATGATCTGTGGGGGTCATAGTGGTGGAACCCCCACCAATCTGATAGTTATCCCCTATCCTGTGGATAGGGCATAACGTCTAACAACCGGAATTCCCCTTTAAAGGGTTTGCCCGGGCTTAATCATATTAATGACTTATCTGCAGGATAGGTCATCAATATCAGATCGGCGGGAGTCCGACGCCCGGCACCCCTGGCAATCAGCTGTATGAGGAGACAGCGCATGAAGTGCGCACATGCCATCTCTCTTCTCTTCACCGCTGCTGATCATGACAAAGACCATAAAGACGTGCGCGCCGTCTCCTCATACAGCTGATTGGCGGGGGTGCTGAGTGTCGGACCCCCGCCAATCTGATATTGATGACCTATCCTGAGGATTGGCCATCGATATTATAAAGGCCGGTCAACCCCGTTAATGACTGCTATTAGTTGTTGTCATCCAGCCTCAGTGTAAAGAGACCTCGACAACATAAAAATAACTGAAAAAAATGATAAAAGAATATACACAAGAGGAAATTTTCCAGAATAATATTTCAATGTACTGTCTATGATTCTGGGATGGTTGCTCTAAAATCTATTGTGTATGTTTTTCCTGGGCCTGTGGAACATTTAATTACCTTGCTGTTATCTAACAGTAGCATCAGTGGCATAGTCTCAAATGTGTGCTCGGGAGAGGTGGAAGCAGAGCTCTAATTGGTTGTCCTATTGTCTGCTTGGTTGTTTAATGAAAGATGGCTTCATGGAATTACACAATTTAAAGTCATCATTAGAGGTTGTAAGGCTGTTGTTATTGCAGCCTGAAGAAATCCAGTTCACTATTGACTTTAGTTTTGCCTTTTCAGACAAAAAGTTCGCACAAAGTTTTCCTGATCTGCTGTAAAGCTGGTTAGCTGGGGTTTGTCACTTTTCCGAGAGCTTTTTACTGATGACCTATCCACTGGATATGTCATCGGTATCTGATCGGTGGGAGTCCAACACCTGGGACCCCCGCTGATCAGCTGTTGTGAGTTCCACAACCTTCTCTCAGCTCACTAAGCACAGTGACCTACATTGTATAGCGGCTGTGCTTGGTATCGCAGCTCAGCCCCATTCACTTCAATGGGGTTGAGCTGCGTCTAGGCCATGTGACCGATGAACGCGATGTCACATGGCCTGGGGAAAGCTGGAGAAGGGTGCGATGCTACTCAAACAGCTGATAGGCAGGGGTCCTGGGTATCAGTCCCCCACCCATCAGATACTGATGACCTATGCAGAGTATAGGTCATCAGTAAAAAGCTCTTGGAAAACCCCTTTAAGGAATATTTTAGTCTTAAATTAAAGGGGTTGTCCAGGATTGGGGAGATTGGTCTAATACTACTAAACTGACATACACATTACAAACATGCATGTACTACTTTTTGAACATATTTCCCAAGCCCCGTTTTCATCCAGGAAATTCTTGGCCGGAAGTGACTGTTTTCTTGTATTCTTGTATGGAGGGGCGGTAAGTAGGCCAGCCGACATTGTGCTAAGCCCCGCCCCTCCAGTCCGGTGACGTCACCAGGCATGGAGCTTTTTAATGAATAGAGGAGGAATATGTAAGAGGATCGATAGAGGAGTGGACGATGTTCAGGAGGCATGAATATGTATGAGTGGGGCGGGTGCAGGACACTATACAGAAGCACAAGGGGGGGTCAGTCAGCACGTCCCTGTATGCAGGTGCACGTAGCCATGGCAAAATATACATACAAACACAGAAATGCAACAGCACTCTGCAACCAGCACTCTGCCCTGCCTCTATGCTAGAAGCTATCAGAGGTCGTTAGTGTACATTTTGATCAAAAAGTAATAAGCCACTCGCCACGCCAAGGCCGCCTCTATGAGTGGTCCTAACGCTAAATCCTACCTGTTATGGGCCATGACAACCACATAGAATCCAGGGAGTGCGGGCCCAGCATGCATGCTAGGATCAACCGTGCTTATTAACCCTTTCTGGTGCCATAACAGCCTCCATTAGATCCAGGGATGCAGGTACCAACATGCATGCTGAGCCCACTGTGTACTTTTCCTGGAGCCAGATGGCTATTAGTAGGTACTTTAAATGCAAGTTCAGTTTTACACTTACTCTGATTAAAACCAACCTCTAGGGCAGGCAAACTAGTCAGGTGTGCACTACTGAAAGGAGGCCGCCACACCTCCAGCATATACTACATAGAAACAGAAGGCGGGGTCAGTCAGCACGTCCCTGTATGCAGGTGCACGTAGTCATGGCAAAATATACATAGAAACACAGAAATTCAACAGCACTCTGCAACCAGCACTCTGCAACCAGCATTCTGCCCTGCCTCTATACTAGAAGTTATCAGAGGCGTTAGTGTACATTTTGATCACCTGTGATAACTTCTAGTATAGAGGCAGGGCAGAGTGCTGGTTGCAGAATGCTGGTGGCAGAGTGCTGGTTGCAGAGTGCTGTTGCATTTCTGTGTTTGGGTGCAGGACGCTATGTTAGACTGTAGAAACCGGGAGATGCCGTGCTGCGCTTGGACCCGTAGTGCGGCAGGAAGTGATCGCACCGATAAACAGATATGTGAACAATCTGTTGGGGACTATAGGAGCCATGCTCCAGCGTAAAAGCTATTATTGGTGGCTGTTTAGGGATAATGGAAGTGGCAGTAGGGGAATTAGCAGCAGGGATTAGCATTGGTTGCGATTTTAGCAGCAGCTATACGGTACAGAACACCTTTATATCCACTAGTTTCCTCATTATTGGGTAGACTATAGAGCTTTCTAATGCATGAGCAGGAGATTGGATATCACAAGATGTTTTTTCAGTATTATCAATTGGTACTGGCTCAGGGAAGTCAACCTTGGCTAGCCAAAAAAACTGCTGTCTGTTCCTAGACCATGTGATGTCACGTTCATTGGTCACATGGCCTAGGCGCAGCTCAGTCCTATTCAAGTGAAAGGTCCTGGGCTGCAGTACCAAGCACAGCCAGAATAGAATGGACAGCACTGTTCTTGGTAAGATGTGAGGAGGCCGCAGCACTCAGCATAACGCTTTTTTAAACAGCTGATTGACAAGGTGCTGGAAGTCAGACCCCTCGCCTTTTTGATATTGATGACCTATCCTGAGGATATGCCATCACTATCAAAGTTAGGAGAAACCCCTTCAACCTAGCATGGCAAACTCTGCCTCTCAAATTTTTTATCATCTAATTCTAAACCTTTATACTATGCAGATGTTTCATTCTCAACATTATCACCCTGTCATATATCCAACTATATTGGGACTTAGCCAATTTTGGGACTTTAATCATAGGTCAGTTTGATCAGGTGTATCTCAGCCCAATGTCACCACATCTACCATGGGATAAAATAATTTATGCATACATTGTTGTGGTGGGTGATATATCTCCCTCTTCACATTGACCTCTATTGACAATGCTTAGTAGGTCATTGGTTAATCAATGCTAGTGAAGGTTAAATCTCATCACAGTATTCCATCTAATGACATGTTACATCTTACAATATACACTCCTCCGAGCAGTTTACCATGGGGACCACAACTGTACTCTGATCTCTCTGTCTATTCTCATGTTTTCAGCCCAGCAGTATCAAATTAGCTGCCAGCCTTTGTCACAAAATAACTTATCTGTGGTCATTTCCTTTGGGGTTTCTATAGACAAGTGATCAATAAGGACAAACAAGAGAAGTCATTTTTTTGTGTTTCATATGGCAATTATTTTCATGTCAACTGGAATTTTCATAGACAATGATAAGGCCGTGAGGGTCAGGGGCTTATATCAGCACCTTTTTTGCAGTTATTTTTACATTTTTGTGCATAAAAATAAGGGAATTGTCCGATCATTAAAGCGACAATATCATAAAAAATTTCTTAGCACATATTAACAGTCTATATGTAAATACCATACCCATCAGCCTCACATCAGACCCCATCAGCCTCAGATCAGACCCCCAATTAGACCCTATCAGCCTCAGATCAGAACCCCCCTCCAGCCCCACTCAACCTCAGATTGGACCCCCAGCCTCATCAGCCTCAGATCAGTCAAGCAATCAGATCCTTTCAGCCTTGGATCTGACCCCCAGTCCCCATCAGACGTCAGATCAGACATTTTAAAAAAATAAAATAAACTTACCTAGCTTGCTCCAGATGGCGCCGCATATCCAGGACTCACCATTCTATCACTTCTTCTGGGTCCCACTGTGTAGTGTCACCTGATGGCGCACAGTTTCAGTTCATAGTGCGCACCTACGTGCACTACATCCTGCCGCTTTGTGCGGTCAGGACACCATAGTGGGACCCGGAAGAAGGCCCTCACCTCCCCGTGCCTCCCACATGCTAATAACCGCTTCCTTAATGGTTGTTGTCATTAGCATTTAGACTATTACAGAGTCACTGCCTCTCTTTCCCTATTTTGTTACATATTTTTCGCTTTATAAGATGCACCTGATGATAAGATGCACCTGATGATAAGATGCACCTAGGTTTTAGAGGAAAAAAATATTTTTCATCAGTCCTCAGAACAGACCCCCAATCTTCATCACACCTCCAAATTAGACTTTTAATCTTCATGAGACTTTAGATCAGACCCCCATATTAGACCTCAGATTAGATCCCCATATTAGACCTCAGATTAAATCCCCATATCAAATCTGTCAGGCCCCTAATGTGGTCTCTCCTGCAGTCACCAATCCTTGGTTTTCTCCAGGCCCACGCTGCACTGTGACCTGACTGCTTACAGCATCAGGTCATAGTGACTGCACTAAATCCTGACACTATATGCAGTGAGGATACTGCAGCGTGGTGTCTAGAGGAAGACCAGGGAGCAGTGAGTACCGCTAGTGCTAGCAGCTCTGCAGTCACCGCTGCACACACCTCTTGCATATTAGGGAGCCCTGAAGCACTCACTAGTATTCGCTTTATAAGATACACTGCCATTTCCCCCCACTTTTCGGAGAAGTGCCTCTTATGAAGTGAGCAATACGGTAATTTACTTTTTTAACAAAAAAGGGTGGATGGTTTTCTGGATATAAATTTTAAACATCATTCCATGTATGTAACTTCCTGTTCTGGTTCCTCTTTGTTTGGACAGCAAACAGCTTTGCCCTTTCTGAGTCAAAACTACCAGAGAGAGCCCCACTGTAGTGACACAATTAGAGCATCACACATTATGCTAATAAATACTATGCTCTTGTAAGGGCATCTTTATTTAGGCATATCCGGAGAACATTATTGCTGTCATACTGTCATTCCAATTCTACACCTACTATTATCATGAGGATTACTCTTCAGATAATATGTTTTCCTCACAGCAGCAATAAACTGAACATGGATCACCTATCTTTATAAGAGGTCTTATCATTTGACTGCTACAGAAAGACAAGATTTTGTATTTCATTTTCCAATGGTATAGTACTACTAAGATGAAAAGGAAAAAGGCAAAATTGATAGAAAAAAATTAATATTGAGTTTAAAAAAAGAACCCTGTCACTCACAGACTTTGATTTTAAAATCTTCCTCAGGAGACATGATCTTCCCTTACCTCTTATTATACTATAGAACTTTAGAAGATGGGTGACTCTGAATAGGTTGAAAAGTCTTTGACACAACTAAAGGCTGAGAGAGGCCTTTTGCCGACTAACCAAGCAGTTGCCCTTTAGTTCAACTCTGTCAGATACCTACCCAGTATCCCATAAACTTATCCCCAGTTTTCTATACTTTTCTAGATTCTCTAGCCACACCCCAAATATTCTCCTCTCTAACACCCTTAAAACGACTTCCTTACAAACTATCCAACCATATTTTAATTAATACTTTTACAGACTAGAAAGTACCTAAGCTTTACTCTCTTATAGATGATCGCAACTCTAGTCATCTCTCTTTGCTTGGCCTCATGCACACGACCATGTCCTTATTGTGGTCCACAAACCACTGATCTGCAAAATGTGTAATCTGCATTTTTCTCACTTCCATTCCTTGAAATTACTATTTCTTATCCCTCTTAATTGGAAATTTCAACAACCTCCCAGTATTCAGGAGTGGTTTATCAAAGGTTGATATGATATGCAGAATGGAAGAGCTCCTAAGCTGGAAATTATCCAATCATAGCAGATTTCAAAAGCTCTGGCATCCTTGGCTACTTTTTCATTCCCAAAACTCTCACTATCAACCTGATCCACCCTTCCCATCCTAATGCCTCCTAGTCATGCCTTGAGTACTAATGAGCTATGGACCCCCTTTTTTTTCGTTGCATTCTCTTTGTGCTTAGTTACGGACTGATGTCCTTCTTCATAATGACCGTCAATTGACCATACTCTAGGTAAGCATTGTATAGTTTTAATATTCGTACATTTTGGGAACTTTGCACATAGTTATTCTTTGTACATGCCTTTCTTTAACTTTTTGGCCCTCTCCTAAGTTTTATGGTTTCATTACCATATGTCATGTCGATATTTTTGGAACTACTATGCGTTTCCCATTTCTACAATGACATATGATATTTGTTTAAGTATACCACATTTCACATCGCCACATATTAACTGGGGATGTGTTGACATGAAGTGAAAACTGTATGGGGACGGTCATGACTCGGGGTAGAAATCTGCCCTTGTAAAAGGACCCTAACTGTTCTGAATTATTTAGGCCTCAAACAGTAAAATTGAACTGTAAATAACCCCCCTGCCCTCTGCCGCTACTGTCTTAGTCTACACAGTTAGGCCCCTTTCACTCGAGCGAGTTTTCCTCGCGGGTGCAATCTGTGACGTGAACGCATTGCACCCGCACTGAATCCTGACCCATTTATTTCAATGGGTATTTCTACATGAGCGTTGTTTTTCACGCATCACTTCTGCTTTGCGTGAAAATCGCAGCATGTTCTATATTCTACGTTTTTCACGCAGCCCTAGCGCCATAGAAGTGAATAGGGCTGCATGAAAAACGCATTGCATCCGCAAGCAAGTGAGGATGCAGTGCGTTTTTCACTGATGGTTGCTAAGAGATGTTGTTTGTAAACCTTCCGTTTTTTCACACGCGTGAAAAACACATCAAAAGACATTGCATCCGCGCGGAAAAAACTGAACAACTGAACGCAATCGCAGACAAAACTGATTGAACTTGCTTGCAAAATGGTGCGAGTTTCCCTGAACGCATCCGGACCTAATCCGTCATGCTCGTGTGAGTGAAAGAGGCCTTAAGATGACAAGTGGGCTACAGGATATGTCAGCTTATTGTATATATGCTGGTAGCCAATGTAAAAACTTAACATTTTCCAGATTTTTTTTTATGGGTTGTCACATAAACAGCACCACACAAAAAAAAGAAGCAAAAATACTTTAAAGAAAATAAAAACCTAATTTTAATTAATATGTCATTTCTGATGATACCAATGTTATCACATTTTGATGAAAGTAAATGTATCCATTCTGTATAGAGCCACTATTGGTAGGGATTAGAACGCTCCATCACTTGTATATAGTCAGGAACCAGGTCATGATCAACCCTTATAAATAGGAGCTCATGCTACCTAACGCAATAAGACTCTGGTTTCTAGTGCACTTGATTTATTCTGCACATTCCAGAGGAAAACATAAAACAATGTTCCAGTATAAATCATTTTTATCAATAAAAAACAGACGAAAGTAATATTTCTTATCTTATGTATGGGTCACTGTACAGACTTAATGTGAGCCTTATTTGAATTTGTATAGATGGTAAATGAATTATTTATTTTGCACTGCATTAGTCGCCTCTCATGCTTAAAATTAATTACATTCATTGTATGTTTTTTGTTTTTTTTTCCAGGCGGGAACTGAATGGGACGCCAAAGAAAGAATATTCCGGAATTTTGGTGGCATTATGGGGCCTATGGATGAGCCAATTGCAATGCAGAAATGGGGAAAGGGGCCCAACATAACAGTTACTGTCGTGTGGATTGACCCCGTAAACGTCATTGCTGCTACATATGATATTCTTATTGAATCCTCTGCGGAATTTACTCATTACAAGCCTCCTCTGAACCTGCCTCTCAGGCCTGGCATCTGGACTATTCGGGTTCTTCATCACTGGGTTCCTGTAGCCGAAACTAGATTTCTCATAAGTCCGCTTACTTTTTCCAACCGGCAACCCATTAAAAGTGGTAAGTGCAAAAATGAATGAATGTGGCACTGACTGCATTATCATATGACAGTAGACTCCAACCTGTGGCACTCTAGCAGTTGTCAAAGCAGAACTCCCATCAAGCATTGACAGCCGCAGGAGATCCACAGGTTGGTGGCCACTGTCTATATCAATAGTATAGACTGCTTGTTTTGTTAAGATTTTTTAAGGAATTACTGGAGGTTTCTTGCAAAAAATCTTTATTTTTTTTTTACTTCGGGTTACGGGGGAACCCTTTTTTCATTTAATCAGACTTTTGTGTACTATGAGCACATTTAGGCAACTGCTGCAACATAATGCAATACTAATCCCGCTTAGCAGGAGAACCAGCTGGCAAATATCTTATAATAACAATAGATTTAAAAGGCTTTTCCTCTAATTCTTACGATTTCTTATTTTTCACACAAACTAGTTATGTGTTTTGCATTTTTTACTCATATTTTTCACAGGACTCGTCTTTCTTTATACTGTGTTTCCGAAATCACAGTATTTTTAGAACATTTAATTCACATTCTCATTTCATTTCTCATCATTTCCGTAATATTTTGTTACTTTTGCAGTTGATCTCTTGGGACATCAGGAACAATGTGATAGCCTCATGTTCCCTGCCAATGTTCTAGAGTAGGGATGGCCAACCTGCGGCCCTCCAGCTGTTGTCAAAACTACAACTCCCAGCATGCCCAGAGAGCCTACAGTAGGGAATGGTGGGAGTTGTAGTTTTACAACAGCTGGAGGGCCACAGGTTGAGCATCCCTGTTCTAGAGGCAGCTTGGTTGCTTTCACTAAGGTTAATCCATTCCTGTTAGGGTAGGTACATGCCTCCACTGAACTGCTGGAACAGCCTGCTGGAGTTCACCAGATCCGGACCAGCCAGATACTGCTGTTCACTGCTGAACCCCATTTACTAAAATTGGATCTGGTGAGTATCCATCTGCTTTCCGGCAAAATACTGGCTTTAGGCCGGACAAAAACCATTGCATACAATGCTTTTTGTCCTGACCAAAATCGGGAATTATGCCAGAAAGCTGCCAGATCCCATTGTTGTTGATGGGGTCCAGCAGTGAACAACAGTATCCGGCTGGCTCAGATCCAGTGAACCCCGGCAGGCCCATTTTGGCCGGAAGTGCCTGCCTGATCAGTTAAACGGAGGTGTGAACCTACCTTTACACTATAGATGGATCCTAGGACTTAGGTGCTGGCTTATTTAATATCCTTGTCATGTCTCAAGGCCTAGTTTTAAGGTTGAACATTGACGTATAGGATAGCTGCCTTACATCTGGTGGCATTAGACACAGAGCTTGTTAAGAGCTCATTTGGATCCCTTTCTTCCCAGAATTCCAGAGGATCATGTATGGCCTATAAGTCTCATCACACCAACTAAGCCACCCTCTCCTCAAGGAAAGATAGTAGCCCCCAAATCCTGACCTCTCACCAAGCTAAGCCAGTACTCTCTGCTCTGCACTGATGAGGGGCAATCACCCCAAAACAGCTCTCTGCAGATGAGGTGCTGACTTATTTAATATCTTAGTCATGTCTAAAGGCCTATTTAAAGGGTCAGATATTGATGTATAGGATAGCTGCCTTAGATCTGTTAGCATTAGAGGCAGAGCTTGTTAAGAGTTCATTTGTATCCCTTTCTTTGCGCTACCAATAGGTATGAACCATATTCTTCTTAAAAATAAAATAAAAAAGTGCTACCTTGTCAGTGCCCAACCCATTAAATGGTTTTAAAAACATTACTAGAAATATCAGCCAAACCAGAGACATCCATCAGTAGACATCTCTTTCAGGGTTCTTGCTCCTCATCTCTACAGAGAAACCTTTGATATAGCGCTCAGTAGATCTTATTTCTCCTTGTTCAGAGACCAGCTGGCGTGCAAAGTCTCCCTAGGCCAAGCTTGCATGCGCAAAACAGCTAAGCAAATGTAGAATTCAGTAAAGGTATTTTATTACCTGTGCTAAAGGTCGAGTTTAAAGTTTTTGATTTTAGCCATGAGATAATATGCTGTACGTTTTTTCAGGAGCCGAGAGATATTGCCAAAGACTTTTGGGTTTGTTCCAAGGAAAATAGTTCCTCGTGGTATTTTTACTCCATGACTGTTTTAAGTAATTACAAAAGTTAGAAATTCTTGGCAATCTGTACCGATCTATAGCAACAGAGACTAAAATAGCATGAACCATATGTAAAAAGCATATGTCGACATGTGTAAGCTGTGTTTGAATAGCAAACACACACATATGCAGAATACATGTAGACACGACGGAAGGAAATATTTACAGACTAGTGTAGAAAGCTGGAGAGGGTTTTCCTGAAAACACAAAATATGGCCAACACATAAAAATAACATAAAATCCAATATAATTTACCTCACTGATTCCTCTCTGGTCTCCTACCTCCAATGTCTTGCATTCCCTCCGTTACATCCCTCTGTGTGTCTTGTCCGTGATCACAGCAGGTGACCACTTGACATGTCACCAATATGGACGGAACATCACTGGTGCGGCAGCAGTTTGCCACCATGGTCACTTGTGGTTTCATCACTAAGGACACATCACCACATACAAAGGGTCGCGAGGAGCAGCAGGTTATAAAGGACATCTACAGAGAGGAATTCTCTAGCATCTTCATAATAAATTTACAGGATATTTTTATGTAGTTATTCCTTATTTTTCAGTTACTCTGCTGTTGATGGATCTTATAGCGTACCAGGGTTGTCTGGTTTTCAGAGGAAACCGGACAACTCCGGTATTCAACTTGTAATAAAAAATAGATGATTACTTACCTGACAGATCCTGCACCGCCGCTATGTTTTTCTGGTATTGCTCTGTTTTCCCGACTACTGCAGTGACGTCAGGTTAACAATATGTGACTGCTGCAGCCAATCGCTGGCCTCAGTGGTGCATGGAAGATGCCAGTGATTGGCTTCAACAGTCAAGTATTTTCAATGGAATGTCACTGCTGCAGCCAAGAAAACAGAGCCCTGCCGGGAGAACCAGAGAGGCAACACAGATTATGTCAGGTAAGTGATCATCTATTCTTTATTACAGATGTGGTGCTGTTTCTCGAATACAAAAGGAAGATCCTTTTTATCTAATCATGGATAACCAGTTTAAAGGGATTGTCTCAACCCCTTTAATATGAAAGCCATGGCAAGCTGTTACTATTTATTCTTGAGCAACGATCTTGAGAACTGCATTCCCACGTGCTCCATGGCTGTAGTCACACTACTTTTAATGTATGTAATGCATATTTCAGGAAAAGTTCCAGACTCGTTCCACCTTTTTGTGTCTTTGACACACAACTACATTGCTCATAGACCCCATTGTAAGGTCTCGTGCACACGACTGTATGGATCTTGAGAAAATTGCAGATCCAAAAAATATAGATATCGTCCATGTTGTATCTGCAATTTTTACGGACCCATTGACTTCAGTGGGTCCATGGTGCGCATTTTGCAGTCAAGTATAAGAAATGTCTTTTTGCAGAACGGACATATGGATGCAGAAAGCACCCAGATTATTCGCATTCTATATGTCCGTCCCGCAAGGAGATAGAATATGTCCGCAACATGCAGACCACGGACCCATTGATGTCAGTGGGTCTGCAAAATGAGTTCACGAACTGCATGCATATTTTGTGGGATCTACTGTTTGCGAACATCAAAACGGACATGGTTGTGTGCATGAGGCTTAAAGAGAATGTATGTCAACTAGTATAGTTTTTTTCAGTGCCTAGCTGCAAGGTGTGTAAAACGGCATAACAACCTATAGGCATTGATCAGGCCCATGGAGGTCTGTGCACACATTGGGTATACAGTGGCATGCAAATGTTTTGGCACCCCTGGTCAAAATTACTGTTACTGTGATGAGTTAAGCAATTTGAAGATGAAATGATCTCCCAAAGCATACAGTTAGGCTGGGTTCAGACTTGCGCGTTTTACAGCGCGTTCAAACGCGCTGTAAAACGCTCAACACATGAAAACCAATGCTTCCCTATGGCCCTGGTTCTCACTTGAGCGTTTTACAGCGCGTTTGAACGCGCTGAAAAACGCCCTACGCTCAAAAAAGTTCTTGAGCTTCTTTGGGGTGTTTTGTCGCGCGTATTGTGATTGACGCCACAGTAGTCAATGACACGAACGCGCGTACGACGCGCGTCTCCTATTTGCAAAAACGCGCTGTAATACGCGCGACAGAAACGCGCGTTTTACGCGCAAGTCTGAACCCAGCCTAAAAGATGAAACACACTTTTCAACATTTTAAGCAATATTACTGCATTATTTTGGTTTTGTACAATTTTCGAGCGAAAAAAAGGAAAGGAGTAACATGCATAAGGCCTCTTTCACACGAGCGTGACTGATTAGCTCCGGATGCGTTCAGTAAAACTCGCACCATTTTGCAAGCAAGTTCAGTCAGTTTTGTCTGTGATTGTGTGCAGTTGTTCAGTTTTTTCCGCTCGGGTGCAATGCGTTTTGATGCGTTTTTCACGCGCGTGATAACAAACAGAAGGTTTACAAACAACATCTCCTAGCAACCATCAGTGAAAAACGCATTGTATCCGCACTTGCTTGCGGATGCAATTCGTTTTTTTACGCAGCCCCACTCACTGCTATGAGGCCAGGGCTGGCCCTTCATAGAACAGTACTATCCTTGTCCGTAATGCGGACAATAATAGGACATGTTCTATTTTTTTGCAGAACGAAAATACGGACTTACGGAAACGGAATGCACACGGAGTGAGTTACGTTTTTTGGGGGGACCCATTGAAGTGAATGGTTCCGCATACGGTCTGCAAAAAAAACGGAACGGAAACGTGGAAAAAAATACATTTGTGTGCATGAGCCCTAACACTCTGAAAAAGAAAATAGTTGAGGCCCGCAAAGCAGGAGAAGGTTATAAGAAGATAGCAAAGGGTTTTCAGGTTACCATTTCCTCAGTTCTAAATGTAATAAAGAGAAGGTCAAGAGAAGGTCTGGAAGACCAAGAGCAATTTCAGAAACAGATTGCTAAAAAAGCTAATCCGAACCCCTGCATTGACTGTGAAAGACCTGCGATGCTAGGGAGCCCGTCCCCGTCGCAGCCTGCTATTGGCTGCCCCCCCTTCACCTGATGTTTTGATCTGCGTGACAGGAAGATGTAGTGGCGGCTGTGCAGGGATCAGAAGCGACGCAGGTGCCAGAAAGCGGGGTAAATATAATCGGGCGTCAATATACGGGTTGGTTAACCCCTTTAACTGTTCACAGTAACTTTTACCAGGGTTGGGCAAACTCTTGCATGCCACTGTATACACTGGAATGATTTCTGTGCTCATACACCGAATGTACACAACTCATTACGATTAGACCCTAAGTATAAAGGAAGAATAAGATACTCGCTTCTGCCGCACAACGTATACAGTGTTATTCAGAGCCAGTGATTGTTCAGTGTCCTACTGACCATAACCCTGGCACTGCCCTGCTGCCTCCCGAACTGCATATACAGCATAACCCCAAGCAAATCTTACACATCCATAAATTTAATTACAAATGTGTCCTTTGTCAGGCCGGTGTCTTGGGACATTCGTACACCTTCCTGAATACAGCACGTAAGCTTTTCACTGGCAGAACAGTCTGGTAAATGTATGTCTGTATTCCCACTCTGCCTAATTACTGCCAATATCAGGCATATCTTCTGTGCAGAGAAAACTGCGGTGTCACCCGATAGCTGCGTGGCAGTGCCTGCTTGACAGATGCACAGAATTCTTGGACGCCCATCGCTATCTAAAGGCAATGAACACATTTCTTATCTAGCGGGCTGAATAGGTCCTTTCTGCGTCCTGGAAAGCTTGCAAAATGTTCACGAAAAAAAAATGAATAGGGGGCTGAAGGTAAAAAAAAGTCTGATCGTCTGGGACAAAGCAGTGCTCTCACTTTGGAAAAAGTTTGCAGAGACATGTGAATGGCGGCGTGTACGTGCCATGTTGAATTTTGACAGTGTGCCTCTTTTTCAGAGAGGCCCTTCTGTATTTAGCACCGTGGATGTGAATAGAGGTCCTGTTCCACGCCAACGTCAGCCGTATGCCGTTGGAACCGGGTCCGTTCTGACTCAAAAAACAGCTTGAAATTTTGAAAAGGGCAAAGTCGCCTTAAGCATTATAAATCAATTATGGAACATTTAGTTTGAAATCAAAAATGCATCCCACTCGCTGCAAGGCGCATTTTATTGAAGTCAAGATGAAATGCATGCTGCTTCCATCCTGACATGAGATTCAAGCTGTGAAGAGCATAATTATTAACTTCAAATACACAGCATATGTTGTTTTGCTTACCGGCTAGTTATTGTGCTAGACCGCTTACTACAATTTTCAATTGCCGGGGCTGATGATGATTTATACCGTGCGGTTACTATAAATGTCAGTCTAAAAATAAGGGGGGGGAAATGAAATGACATTGGGCAGTGGAGCTTTTAGATTGGGTGACAATGAAGGCGATATTCATAAGCCACGTAAACTTACAATGAGGACGTGGCTGGCAGAAAATGTGTTTGATGTGGCGACATTCACAGCAGGTAGCAGCGATACAGACAAAAATGCGTTCTTATGCTTTCCATTTATATTCATTGTAAGCTGTCTCACGTGCGTCATTCCGTTGAACTCTGTGCGCTTCATGCTGGGAACAAATGTGCGCCTAATAGCAGTAAGGGGCTTTTACAGTCTGATCTGCTTGCTCGCCTTTATTTCCAATGGTGCTTTCTGTTTTTTAAAGGTCATCTGTCTGATGCAAGCACTGGTGGCAAGCACTGAACTTTACTTCTTGACATAAATCCACAGTAATTACCCGCAGCCACTAGGGGAGCTCAATATAAAGAGATTTAGTTCAGTGAAAGTTGTATATATTTCTAGACAGTGAGCTCCCTCTAGTGTTGGTGACTAAAAACCGGTTTACCACAGATTCATAGACGCAGCAGATGCTGTATCCACCTACTTTCCAGAGCTGATCAACAATCACCCAATTTTTGTTACTTAGTAAAAAAATAAGGGGTTCATTTTTTTCAGGCAGGTAGCTGGCTGGGGTCGAGGGCAACTCATGTCTTGACTTCCACCCCTACTAATCTGGAGCGATCCCAGACAGTTACTTTCTTTCTTGTTCCGTATGGAAGCAACAGAAAGCTTTTCCTGAATATATTTTTGTCATCTGAGAGGCCTAGTTTTTTATACTAGTATAAAAGGCGTTGTCTAACCTCTCCAAGGCATTCGTAGGGCTTATGAACAGGGGTTGTTTTCATCTGAGCTTCTTCTTCTTCATTTTCTTCTCCAGAAAGTGTTTGTCAGTTCAATAGAATGACATGACATAAAGACAGTAGACATTACTTAGGCATATAATATACATACTAGCTGCTGGGTAGCAAAAGCTAATGGGACAGAGGAGCTGTAATTACACCTGCTCGCTGCTGTAATGTCGATGATGAGTAGGTAATCAGAGGTAATTGTTCGTATGAGTGGTGAATTCTCTCCATACAGCTGATTGGCGGGGGTGGCGGGAGTCGGCCCCTGCCGATCAGATATTCATGACCTATCCTGAAGGTAGGTTATCACTATAGGAAAAGCAGATAACTCCTTTAAAGGATTATTCCCATGTGGACATTTATGGCATATCAAAAGGATCTGCCATAAATGTCCAAAAGCTGCGTGTCCCACCTTAGGGACCCATACCTTTTTCCAGCATGTGGCCTCCTCTCGCTGCCTTAGTGATTGAAGAAGTGGCCACACTTGCTCAACTCTACTAGTCACTCCAAGGTAGTTTCAAACATAGGCAAGTAAGCAGGCATGGCTATTTTTGGAACTTCCATAGAAGATAATGGAAAGAGCCTAGCATGCACAGCCATCTCTTCATTCATGGCAGCAAGACTGTGCTCATTTCTCAAGGTACAGTAGTTGGGGGTCTCAGAGGTGCAACTATTGGACAGTTATGGCATATTCTGTCGATATGATGTAAAGAAAGGAATAACCTTTTAGGCAAGATGCTCATATTTTTACTTTGGGAAAAGCATTATTTCACAATGTTATTTAGAGGACCGGGATTCATTCCAGTTAGTAAACACATTTGTTTTCTTTAAGAAAGATTGCGTCCATTAGTATTCAGAACTAACAAGATGTTTTCTTTCATTTTAGATGATGTGGCCAAGTTTCATGGAGGACCTCCAAAAAATGCATACATGGAGCAGAGTTTCCAAGGCTTGAATCCAGTATTGAACATACCAATAAACTCAAATCAGGTGGAACAAGCCAAGAAGAATGCAGCACTTATAGGGTCAAAACTGGAAAGTTGGGTTGACAGTTTGGCTACAAACATGTGGTCAGCAGTAGACATCTGTACAACAGGACCATCCTCATGTCCAGTCATGCAGTCATGTTCTCAGACAGCCTGGAGTTCACTTAGCCCTGACCCTAAATCGGAACTTGGACTTCTCAAACATGATGGGCGTTTGAGGTAGCATCTGGCGAACCCTTCAGTGGCATGGGATTTAAAAGGAAAATGACCAATGTTAAGAAGAATAGATTCAATTTAAGGGTTTTCTGCTTTTCAAAGGAGTCACCTACAGGTGTTGAGAAGTCCTCCCTGCTCTCCGTTGTAGGCTTTATGGTCAGACTGGCATTGATAGCACTTCTCTACAATTGGCAGAGCACCAACAGCAGACACTCACCAAGGGCTCGAATGCGCAAATATTTCCCTTGTTATTGAGTTATGGAAAGCCCCGTTCTCCCTTTGCACAATTACCTTCTATTTTTCTACCTTCATGTATTTTTTTTGTGTTTGTCAGTGTTAATTAGCAGTGTTCTTAAAAAAAAAAAGGAATATGTCAGATGTAAAGTCAAGAACGTGGCTATTTCATTACATTGTAAGAAATTATAGCAAATGGTGGCCTTTTAATGACTCATGTGTTGCCAAAGAAGTCCCAAATGGCATTGCAGACAACTCTGGCAGCCAAAGGGTTATAAGATGGAAAAGTTTTTAAGATTTTAAGCAGTATGCATTGCACATGTGCCCCATGTGCCAGATATTCAAAGTCTAGTTGAATTAAAACTCTCTAACTGGTTGGCATTGCTACATATTTTGTGTTCCTTGCACCACAATGTTTATTCATTCATCACATCCTGTGGTGATGTTAATGTTAGGAAACCCGGGGTTGACACCACATGTGTACAACTGGTACAGCTGCACATGGGCCCTTTTGGTAAGGGGACCCACTGCCATCCTAGAAGCATAGTGGGGTATTAGAGAGCAATAGGCCCTTATACTGTTCTGGCTCAGGAGCCCTCTGTAGTCTTTGTCCGTACTTGCCCTTATGGTAGGAAATATATATTTTGGCAATTGTTTCTGTGCTAGACCAATATTGACGAGACTAGTGCTTAGGAATTTGCTGAAATGAGTAATTCTGTTATCTTCAAGACTACTGGTTAATATGAAATTTATGGTATCGTTGGTTTCATGGAAACTGGAAAGCTAAATTTCAATTAGTATTGAGTCAGCCTTCAAAATGTATTCTTCATTTACCATATGTGTATGATTCTATAGGCTACAAATTTCCATTCAAGTAATTATGTTGGGGTAACAGAATGTTATCCCATTATTGGACTACCTAGTGAATTTGACTGAAAAATAGCCCCGGCTGTCTGAAAGAGACAGCCATGTCATGACATCCTGAAGCAATGTCCATAGTACTTGTTGAGTGTCATCCACCAAAGCAAATCATGTAATCCAAGCCTTAGGTTTCTCTGACATAATACATATTAGGTATCATCATACCGTTTCATTGGTTAATTCTTTTACATAAAAGCCTTTGGTAAATTTTAATTTTTTGAGGTTGGCTGTGAAATTTGAAAGGCTCACAGTAAACAAAGCCCTTGTGGTGAATTACTTCATTATTGTTTTTTATTTCCTTATCGTGGACCAAAGAGAGAAAAGTCTTCCTTTCCCTTACGTGACATGTCCAAGGATTGGGTGAGACAGCGTCTTAGAAAAGTTCGAGCTTCCAGCACTTAAGCATTTGACCCGTTCACTGCCAGAAGCATCTTCTACATTGGACCATGAGCTTTTTGGCAGTCATGAATTGTTCATTGACCTCAGTAGTCTATGGATTACCAGTGTTAAAAATGGAAAGTCTGAGAATAATTTTCCAGTTAAAATTGAAACTTGCATAAAACCTATTTACTATGGTATCGGGGGAACTTCCGGTGCCCTGCCACCAGATACGACTCCAGTTTTCATGTTTCACCTGACGTAAGGCTTCATCTACGTAGCAAGGTTGAAATCCCTTATAAATATGATAGTCCCTGATTTCAAGCTAAAACAACTATTCTATGAGAAATTCATCAACCAGACCATTGTAACCCTTCTGGTTTTGTTCCAAATGCCATGATCATATGATGCCTATAGATGGAACGGGAAGTTCTTTAGGTGTTAGCTGTGCTGGCGCCATGTTCTTAGGAGCTGGAAGGCTGTGACCTATAGTTCAGCCTCGCCTGGCGAGATAGTAACGTATTGGTAGGTAAATAAAGTATTCTAGATATTTATTATTTATATTTTTAGTCAGTGACTAATTAGTAAGTGCTGCTTTTGCAGCTTGAAGTTTATCTTACTAACAACTGCCTTTCTTCAGTAAAGGCCCAGCGCTTTGCATTTTATTGTGTTACAAGCAAGTATAGACTTGGTCATGTTGAGAATTTTATTCCCCGTTTATTTGTATTTTTGCCGTCCATAGTTTTCAGTGACAACATATTTAACATCTGTTCACGCTTAGATATGACTGATTTTAGATAAATTGTTTTTTCCACATACACGTCAAATATATCCAATAATTAAAGGAAATCTGTCACCAGTGACACCCCCATCCAGCTGTTTGCATAGACACATAGCTGTTGTTTACCTGATTAAAATGCAGTTGTTGTTTTTTTTTGTTGATCCCAGGCTCCATTCCCGAGTTTTGATACTTTTTCTAAATATGCAAATTAGGCCTTCGGTGCAATAATTTCTCTTGTTGCACCCTACTCCACACCTTTCTGTGACCAGACCCTCCCTGGCTGCTTTGATTGACATGGCCAGTTATTGGCAAAGCAGCCAGGGAGGGGCGAACCAGAAAAAAGGAGCAGAGCTTTGGTGCAACAAGAGCAATGATGACGCCCTCAATTAACCAAAGGAATATTAATGTAAAGTATCATAACTCGGGAACAGAGCCTGGAACCAACAAAAGTAAAACTGTGTTTTAATTAGGTGAACCATAGCTATGTGTTAATGAAAACAGTTGGATAGGGAGGTCACTGGTGCCAGATTCCCTTTAATAAGTTATAACTGTTGCAGAGAACTTCTGCACCTTACTGGATCTCATGTTGATCTCCTTTATGAAACCAACCAACAATACACAATTTATCAAAACTGTCCTCCAAGAAAATATGACCATTTTGCCAATATCAACCAATCACAGTGCAGCGTTCATCTTCCCAGGGCAGTTTAATAAATGGGAAATGAGCTCTGATTGGTTGTTACTGGCATCAAGGCTGTTCTTTGTGTTAGAAAACTTGATAAATATGTCTACAGAGCTAGAATCCCTCCAACTTCTTCTTGACTTTTTCCAAATTCAGTAGTTTCTTGGTGTCCTTCTGTGAACAGTTTGTTAATGTGATAATCATAATGATTGATGCAATACAATAATACTGTCACTATAAGCAAATGATGCAACCTATAAGGGTATATTCATATTTGGATTGTCCCTATAGATTGCAAACATACCACTGTTTATTATCTATTGTAATATAACATGGTAGATATCTAGTGGCCGTTGTCTAATTTTAGGACCAAGGGATTGTGTCATCAACAAAAGCTGTTTTGGTACACCCACTGTTGGATAAATGGAGGTTCTGAGTCAGCGAATAGACTTTCTTCTATCGGATATGTTTTGAAGGAAAATTATAATACTTTCTGATTACCGCTATACCTCAGCTAAAGGAGTTTATTGCTATGAAACCCAGCATATTTTATTAAGTGAATCCCAAGTAAGACTAAAAGTCAACAAGTAAGTTTGTACTTACCACGCCTTACAAAGTCATTTCCACATTCATTTTACCCATAAAGCTCATTACAACCTCAAAGATAAGGCAGTATTGTAAATTTTGCTGCATTCACACATCCCTATCAAGCTCATTAGTTGTGAATTACCATTGAAGGTCTAGCCTTAGGATAATCTATCATTGTGGGATCACTGGAAGTCTACTGATCACATATAAAGGCCCAACCTGCTGTTTTTGACAGGACAGTTTCACGTGTATGGTGAACTTCCAACTCTTCCTCAGCATATGATTTTGGGGGAGAAAAAGAATGGGTGCTTTGTATTTTTACGTCCAATCCCTTTGTTCTGCTGGGAGATAAGCCACCACCAGAGGTCTGGCAGCAGCGTTCTTCTCTCCCCCCACTGCAAATATATACGTTTGGCCGAACCGAATGTGTATGAGGGACTCAGGAATGATTGCTGTTGGCCATGTTGACCTCACGGAACCCCATCTGATAATCAGAACTAAGGAGCCAATAGAATGTTGTCAAAATGATTTAACATATGGCCAGATCCTAACTATCATCTATCCACATTGTATAAAGGTTCACACAACCAGTGTTAGATAACTTATCCCATGAAATACAAGTGTACACAGGAATTTAAAATGGTAACAATGAGGATACTAGAAAGGTGTATACACCCCATAGAGGTCATTGTTGACAGGAGCTTCAGGTCCAGATGGCCCCATCCCTTTCCCAAGAGCTGCTGTGAACTTCTCCAGTCCCTAATGCTATAGAAGTTATACAAGAAATGTTTGTAGAGAATTGTCAGTGGGCAGTAATATCTCACCTTAGTCATTCTGTTGTAAATTTTTTGGATCTGCTATAATATGGACCGGATTGTGGTCTAGCGTGAAAGCTGTTTTCTTCTCCCCTCCGTGGGTGCTACCACCAGAGCTACCTCTCTGTTCACAACTATCCGGACAAGGCAACGTTTCTCTTTAACATAAAGTTATCTGAATGTATAAACTATGCAAACCATCTCTTTGTTTTTGTCACCTTCATTATGGAAAAGCTTGGAAGAATTAAAATGTTACCTTGCCGTCTAACAGCAAGAAACTGTACAGGCTTCTCTGATAACAGAGTGAATCTATTTGGCGCTGATCACAGTGCTCTATTTGTATATTATAACATTGTCAACTGGTTTTGCTTATGTTGTAAAACGTACTGTTTTTTTTATTACCTTGATTGTCCAGTGGTTGTTATACTGTTTTGCCGCTCGTAGGGGGCTGCTTGTATTAGAACAGATGTAAAAGCTCCCGAAAATCATATATTTGCAACAAGAAACATAGTGTTATCCCTTGTATATTTTCTTTGTTGAAAGTATATTGTTATGTGTCCGATCAATGTGGCTTATTGTCCAGGGAATGGTATTTTCCATCAGATGAGCAACCAGAGCTAAAGTAAAGTACATAATAGCTTACAATAGGCATCAATGCTGTGGCACAACTACAGTACGTGCATGAGAAAAGCAGTGTGCACAGAACCTGTACACGGGCACAGGAGGACACTATAGTCCATGTTATGGAACAGTGGTGTCTCCATATGGCTCTGTGTGGCACCATATTCTCTCCTAGAATCAATATTTCAATGCATCCATAATATGGAATCTGATGGAACATGCTGATTTATTTTTACATGTGCAAAATCCTGAAAAAAGTACATGGGCTTTTATTGTATAACAGTGGTGTACTTAAGCCTTTTGATATACTGTAAGTGTGGCATACATCCAATTTTCCAGAATTGAGCATATTCCAATAATTTTTTTAAATATTTTTTATTTTGTTATATTCCTTCTTCAATATGTTTTGCAGGATGTTGTAACAGATGGCCTATCTTGTGGAGCTGAGCTGTGCCCAGGCCTTGAGACCAATGAATGTGACGTCACATGGCCTAGTCAAAGCTACAAGAAGGCTGCTGCGTTACTGTGAGCGCCAGTGCCTTTTTAAACAGCTGATCAGCGGGAGTCCTGGGTGTAGGATCCCCACCGATAAGATACTTATAACCTTTCCAGAGCATAGGTCATCAGTTCAAAAATCGGGTAAAACCCCATAAATGCAAAAAAAAAAAACACACGAACAGTATAATTAATACATCACTCACCCGATCCCCTGAGTGGAAAGAGAAGAGGGGAAGCGAAAGAGACAAGACAGATCTTACCTCCCCAAGAATAGCTATCTATCAGAATATCTATTGCTCATTACGGAAATATTAATTATCCAATGTCTATTGTGAAAAAAGACAAAAAAATGGCATAATGTATATAAAAGTCTATTTTGCCATTTGGCTAGTTCTAGTAAATAATAAAAATGCAAAAAAAAAAAAAAAAAAGTGTGAATCCCCCAAATCTCAAATACTGTAAAAAAAAAAAAAAACTAGAATGGATGTACTGAACCATCCATTCCTCTGCACTGCACTACTGCAGTAAGTAGAAGGGTTAATAAAGTGTTGCTCAAACATGCACACTGGCGATTCATTCAGTGTCTATGGGGTGACCGGAACTGTCCGATAGTTGGCAGAACTGGCCTTGTCTGCCATGAGAAATCTCTACAGTAAGTTTATTAATAAAGTATATTAGAGTGCTAGTATAGTATTATCTACCTTATAGGATTCATTTAGGGATTGTGCTGTCTTTTAAGCCTTATGTCTTTGAGGTGTGGCCTTACATTGAATTCATTCTAAATATCGTTGCTGTGTCTAGAAACTTCCAAAATTCCAAAAAAGTTTATATCCAGTCATTTTTCTTAAAAACATTCCCATTTAGAAAGAAAATCCTAATTATCTTTACGTTTTTTATTTAGAATCATGAAGAAAATCTTAAGATTTTTACGTTTTATTGTACAATTTAACATCAGCATATTGAATTTATGCAATTTATGCTTATTTAAGGTATATAAAAAGAAATGCACGATTGAGTCTGTATCTTCCAAAAAGTTGTATGGAGCAGAAACATGTATGCTTAGCTGCCCCTATATACAAAATCCACCAGAAGGGAAACAACTAATCGAAGGCGCTCATCGCAAAAGCTTTCGGCAGACTTTATTAGAAAGAGCTCGTGCTGAAGGACATGGGATACAGACACATTGACTGTTGTTATAGACAAAGTCCATAGTTGAGCGAGTGGTGGAGGTGGATTGGGGTCCCTCATTTTACAAACCAGAGGGGTTTGGGCAGTTGAACCCTCCGCTGATCATATATTTTATCACCAATCCAATGGGTTAGAAAATCGAGGTTTTAAGGTTAAAAAATAAGTCCCAAGAACATTTTATTGATACATTGAGTCCATGATTTAGAATTCAGAGAAATACCAGATCCTTTCACAAACATTACGGTTTGATACCTGTATAGAAAATTTTAAATTAATTTTTTTTTATATTTTTTGCATATTCAGTTTAAGGGTGTAATCACACAACCGTATTTATCTGTCCACATCTGTTCCGCAATTTGCCGAACGTATGTGGACCCATTCATTTTAATGGGGCTGCCGAAGTTGTAGACAGCACACCATGTGCTGTCCACATCTGTACTTCCATTCCGTGGCCCAGCAAAAAAGTTAGAACATGCATTTCTATGATAGGCTTTGCCGTATGTGTTCCACAAATGCGGAATGCACACAATCATATCCGTGATTTGCAGAGCACAAAACACATACGGTCATGTGAATGCACCCTAAGGCAGAAATATCTGAATATTACACCTTCAAAAATACCACTTTTGGAACTTGACTTGGTTGTTAGATCATAAAGATTTGGTAGAACCCAAACCTCCCTAAACATTCTCAAGATTTACTTGCATTACTGGCTAAATATGCATTCAATGTGTCCTTAAAGCTTACTCATGTTCCTCAAAGCTTCAGCAGGGCCAATAGCTAATGTCTGTGTTGTCGTGAACTTTGCTCTGGCAGTGAATTGGTCAAACACATTTTTGAGCTATGTTTGAAGTTTAAGCCTAGGTTAGATATTGTATTTGTAGGTCACCCTATATAGAGATAGGTGAGAGATAATATGGCATTTTTATATGGAGGACTCACTTTTCAGAACTCAACCTGGCAACAGTTATGTTCACCATCCCATGTTGGAGTATTAATCAGATTTTTCTAAATAGAAATGTAGGTGGAAATTCTGTAAACTAAAAAACTCTGTTCACAATAACGCGAAGGCTTTCGTTGACAACCAAGTCATGACCTCTTTCAAGGACTTATCTCCCAATGGATCCAAATGGACACTGATAGACCCAATTGACCTTAGTGGGATCATAATGACATAAAGAACAGTCCTGCAAACTACACTATTCTTGGTATAAAAAAATACTTTAAACCTTTTGGGAAAACCCAACAGAACCCCTAAACGCAGTCATATTATTCCTCTGCACAACACGTACGCCCATATTGACATGTGCCCAATCTACATGATTTACGATATGTGAATTCATATTTTGTTTTGTTGAAAGACATCCGGCCAAGATGTCCCTTCTCAGTGTACCCAACCAGTACAATTCACAAGTAAAGGTTTAAAAGGGGAAAGGGTTAAAGATGCGTTCATAGTATTGTGTTTATTTTACAAATGTTTCTGCATCCGACCACCAATTTTTTTTCTTTTTTAATCTGGCAGCGACGTACCTTAACTATTTTGTTACAAGTCATCTTGTGCATTAAACTGTACAGTAAAATTTTGTAATTCTATTGGGTAAAAAATGTACATATGAGTGTCAAAAAGAGATAAAATAAATGGCACACACTGAAAGATGTAGATATTTTGCTAATTTATTTAAAGGAATATTTTATGAATTAAAAAAGAAATGTCTTAAATTTGCCCGGTCTTAAAAAAAATGTCAAAAAGTCCGAATTTTCCTCGTAGTAGAATGTGATTTTTAACAATTATTGCACTACCCTAATGTTTTTATTTTAACCTAACAAATTGTGCCTTAGCTGTATTTTTTGTCTAGGGGAGTCTTTTCTTTTTGTCTAATAAAATATGATATTTTTCAGGAAAAAAAAGTGGATGTATGGTAAAATTGTATTATACCAAAAAAAAAAAAAAAAAACACAAAAATATCACCCAGCTGCGGTTGTATATAAGTGCTTTCTGTCATATTGTGTTTTCAAATGCAACATTTCTTGAATAAAATAATTAAAAAAAATGGTCTTGTTGTATTTTTCTCTTGTCACACTATCTGTCTACTGAAAATCCAGCTTTCATGTTGCCTTTCAGAATGGTAAACCCATAAAGGCAGATTAATGCCACGTGAGATTGACACTGACATTTTACAAAATAATGCAATTTTTTTTTTCATTTCAATATGTGAAAATGAAGGGCAGATTTTCTTCGCTAGAAGTTCTTTGGCTGATACTGTTCTTAGGTTCTTAGAGAGAACCTGTAACTCTGGCAAACCTATTAAAATAAGGAACATTGACAACATTATAGAGAAAGAACATTTTGGTCATGCAGTCAAAAGAATTACTGAAGGGTAAGGCAGAATCGGGCAAATCCACCTGGCAGACATAATAAGGCATGTGGTGTGATACCTTTCAGCCAACACCTCTGAAAAGAATTGTGATAGTGCTCATGTCAACCATTTTGTAGTAGTTGTAGAGTGTATACCATAAACCTTTTCAGAGGTGCTGACTGGCTGAGAGGGATCATGTGATACCTGTTGTAACCCCACAGAACCCAGCTTTTTCAGACCCTTTTATAGGGGCTTTTGGTTCCTTGTTGCTTTTGCTAAAATTGGTAACGAGGAGATTTAAAGCTATATGAACGCCAGCATAGTTGCTAACAGTCACGATTTTGCAGGACTGTCCCTAGTTTTCAGAGACAGTACTTCCAAATTTGGGCTGTCCCCGACAGAAAATCGGCTAATTAATAGGTGGTCCTGCACAGTTTGGAGGAGCGGAGCCCCCAGGGGAAGGGCCCATTTTACCCTAATTTACCATTTTCAGAGTTGGTAAGTAAGTGCTAAAGTCTACTCAGTACTCTGTGTAGTCCTGAGTTTAGGTAGCTGAATACCCATGCATTGCTAAAACCACTGTTCGGCTCCACAACATGTGCTACCGAGGTGTCCAGGAACCACCACTGATATACATTTTCTGCACCGCTCCAATTGCCACAGTCTTGACAATGTCATGCTTGAAAAATCTGAAGAGTTTACAGCGTATTGCAGGGTATACCTTGGAATAGTAGGTTGTAACTGAAAAATGGGAGGTCACATTTGGAGGCTCTGGTGAATCACCTATGTTCTTTTCTGCCTTCCAGAATGGTGATAAGAAGAAGATCTGGCATAGGGTGTTTGTGAAGGTACAGTAGGCTTGTATAGTTATATACATGCTTGGAAAAGTTTTAGAAAAGTGCCTAACATATACTGTATACCAGGGACTTGCTGGACATGTTTAAAATACAGAATATACTTTGGATATGCGCTTCAACCTCATAAAATAAGGAGCACGTCTGGTGTAAATGTTGACTCCACTAATTCCTCTAATGTATTTGATCTCTACCATTAACCTTCTATCTCATAGTTTTTGGAAAATGCTTTGCAGAAATGCCAACTTTGAGACATCTCATCGGGTAGCCTAAAGAATATTTACCAGAGCATCAAGCCTTTAGTGAATTGTCATCTCCAATTTTTGGGGTTCTTAAAATTAGTGGTCAGAAGTATATTTTGGAAGTGGTATTTAAGACCATCTCTATTGATATGGTCTTCAAGGACTTTGTTGACCAATGCTGATTTCCCTTGGTGGGATGTTATATGTACGAAAGGCTGGGGGGACTGTTCATTGGTGACCCCTGTTGTACACTCTGGTAATGACAGAGTTAACACATTTCTCCAACAGGTAAAACTGTTACTGGGTTCGTTGACCTCAGTATTAAGTTGTTTTAACTGAGATTTGGGAAAAAATTAATTAAAGGGGTTTCCCATTAGCAACTTTTATCAGAGATCCACAGGATATCTGACAAATGTATGATCGCTGGGGGTCCAATCATTGAGACCTCAAGCAATCCAGAGAACAGGGGTCCCAAAGTCCCATCTGTAAGTGGGCAATGGTGTAAAACGGATAGGGCAGTGCTCAAACCCGCCCATTAGAGCCGCTGATGTTACCGAACACACTGCCGGGCGGAAGCCTCCGTCTGGCAGTGTGTTATTGTAAATAAAAGAGCCCTTGCCCTTCGCTATCCAGTGCAGGGCAATGGAGAGCATCGGAGCATGAAATGCTCCGATGCTAACATCAGGGGGGCCGCCTGGGTGTAATTATGGGTATGTCCAGGGTTTAGCTCTGAACCCGGAGAACCCCTTTAAAGGAACCAATTTTTTGGAATTGATTTGCTCATCTCTAGTGTGCTTGCGTGACCACTGCTCCATTCTTTTCTATGAGTGTGTCAGATATAGCTGAGAGCAGTACTATGCAGTCTCATAGAAATTAACAGAGCAGTGATCACTCATGCACACTACTTTTCTCTTCATGCATATCTTGTTATCATGAATGGTTGGGATCGGTCGGACTCTCCAATGATCATAGAAAACCTATCCTGGTGATATTGGTAATGAGGAAACCATTTTAAGTTTGTTGATGGAGCTACACAGTGTCAAAGATCAGATGGTTGTGGAGCTACCATAATTTCATGTTCCCGATTGCACAATTGGCTTCCAAGGGCCATGTCTAAGCTGTGACTCCTGACCTCTAAAGTTGTATTCCTGCTAGGCTAAGCAGGATCTTGAATATACATGACTTGGTTGTCTTCTGGTTCCCACTGCCACCATCCTTTCCAGTGACTTACAGCCTATAGTGAAAAAACAGATAACGCTTTCATATGTAGAGATAAACAGATTCTTGACAAACATGAAACGCAATAACTTGAGATGCCTCTGAGATGCCATATGTTTCGAGAATCTCTTAAGAAAACAGATAGAAACTGCATAATCAGCGAGTCTGTAATGAAACAGGGAATACTATTTCTAGAAACCTATTGGAATAAGTCTATTACCATCAATGGCTGCTCATGAAAGTAGGTCCTTCGTTATAGTCACAGAAGGCGAAATGATCCCGAGAACATCACTGGTGCCTTCTTCAAATTATCATATGTACGGTAGTCATTTCAATTAGCTATGGCTTAATCTCAGTTCATTAGCCTTATTTCTATATGCAAAATTAAACATTTTACTGCACAGTTTGAAAACATCAGAATTCATGGTAGAAAATCTACCGGTTAATTACTTAGTTTGCATTGCTAATAAACGTAAGTGTATATGCAGGTATTATATGCAAGTATACACACACACATATAGGCCCTGATTTATCCACACCGGCTCGTGTTACATCAGTCTTGATAGGGTCTGCGTTGCCAGAGCAGGCATTTAATTTATAAAGAGGCACAGGCCTTGTCATGAATTAAATCCGTGTTCCAGACAGAAATCTACACCAGCTGTTCTTTAAAACTTTTTGTGGTTATTTTTAATTTTTTATGTCATTAGCTATACTTTAAAGGGCATCTGTCAGCAGATTTGTCCCTATGACACTGGCTGGCTGACCTGTTACATGTGCACTTGGCAGCTGAAGACTGTGTTGGTCCCATGTTCATATGTGCCCGCATTGCTGGGAAAAATGATGTTTAAATATATGCAAATGAACCTCCAGGAGCAATGGGGGCGCCACCCTTACACCTAGAGGCCCTGTTTTCTCTGAAAATGCTGCACCCTCTGCACTTTGATTGACAGGACCAGAAGTGATGATGTTTACACTGCCTGACACTGTTAATCAAAGTGGAGAGGCCGCGGCAGTTGCAGAGAGAGCAGAGCATCCAGATGTAACGGCAATGCCCCTCATTTGCATATACAAAAACATCATTTTTCTCAGCAATGCGGGCACATATGACCATGGGACCAAAAATGATGTCTTCAGCTGCCAAGTGCACATGTAACAGGTCAGCCAGTGTCATAGGGACAAATCTGCTGACAATTGCCCTGTAAAAATAATCCTAAAATTCTTTACTATTCGCACTAGCCATCAATGTTATAATACGCAGCACTTCTTAGTCTGTACATATCACTTTCAGCATTCATCTTATTATAATGATAGGCAGCATTACAATGACAGATATCACCTATATATAGATAACAGAGGATCCATCATTCACAATAGGTAATGTCACAGCTTATGTATTTCTTCCTTCTATAATGTGCTCTGCACAGGTCACACAGCATGTCTAAAAGACTCTCCCATAGAAGTCAATGAGGCCCCCTCCTCAAAATTGTGTCTATGGCCTATATGGCTGCCGTAAGGCATATCTCTAAATGCTGTTAAGAACAGATCAGACAAGAGGCTTTGCCGATAATCATGTCCAGGAAACAGAATAAAAAAATCTGTAATTAGAAATAAAAGCAAATTATTTTTAAAAAATGATATGTATCACTATCTGGTTTAAACCGGCAGAAAAAAATTATAGGTGGCAGATTCTCTTTATAACAGACACAAAAAATTGCTTTTCTGAAACTGGCTTTATATCCTTGGAGAATTTTCTGTGACCTTCTCATTCATCTGAATGGGGCTTCCATTTGCCTAAAACCAAAACAACCCAATTAAGGAACCAACAATTTTTTGAAAAAATCTTTTGCACGTACAGTACCTGTGTAAGCTTGTACTATTTTTCTGATACACTAAGTTTTGGCTTACAAAAAACATCTTTAGAAAACTGAATGTGTGAATCCGATCTTATGTAGATTATTCTATCCCTAATTTCTGTTGGATACTGGTGACATCTGGAAGTCCATTTTGAAACTCATGAATCATTATTTGTTAGAAATTTTTTAAAAACTGAAATTGCGGTCCATAGATCTAATCAATATGGAGCAAATCTGTCTTTAGGAATTGGAAAAAATTACTTTCAGTGTATAAAGCTAAAATCACAGAAATATAGTGGCCAATATAGGGGGAACTGCTCAGACCCCAAACACTGTAGCGTGTTTCTCATTGGGGGAGCAGTCCCACCGCATGTGGACCGCAGCAAACAGCCATCCCCAGTAAAGATTGCGTACAATGGAGGATGCCTGCGCGGACCACATGCACCACAAAGGCATCCTACACAAAACGGAGCATTGTGCGGATGAAATATATAAATATAAAAATCACAGAAAAAAAATGCACCAAACGGATATGCCACTGACTATACTAGCTAGTCAGTGTATAAAGCTACCCTAGTAGATTTAATGGCTAACACAGAATTAGAAAAAAACCATGACTGCTTTCTTCCAAAAATATTCCATACCTGTAATCAGTTCAAATGTTGTGTAGAGTATTACATGTTTTTGAGTCATCCAGTAGTATACATTTATATGGGGTCATCCAAAATGAACCACCATAGGTTAGGGTAAACTACCATGGACCAGACACTCACAGCTTAGATGTTTTATCCTTCCCTATGAATGACACGTTTTCTCAATGTTTTAGTGCCTTCTAATTTCTAGTTAGAGCTCAGCTTTTTATTTAAAATCTTTAAAGCCTAAGGACACATTTGCGCTTGTTTCTTTATTGTTCATTTGCTTCCTAAATGTAAAAAGAAGCACTGTCAGAGCACTGTTTCTGTTCTGTTTCTGACACCTCTCTTTGTTCTCCTCTTTCCCTTTCTTAGGGCTCATGCACATGGCCGTAGACATCTTTTCTGGTCCATAAATCCTTTAGAAAGGCCCTATCCTTGTCTGCAAAATGGACAACAATAGGACATGTTCTATATATTTTTTTTTTTTTGTGGGGCTTCGGAACGGACTTATGGATGTGTGCTGTCCATATCATTTTCATCCCCATTGAGATGAATAGGTCCACATCTGATCCGCATCCTCATCTGCATGAGCCATTAGTGTGAGAGATAGTAGCAGCAGAGAGGAGTAGGAAGTAGGAAGTTTATATGGAAGATCATAGTGTGGAGCGGGGAGAAAGCATCCAAGGAGTGTAGCCCACACGGGTGCAGATTTCAGTAATACCCCTCAGAGGGGCTGGCTTTCTCGTTCTCCAGTGTGTGCCACAGTGAAAATAGAGTTGTACAGAGCTGTACTGCAGTCTGGATAATGTTGTGATATAGTGTGGCGCAACCCTTAAATGAAATCCAGGAAACAGAAAAGTCACAGGGGGGAGAGGTTTACTTGAAATAAAGCATGGAGGTTACATGACAAGCAAAGGTTCAAATAAGCTTGGCGGTTACATTGTTCTGATAACAGAGGCACCAGTAATTAATAGTGTTGAGCGCGAATATTCGAATAGCAAATTTTTTTTGCGAATATTGTGAATATAGCGCTATATATTCGCTATTTTGAATATTCTTTTTTTTTTTTTTCGCTGTTAATCCTTGTTGCTCTCTGGTTGTCTTCCCACTTCCCAAAAACTGTTCTTACCTGTCCGGAGGATTCCTGGCTCCCTGCCCGCTCCAGTCAATGCCCATTGCCACTTCTGCCGACTTCCCGTGTGCATGGGAACGCCTCCATGCTAAAATGTGCTGTCGGATGTGAGAATCACAATCTCACAAATTTGACTAAATTGTAATCGCAATGCGATTAATATAACCTGAATTACTCGCATTGCGAATTCAACTTAAAGCTGAGTTCCTAATAGTTGTATTGCTAGAATTGACGAAGATAACGAATATCACAAATTCACGAATATAGCACTATATTCTCAATCTTCGGTATATTCTAGCAATACAACCATTAGGAACTCAGCTCTAAGTTGAATTTGCAATGCGAGTATATGTTCGCATTGCGAATTCAACTTAGAGCTGAGTTCCTAATGGTTGTTGCTAGAATATAACGAAGATTTAGAATATAGTGCTATATTCGTGATATTCGTTATCTTTGTCAATTCTATCAATACAACCATCAGGAACCCAGCTCTAAGTTGAATTCTCAATGCGAGTAATTCAGGTTATATTAATCGCATTGCGAATTCAACTTAGAGCTGAGTTCCTAATGGTTGGCTTTCTAGAATATAACGAAGATTGAGAATATAGTGATATATTCGTGATATTCTTTATCTTGGTCAATTCTAGCAATACAACCATTGGGAACTCAGCTCTAAGTTTAAATCGCAATGCGAATATAAATTCGCGTAACATTCGCAATATATAGAATAATGACGAATATTCGATTTTGACGAATATATGACGAATATTCAATCGGATATTCGCAAAATATTGCGAAATCGAATATGGCACCTACCGCTCATCACTATAATTAATTACAGAACCAGTGACAGCAGGGTAGCTGTGGTTCCTTCTCTTCACCTAGACCAGGGATGGGCAAACTGCGGCTCTTCAGCTGTTGCAAAACTACAACTCCCAGCATGCAAAGACTGCTTACAGCTATCAGCCTACAGCAGGGCATGGTGGGAATTGTAATTTTACAACAGCTGGAGAGCTGTAGTTTGCCCATCCCTGACCTAGACTGGGCTTCCTCAAGATTTTCTGGCCTTAATTGTTGCATGTACTGCAACTACCATCTCGTGGTTTTTTATCTGCTGCCACAGAATCTCTCACTTCAAGTCTGTTGGTAGATACCAACAGTATATTTATAAGTATTAGCTAACACCTAGACAGGACATGACATGGGTTGTTGGCATACCTGAGCAGACCAAAACATCTAACTACCTATTATCACCTATGACATCACACCTGTTTTATCCACAAATATGACAAATATTCTCTGCATGAACGGCAATGTTTACTAGCTAAAGAGGTTGCAGGATTAATTGGAGACAGGAACCAATATCCAAGGAAAAAAGGTGACGCTTGTTTGGGCACAGACTCTGAGAAGACAAGTATGTCTATGTTAATTTGAGAAAGGAGCCTCCTGGTCCCCAAAAGGATTTGTTTTCATTTTGGGAATAAGGATAACTGTTAAAAAAAAATCAAGCACACAGAACGTGGAGAAGAAGGTGTCTGTTCACACTGCATTAGCACTGTATGTTTACTTTATGTGCCAGCAAAGTTCCCGACACATATGATAAGTGACCTATTGGCCCCCATGTACCTGCAGGGGCCAAGCCTATATCTTTTTGATGTCCACTTTTCTGTATAGAATAGTGCATCATACGTATCCCATACATTATGACACCATTATGGGATTTACTCCTGTAATGGGACATCCCCTTACATTCTGCCTTTACTGTGACAGCATTGTGTATATTACATATGTACAGGGTGGGCCATTTATATGGATACACCTTAATAAAATGGGAATGGTTGGGGATATTAATGGATAACTGTCACATTTAGACCCTAATTTCAGTTTTCATATATGTAGTTACTAATATGATAATATTCCTGAATCAATAACTATTAGACTTACTTACCCCTTATTTAATAAGATTCAGCCCTTAGCAACCAGTCTGCATAAAACTGCAATTTCACTATTCTGTTAAGATGGCCGCCCTCAGCCCTGAGGCTAATCCATAGGACACCTGCAGTGAAGTTAGTGAAGACCAGCTATGTATAGGGAGGTCTTGCAGTGAAGCTCCCAGGTCTGGCTGAAGCCTGTAGTCCTCCTTCAAGCTCTCCTCTTATCAGATAAGGCTTTCATTTATACACTGAGCAGCCACATTGTCCAGCACTGCTAAGGGAGTGTCTGCCAAGCACAGGCATGTGGAGAAGTTCACACACACAGCCCAGCACTGTTATCTCCTGTCAGGAAGAACCTGGCTTTTTATACATTCCCTTACAATGCTGACTCACTATCGGTTCCCAGTGCACCCAGCATGCTCCGTCCTCATCTGGTAGACCAGGCATCCTCAAACTGCGGCCCTCCAGCTGTTGTGAAACTACAACTCCCACAATGCCCTGCTGTAGGCTGATACCTGTAGGCTGTTCAGGCATGCTGGGAGTTGTAGTTTTGCAACAGCTGGAGGGCCGCAGTTTGAGGATGCCTGTGGTAGACGGAAGAAGCATAGCAACCTGATTTTATCTCAGGTAAAAATAGCCAATACTGGGGACTTTTAGGTGGCTTTTAGGGGTTATTTATTAAACAATCAGAAATTAAAATAGGGACAACAAGGTGATATTATTAACCAAAATCCAATAGTAAAAAAAAAAAAAAAATTGACAGTTATACTTTAACTTCCTGTTTGTGGCACATTAGTATATGTGAGGGGGAAAACTTTTCAAGATGGGTGGTGACCATGGCGGCCATTTTGAAGTTGGCCATTTTGAATCCAACTTTAGTTTTTTCAATAGGAAGAAGGTCATGTGACACATCAAACTTATTGGAAATTTCACAAGAAAAACAGTGGTGTGCTTGGTTTTAACGTAACTTTATTCTTTCATGAGTTATTTACAAGTTTCTGACCACTTATAAAATGTGTTCAATGTGCTGCCCATTGTGTTGGATTGTCAATGTAACCCTCTTCTCCCACTCTTCACACTGATAGCAACACCGCATGAGAAATGCTAGCACAGGCTTCCAGTATCCGTAGTTTCAGGTGCTGCACATCTCGTATCTTCACAGCATAGACAATTCCCTTCAGATGACCCCAAAGATAAAAGTCTAAGTGGGTCAGATCGGGAGACCATGGGGGCCATTCAACTGGCCCACGACGACCAATCCACTTTCCAGGAAACTGTTCATCTAGGAATGCTTGGACCTGACACCCATAATGTGGTGGTGCACCATCTTGCTGAAAAAACTCAGGGAACGTGCCAGCTTCAGTGCATAAAGAGGGAAACACATCATCATGTAGCAATTTTGCATATCCAGTGGCCTTGAGGTTTCCATTGATGAAGAATGGCCCCACTATCTTTGTACCCCATATACCACACCATACCATCAATTTTTTTGTTCCAACAGTCTTGGAGGGATCTATCCAATGTGGGTTAGTGTCAGACCAATAGCGGTGGTTTTGTTTGTTAACTTCACCATTCACATAAAAGTTTGCCTCATCACTGAACAAAATCTTCTGCGTAAACTGAGGGTCCTGTTCCAATTTTTGTTTTGCCAATTTGCCCTGCAAATTCAGTGCGCCGATCTGGGTCATCCTTGTTGAGATGCTGCAGTAGCTGGAGTTTGTAAGGGTGCCATTTGTGAGTAGCTAATATCCGTCAAAGGGATGTTTGACTAATGCCACTCTCCAGTGACATGCGGCGAGTGCTACGCTGTGGGCTCTTGCTGAATGAAGCTAGGACAGCCACTGATGTTTCTTCATTAGTGACAGATTTCATGCGTCCAAATTTTGGCAAATCCAACACTGAACCAGTTTCACAAAACTTAGCAAGCAGTTTGCTAACTGTAGCATGGGAGATGGGTGGTCTCGTAGGGTGTCTTGCATTGAAATCTGCTGCAATGACCAGGTTACTGCGTTCACCAGACATAAACACAATTTCTATCCGCTCCTCACGTGTTAACCTCGGCGACATGTCAATGGCTGTAAACAAAGAGAAACTTATAAATAACTCATGAAAGACTAAAGTTACGTTAAAACCAAGCACATCATTGTTTTTCTTGTGAAATTACCAATATGTTTGATGTGTCACATGACCCTCTTCCTATTGAAAAAACAAAAGTTGGATTCAAAATGGCCGACTTCAAAATGTCCGCTATGGTCACCACCCATCTTGAAAAGTACTAATGTGTCACAAACAGGAAGTAAATATCACCAACCATTCCCATTTTATTAAGGTGTATCCATATAAATGGCCCACCCTGTACTGTGACATCACTGTGCGTATTATCTCTATAAAACTATAGTTTTACATCACAGTGTGAATCTTTGCAAATTGCCATCACTGTGTGCATTATCCATGTATTGTGACACCACTGAGTGCATTATCCCTGCACTGTGACATCACTGTATGAATTATCCACGTATTGGGACATCACTTATGTGTATTATGCCTGTACCATGACATTGCTGTGGGCATTATATCTGTACATTAGGGTACAACTGCAAGAAAAAGGGGGTCAGTTAGCACATCCCAATGCACAGGTGCATGCTGCCATGACTAGAAACACAAAGAAAAAAAAATACAATGCAACAGCACCCTGCAAACCAAATAAAATACAATAATGCCATAATTATAGAAAATATTCTGGTGCTAATGCTACGCTTATTTAGTAAATTTGAGATTTGTGGCAAATACATTTTGTACAAAATGACCAGCCTGTCTGCCCCATAGGCTGATTTTAACCCTTTCAGGACCCTGCCATATTTCACCTTAACCCTGGGTTCACACCTGAGCGTTTTACAGCGCGTTCAAACGCGCTGTAAAACGCTCAACACATGAAAACCAATGCTTTCCTATGGCCCTGGTTCTCACTTGAGCATTTTACAGCGTGTTTGAACGCGCTGTAAAACGCCCGACGCATAAACAAGTACTTGAGCTTTTTTTGGGGCGTTTGTCACGCGTTTTGCGATTGACACCACAGTAGTAAATCAGAAGAACGCGCGTACGAACGCACGTTACCTATTTGCAAAAACGCGCTGAAATACGCGCGATAAAAACTCCCGTAAAACGCGCTTTTTAAGAACGCTCAGGTCTGAACCCAGGGTAAGGACCAAGCTGTTTTTTGGAAATTTGACACTTTATGTGGTATTAACTTTGGAACACTTTTACTTATCCAAGTCATTTTGAGATTGTTCTCTCGTGACACATTGTACTTCATGATAGTGGTAAATTTTAGTCAATATTTTTCATATTTTATTTTTTTTTAAATCCCAAATTTACACAAAAAAATTAAAAAATTCGCAACTTTCCAAATTTCAATTTCTCTGCTTTTTATAGTGATACCTCATATAATAGTTATTGCTTTACATTTCCCATATGTCTACTTTATGTTTGGATCATTTTGTGAATGCCATTTTATTTTATTAATGATGTTAGAAGGCTTAGAAGTTTAGAAGCAAATCTTGAAATTTTTCACAATTTTTCACACTTTTTTAAGGACCGGTTCAGTTATGAAGTCACTGTGGGGCTTACATAATAGAAACCACCCATAAATGGCCCCATTTTAGAAACTACACCCCTCAAGGTATTCAAAACTGATTTTACAAACTTTTTTAACCCTGTAGGTGTTCCACAAGAATTAAAGGAAAATATAGATGACATTTCAGAATTTCACTTTTTCCATTTTAATCAATTTTTTTCAGTAGCAATGCAAGGGTTAACAGCCAAACAAAACTTAATATTTCTTACCCTGATTCTGTAGTTTACAGAAACACCCCATTTGCAATCGTAAACTGCTGTAAGGGCCCATGACAGGGGGCGCAGAGGGAAAGGAACGCCATATGGTTTATGGAGGGCAGATTTCACTGGGATAATTTTAAGTTGAGATGTCACATTTTAAGACCCTCTGATGCACCCCTAGAGTAGAAACTCCCAAAAAGTGACCCCATTTTGGAAACTACGGTTAAGGGGGCAGTTTTGTTGGTACTATTTTAGGGTGCATATGATTTTTGGTTGCTCTATACAAGTTAACCGCAAATATTCTCTGCATGAGCGCCAATGTTTACTAGCTAAAGAGGTTGCAGGATTAATTGGAGACAGGAACCAATATCCAAGGAAAAAAGGTGACGCTTGTTTGGGCACCGTTTGACACCATTTTTATTTTTTGCTTTTTACAATGTCCATCTGACAGGTTAGATCATGTGCTATTTTTATAGAGCAGGTTCTTACTGATGAGAAAATACCATAATAAAGCATTTTTTAGTGTCTCCATATTCTAAAAGCCATATTTTTTTTTTATTTTTTTTTGGGTGACTGTCTTATGTAGTAGCTCGTTTTTTTGGGATGAGATGATGGTTTTATTGGTACTATTTTGGGGTGCGTATAACTTTTTGATGGCTTGGTATTACACTTTTTGTGATGTAAGGTGACAAAAAATGGCTTTTATGAGACCATTTTTATTTTTTTTATGGTGTTCATCTGAGGGGTTAGGTCATGTGATATTTTTATAGAGCCGGTCGTTACGGAAGCGGCAATACCCAATATGTCTGTTTTTCTATTTTTATTCTTCTGGGGTCTGATCCCCTCTGCAATGCATTACAATACATCCTTTTATGCTGACAGCCTGCCTGTGAGACCCAGCCTAAGGGGCTGGATCTCACAGGCTTCCATAGAAGGCAAGCCCCGATGCCTATGGAAGGCATCGGGCTGTCTTCTCTGCCATCGGGTCCCCGTCACTGCAGCGCGGGGACCCGATGGAGATGTGGAGGCCACTCGTACCCTCAGCAAGCCTCTGCATGTCGCTGTCAGCTTTGACCGCGGAATACAAGGGGTTAATATGCCAACATCTGTGTTTTCACCGATGCCGGTGTATGCAGCAGGGGCCCTGCTGTCAGTGACTGCCGGGTCCGTGGCGCTGATCAGGCTGGCGCAGCTCATGCACCCGCACCTGCAGCTCTTGCACCCACCCAATTAGCCCACTGTACATGTACGACAGAGGTCCGCTACGGGTTAATTAGTGTGTTTAATAAGTATAATGCTACATTAACATGACCGTATGAATGAGTCTGCATCCGTTCTGCAATTCTGCGGAACGGGTGCAAACCCTTTCATTTCTATTGGGCCACAAAAGATGCGGACAGCATACCATGTGCTGTCCACATCCGTTGTTCCATTCCGCGGCCCCTCAAAAAAATATAACGTGTTATTCTTGTCCACAAGCATTTTCTATGACAGCCGCGGTATGTGCGGTCCGCAAATTGTGGAACGCACATGGGCCGGTGTCCGTTCATGTCAATGTAGCCTAAAACTGTAGCCTGCTCTCATTGCATTCATTGTTAGCCATCTAGCACTAGGAGAGGTATAGAGTGGGCTTAGCATGCATGTTAGTACCTGCATTCCCTAACCCTAAGTTCATACTTGCGCGTTTTACAGCGCGTTCGAATGCCCTGTAAAACGCTCAACACATGCAAACCAATGCTTCCCTATGGGACTGGTTCACACTTGCGCGTTTTACAGCGCGTTCGAACACGCTGTAAAACGCCCTACGCATAAACAAGTACTTGAGCTTTTTTTGGGGCGTTTGTCGCGCGTATTGTGATTGACACCACAGTAGTCAATCACAAGAACGTGCGTACGACGCGCGTTTCCTATTTGCAAAAACGCGCTGTAATACGATAAAAACGCGCGTCACAGAAACGCTCAGGTGTGAACCCAGGGTAAATGTAATGGAGGCCATTATGGCACCAAAAATGGTAAAAGGCAGAGTGAACCCAGCATGCATGTGGAACCTGCACTCCCTGAATTTTATGGTGGCACATAATATGTAGTATTTAGTGTTAGGTTCCTGTCCTACAGAGATTGCCGGCAGAAGAGCCCAAATAATTTTGTACAAAATGTATTTGCCAAGAATCTCAAATTCACAAAATAAGCACAGCATTAGCACCAGAATATTTTCTATTATTATGGCATTATTGTACTATTTTTGGTTTGCAGAGTGCTGTTGCATTGTATTTTTTTCCTTTGTGTATATTAGGGTAATACACATAATGCCGAATAAATATAAAACTGGTTATAAGCTTATTTTGTTCTGAACTCCCTGGTGCTAATAATCGTAGTGGAGGGCTATATATTTCTTCATAGGGAGATTGGTGTAAATTATAGGTAGAGAAAGGGCATGTTTTTGGCAAGAGTAGTTATGACTAAGCTGTAGTCTGACTGAAGAACAACCCTATAACATCCATGTAATGTGGATATGTACCTGGAAATGGACCCAATGCATTTGCACTGTAAAAATGTATGACTAAAATATTGAAAATATATCTTGTTACTAGATAAAAAAATAGATTTTTGTTAAACCCAGGTATTCTTAAAAACACTGATAAATGGTAACTACTTTGGCATAAAATATTCAAAAACTGAGAATTATCAAACTCTTATTTATAACAACCGTCATCTAGAATTTAAGCTGTATAATAAAACATGAAAAACTGCAATTAACTTTGTGAGCAATTGTGTGCTGACTGATTTTACTTATCATTCTCCAGGCTTGTCTCAGATCACAGAGAAATTATTATTTCCAGATACCACAAATATGGCTTTCTAGATTTGTTGCACTCAGCTTGGAATAGTGTAGAGTGTATATTCATAATATGAATATATATATATATATATATATATATATATACACACACACACACACATTTTTATACGACACTTTGTTTTAACATTAGTTCGAAGTTTGAGAATAAAAAGGCTTACACGGGCTAAGTGAGAATAAATAGGCTTACACAGGATAAGTGATAAAAAATATTTACTAAGTGTGATTACATGTATTTACATAAGGCTAAACAGACAAATGACACACAGACTAGTGAAGGTAAATAATAATCAATCCCATGACCTACAACACAATGGCAGAGCTCCTGTTGTCATACCACCCACTTAGCACATGGCATATGTCCCATGGTAATGCAAGAGAGAGATAGTGACCTATAACATCCTACATGAATGATGTTCTCATTGGAGCTGAGTTCTTTATCTTTGTGCACAAAGGTTTATACCCTACAGCCTTTCCTCCTAAGCATATCCAGTGTGCAGTATGCAAGCCCTGTGAGTTAACCACTCTAAATTGTGAACTGTTGGTCCTCTGAGACATCTCACTACATTACAAAGAATATAAAAAGTAATATAATAAATAAAAGGGAAAAAAACAATCAGTACTTAATAAAAATAAAAAAAACTTCTAACACACACAATTTTATTTTTGACAACAAATTTGGAGCCTTTACAGTTTCCCAAAATCAAGTGCCTTTAACCATTTGAAGACTACATGGATCTGTACCTCACAGTCAGCAGACACATTCCAGCCAATCAGCAGCATACCCTCCCTCCCAGACCCTCCCATCTCCTGAACAGCATCCATTTTAGATTCATTCGGAAGCTGATGCCACGTGGGTGCCTGCTCGAAGAGAAGAAGAGGGGGAAGGTTCAGAAGGGGAGACAGAGAGAATGAGGAGACGAGTTGGAAGCAGGGGGAGGTCGTCGCAAGGAGTTAGTGGCACAGTCAGACAGCATGTATCGGCACCCGGGGTCAGCCAGACAGCACGCCAGTCAACGCATGCTGTTGCGACCACCAGAATGCAGTCATTGCAAAGCTCAGCAGTGTGGCATTTTTTGTGTGTGTCTGCCTCTGATAACAGCAATGCCATTTGCAACCTGTGCCAAAAGAAACTGAGTCGTGGGAAGTCCAACACCCACCTTGGTACAACTGCTTTGCGAAGGCACATGATCTCACATCACAAACGCCTATGGGATCAACACATGAGTACAAGCAGCACACAAACTCAAAGCCACCATGCTCCTCCTGGTCCAGCATCTTCAGCCACGTCAACCACTGCTGTCCTCCCTGCCCCCTCTCAAACAACCGCCACTCCGCCTCTTACCTTCAGCAGTTCCTGCTCATCTGCCCACAGTCAGGTGTCTGTCAAGGACATGTTTAAGCATAAGAAGCCAATGTCACAGAGTCACCCCCTTGCCCGGCGACTGACAGCTGGCTTGACGGAACTCTTAGCCTGTCAGCTTTTACCATACCAGCTGGTGGAGTCTGAGGCCTTCAAAAAATTTGTCGCTATTGGGACACCACAGTGGAAGGTACCCCGACGAATTTTTTTTTCAAAAAAGGCAATCCCAAACCTTTACAATATCATTGAAAAGGAAGTCATGGCATCTCTGGCATACAGTGTTGGGGCAAGGGTCCATCTGACCACTGATACCTGGTCTGCAAAGCACGATCAGGGCAGGTATATCACGTACACTGCGCATTGGGTCAACCTGCTGACGGCTGACAAGCATGGAATGCGTGGCTCCGCAGCGGAGTTGGTGACACCACCACGACTTGCAGGAAGACCTACTGCCACCTCCTCTACTCCTACTCCATCCTCTTCGATATCCTCCTTGGCTGAATCCTCTTCTGCTGCGGCGTCTGGCTGCACATCAACTGAATTTGGGCAAGTTGTCACATGTGCCGTGCATGGCACATGTGTTGAATCTCATTGTACAATGTTTTATGTCTAAGTACCCAGGCTTACAGGACGTCCTCAAGCAGGCCAGGAAGGTGTGTGGCCATTTCAGGCATTCCTACACGGCCATGGCGCACTTTTCCGATATTCAGCGGCGAAACAACATGCCAGTGAGGCGCTTGATATGCGACAGCCCGACACGTTGGAATTCAACACTCCTAATGTTCGACCGCCTGCTCCAACAAGAAAAAGCCGTCAACGAGTATTTGTATGACCGGGGTGCTAGGACAGCCTCTGCGGAGCTGGGAATTTTTTTTGCCACGTTACTGGACACTCATGCGCAATGCCTGTAGGCTCATGCGTCCTTTTGAGGAGGTGACAAACCTAGTCAGTCGCACCGAAGGCACCATCAGCGACCTCATCCCATTTGTTTTCTTCCTGGAGCGTGCCCTGCGAAGAGTGCTGGATCAGGCTGTAGATGAGCGTGAAGAGGAAGAGTTGTGGTCACCATCACCACCAGAAACAGCCTTGTCATCATCGCTTGCCGGACCTGCGGCAACGCTGGAAAAGGAGTATGAGGAAGAGGAGTCAGAGGAGGAATGTGGCGGCTTTGAGGTGGCTCGTTGTTGTCACCTATCTGGGACCCATGGTGTTGTACGTGGCTGGGGGCAAGAACAGACCGTCAATGACATCAGTGAGGACGAAGAACGGGAAAGGAGTAGCTCTGCATCCAACCTTGTTCAAATGGGGTCTTTCATGCTGTCATGTCTGTTGAGGGACCCACGTATAAAAAGGATGAAGGAGAACGACCTGTACTGGGTGGCCACGCTACTAGACCTCCGGTATAAGCAGAAAGTGGCAGAAATGTTACCAAATTACCGAAAGTATGCAGCAGTTCAAAACCAAACTAAAAAATATGCTTTACACAGCTTATAAGGGGGATGTCACAGCACAACGGGAATCTAACAGGGGAAGAGGTGAGTGTAATCCTCCTCCTACCACGGCGGCAAGGACTGGACGATTTACAGATGTGTTGTTGATGGAGGATATGCGGTGCTTTTTCAGTCCTACTCATCGCCACAGCCCTTCGGGATCCAGCCTTAGAGAACGACTCGACCGACAGGTAGCAAACTACCTCGCCTTAACAGCAGATATCGACACTCTGAGGAGCAATGAACCCCTTCACTACTGGGTGTGCAGGCTTGACCTGTGGCCTGAGCTTTCCCAGTTCGCGATAGAACTTCTGGCCTGCCCTGCTTCAAGTGTCCTGTCAGAAAGGACCTTCAGTGCAGTAGGAGGCATTGTCACTGACAAGAGAAGTCGCCTCGGTCAAAAAAGTGTTGATTACCTCACCTTCATAAAGATGAATGAGGCATGGATCCCGAAGGGACTAACAGTGGGGGATACGTTTGACTAACAAAAGGCCTGATTATATGCCTTGGCCTCAAAATGGTCCCCACGCTGCTGTATTTAATGTCTGCATACCGGATGACTTTCGTGAATTCTCCACCACCAACTAGGGTTCAAGCCGCAATGTTTTAGTCACTTTTCTGCCTGGAAAACATACATTTTTCCGGCCGCTGCTACAATAGCGGCTGCAACAATGCCATTATTTTTCAGGCATGTGTACATGCCTAATTTTCCTGTCCTATGGTGCAGCACTGTGGCTGCAAAAACAAACCAAAAAAAAAAAAGGCACATACAAGTGTCAATTCCCCTTCGTGATCGTTACCTTGTTGTGGTGAAGGGGATTGCGTATCACAATGAAGCAATCATCACCTCTATGAGTGTGTTGGCAATGTTGCCACACCCCAGATGATAAGGCCGTTGCTTCTTTATGGTCAGACCAAAAGCGATCGGACGGCTGGATAATATTTCATAGAAAAAACATTAATTTACCTTTTTTTTTTTATGTTGTATGGGTTTTTAATACATAAAATAAAAAATCATAATAAAGTCTCTTAATAGTTTATTAGAAATGATGCAGACAATTAAAAAAATCCCCATCAATTCCAATACAAAGCAAGTACAGAGCTCAGAACTAAATTATTTCATGATGTCGTAATGGTTCGCTAATTCGACAATGGTTAATCAATTCGACCGGATAGGGTACGTAACAGGGATTAAACTGATAGGAATAGTACTAATTAAGACACCACTCATATAGGGTGTCACAGCACATTGCTCTGTGCACGCGCAGTGCCCCAATTTGGGAGTAAGAGGACCGACCAAGCTACTTTTTCCATCTCCCGGTTCCTGAAATCAATTCAGTTTGGTGTATGAGAGTTTGGTCTGTCACTGTGAAGGCAGTCGAAGGTACCCGGCCTAAATTTTTTTTCACAAAAGGCAATCCCTGATATGGGATGTAACAGGGATTAAACTGATGAGAATAGTAGTGGGAGTGGAGGGAGCCAGCGTTTTTTTAACCATCTCCCCGTTCGAAAAATCAATTCAATAAATGGCCCCCAGATTGGGGACGTTAGAGGGATTAAACTGATGAGAATAGTACTACAGAAAATACCACTCATATCGGGTGTGACAGTAAATTGCACGGCGCAGACGCAGTGACCGTGGATTAAAACAGAGTGGAGGGAGCCAGCGTTTTTTTAACCATCTCCCCATTCGAAAAATCAATTAAATTCACTTTTCGGGGACCCTTGGTGTTGTACGTGGCTGGGTGGAGAAAGAAACCTTCAATGACATCACCGGGATGTGGCTAGCTTGTTATCCAACCTTGTGCAAATGGGGAGTTTGCGGTTGTGCAAATGAACTGTTTGCGGTTGTTTGCGGTGCATTAAAAGGGGAGTTTGGTCTGTCAATGTCAGTAAAGTGGGCGTAACCCTTACACTACCTGATCGATACAACATCATACCTGATCGTATACACACACTGGATGTTTTAAAGCATGTTATTCCAAACAATTTAGGAATGTTAGTTGATTTATGCCCTTTATGGATTAAAACCCGACTCTGCGTCCACTACGTAATTTTCCATGGGAGTTTTGCCATAGATCCCCCTCCTGCATGCCACAGTCCAGGTGTTAGACCCCTTAAAACAACTTTTCCATCACTATTGTGGCCAGAAAGAGTCCCTGTGGGTTTTAAAATTCGCCTGCCAATTGAAGTCTATGGCGGTTCGCCCGGTTCACCCGTTTGCGAACATTTGCGGAAGTTCGCGTTCGCTGTTCGCGAACGGAAAATTTTATGTTCGCGACATCACTAAATGTGACCTATAAACTGTACAACTCAATTGAAAAACAAACTGAAATCTTTTAGGTGGAGGGAAGAAAAGAAAAAAAACTAAAATAATGTGGTTGCATAAGTGTGCACACCCTCTTATAACCGGGGATGTAGCTGTGTTTAGAATTAAGCAATCACATTCAAAATCATGTTAAGTAGGAGTCAGCATACATGTGCCATCATTTACAGTGCCTCTGATTAACCCCAAATAAAGTTCAGCTGCTCTTGTTGGTCTTTCCTGAAATTTTCTTACTCGCATCCCACAGTAAAAGCCATGGTCCACAAAGAGCTTCCAAAGCTTCAGAGGGATCTCATTGTTAAAAGCTATCAGTCAGGAGAAGAGTACAAAAGAATTTCCAAGGCCTTAGATATACCATGGAACACATTGAAGACAGTCATCATCAAGTGGAGAAAATATGGCGCAACAGTGACATTACCAAGAACTGGACGTCCCTCCAAAATTGATGAAAAGACGAGAAGAAAACTGGTCTAGGAGGCTACCAAGAGGAATATCTGGCAAGTACTGGATGGGTGGTACATGTGACAACAATCTCCCGTATTCTTCATATGTCTGGGCTATGGTGTAGAGTGGCAAGACGAAAGCCTTTTCTTACGAATAAAAACATCCAAGCCAGGCTACATTTTGCAAAAACACATCTGAAGTCTCCCAAAAGCATGTGGGAAAAGGTGCTATGGTCTGATGAAACCAAGGTTGAACTTTTTGCCCATAATTCCAAAAGATATGTTAGGCACAAAAACAACACTGCACATCACCAAAAGAAAACCATCCCCACAGTGAAGCATGGTGGGGGCAGCATCAGGCTGCGGGGCTGTTTTTCTTCAGCTGGAACTGGGGCCTTAGTTAAGATAGAGGGAATTATGAAGAGTTCCAAATACCAGTCAATATTGGCGCAAAACCTTCAGGCTTCTGCTAGAAAGCTGAACATGAAGAGGAACTTCATCTTTCAGCATTACAACGACCCAAAGCCTACATCCCAATCAACAAAGGAATATCTTCACAAGAAGAAAAATAAGGTTTTGGAATGGCCCAGCCAAAACCCAGACCTGAATCCGATTGAAAATCTATGGGGTGATCTGAAGAGGGCTGTGCACAGGAGATGCCCTCGCAATCTGACAGATTATTATTTTAATTTTATATTTTTTCTTCCCTCTACCTAAAAGATTTTAGTTTGTTTTTCATTTGAATGGTACAATTTATAGGTCACATTAAAGGTGGAAAAAGTTCTGAAATGATTTATCTTTGTCTCATTTTTTTGCAACACAGAAATCTGACATTTTAACAGGGGTGTGTAGACTTTTTATATCCACTGTAGATGTTGCTTTTATTCTACTTTGAATCTTTCCTTTTTGCTTTGTTATTCTATAGTGTGTGTGTCTTCAATGTTTTTAAGTCTCCAAAACACATAAAATGAAAAACTAATAAACTAAAACAAATAAAGATTAAACCCTGAGTCTGGGAGGATGTTCCTCTGACCCAGGCTGATTTACATGAAGCCAATAAGCAAGTAATGGAGAAAAAAAAATGTTTTTTTTTTCAAGGTCAGACAAGATATATCTTATAATTCTGGAGATTGAAGGCTTTGAAGTCATTATACACAAATCCTTAATCCATTTAATAAAGTCTTCTGGAAATATCTAGTCTTTGTTTGCTAAGGAAATCCCTGGATGTAGAGGAGAATATATCCCTTGCTAGTGGGCAGGTTAGATTTTCTTCCTATTATCTGCTTTACCATGAATTTAAGAACACAGTACTGTGAGAGCACTCTCCATGCCTGTTACTGCCAGCAAGATTACATCCTCCTATGCTTATCTCTGGACATATGAGCATGTATGAATAAGTCATCATGGAATCTAAAGTCCTCCCTAATTCATGATTACAATACCAAAGTTTTCATTGCAGTTTTCCTAAAGGGGTTGTCTGAGTAATTTTTTTGTTCTTTGTATGTTTCTAACTAGGCAAATGTAAGGACTTTACAATTCACTTACTTTATCTCCAGTTGCTGCTTTCTTAGATTTCACTGAGGGTCACATGACCTGTGATGTTAGCTTCTCTCCTTGCTCTGATGATGTTTCATGCACAAGCCTGAGAGATCAGATATGTGTCTGTACACAATCACTGCACTGGCCACGCCCCCTGCGCTGCCATCTGCTCTCTCTCTGGATTCTTCAGAAAAAACTTTCACCCCTTCAGTAGCACAGACTCAGGGCTGAAGGCTTTACTGAGTAGCTGCAGGCAGTGAAGAGACAAATACTGGGCACAGGAGCTGACTTACTAGAGGAGTTCTGCAGAGCATTGCACAAGAACAGGTAGGGGGAAGATCCTGTGTGTATCAGCAGTGTCATTATACAGCTGGGACTTGTAGTCTTACACATATAACATGCTGCTGAGTCTCCCAGCAGGCAAACATGTCATTCAGGGCAGAATGTGTATTTACTCCATTAGCAGAGCAGAGGGAGAGGCACAAATTTTCATGAGGAAACCTCAGAGATTGTTATTGCAGGTATACAAAGGGCCAGAAGAGAACCAGGGAAATGAGAAAATACATATTTTTTTTTTGCCTAAAACTTGCTTAGCTAAGTTAGATATTGCTGCCCATCAGATTTTCAGTACTATATATTTTTTTTCATAACTCGGACAACCCCTTTAACCCCTTACTGACCCTGGGATTTTCATTTTTTACTCTATGTCTTCACTGAATCATAGCTTTTTTATTTTTCATAAGATGTGGTGGGAAAAAAAATTCAAATGGGGTGAAATTGGGAAAAAAAAACGCTATTCTGCCCCAGTGTTATGGGTTTTGCTTTAATGATGTTACTTATGTGGTGAAACTGACCTGTTACCTTCATTCTCCGGGTCAGTACAATTACAGCGATACCACATTTATATAGTTTTTCTTATGCTTTAACATTCAAAAAAAAAACTTTGGAAAAATGTATTTTTTTCTTTGCATGACTATATTCTGACCCTCATACCTTTTTATAGCTATGTCTGCAGAGCTGTAATTTTTTTGCAGGGTTTTTTTGTGCCATTTTTGGGTGCATATCACATTTTGATTACTTTTGATTACATTTTTTGGTTCTTTTGAGTTGAAGAGAAATAAAATTGGCAAATCGTCCCTTTTGATTTTTTTTTATGTTACACTCTTCACCATAGGGAATAAATATTTTTATATTTTAACAGTTTGGGCATTTTGGGAGGTGGCAATGTTAATGAGCTTTATTTTTTTAGTTATTTATATAGGGAAAGAGAGGTGTTTTGATATTTGACATATATATGTTTTTAGATATTCTAAAACTTTTTTTTTTACTTTTTAAAGTCCCCCTAGGGGACAGTAGCATGTGATCATGTGGTTGCTTCTCCCATAGGCTGCAATGATTTAACATGCAGTCTATTGGAGATACAATATTTTCTTATGGCAGAGCACCATTGGAAGTTGACTTTGGCAGACCTAGGAGCCTTCAGAAGGCCCTAGACTGCCCTAGCAAACTAACAGCTCTCTCCATCTTGGCTTGAAATGGGTCCTGGGAGAGCAGCGCTCCAAGGGTTTTACTGCTCAGATGATGGGATCGCAATTGACCACAGCCTCTGGGGGGTTAATTGTCTCTGACATTGCCTCAAGCTGTCTGCTCGGTGTCAATTCTGGAGCACTTTCTCTGTTATTCTTCCTTTAAATTGACAACTGGTTGTATTGCCTGTGCCAGTGACGTGTGTTTTTATACACTCTGGTACAGTCCAATCATTGCTGACAGTTCCAGACGGGACCATCTTACTGACAAGAAGAATAGTAAAACTCTACTGTATTCATATATTCATACATTTCCAAAATGAATAACAAAGGAAGAAGAAACAAAAATTGCTCCAGCATTGTAATTTTATGGGGAGTAATGCTTTTTGATGAACAGAGCGGTTGGACTAATGGTGTACATCTGGCAGTAGTCTTCTATACCAGGGGTGTACAACCTATTTTGGTCTGAGGGCCACATAGTCACATTATTCTGTCTTCTCCTCAAGGTCCCTGGCTGTCACTGACACACTCTGCAGGAGCTTTGATCCTGTCCTGTACACATAAGTCGCTATGGACAGAAGCAATATATAGACCAGGGGATGTGATCACTCTGACAGAGTTTGGAGTGGTAACATGCATGGTCACCAGCTACCCTATTCAGAACCCCTTTGCTATGGTCATGGGACTGGGTTCCTCTGCTAGTGATCGGTGATTGTACCCTTGGTCGAACACCCACAAACCTTTCATTTTAGAATATCACTGCCTGTATGATAGCCACAACACCCTAGACCCCAGCGGCTCTTCTAAACCAAATTTAGACCACCATAGAACCCTTTGATAATCTAGGCTAGGTTTAGTAGAACTGTGGCTGATCTGGGTATCTCACCCTAAAATCTGGACATGTTATGGTCAAGTGATTTCAGGCTAATACTAGCTGATTAGCACCTGCGTAGTGGCATCTTTAGAAATGTCTAATAAATAATTTCTAATAATCTGATAGTATACATATCTTAGTATCTGTCCACTTTCTCATTTTGCTCCTGTGTCATCCCCTGTGGATTTGTAAGGGTGGCAGTATTTTCTCCTGGCTGCTTGAATAAACTCCAAGCACCTGAATGTGTGAGATTGCTTAATCTCCTGGGAATAAATGACAGAGCCCATGCTGGCGCTCTGCTCTTAAGATGCCTGAAGAATCTCTCTATGGCTAGAGCACCATCTTAAAATTCCTCTAATCCCTTGTCCTCACATAGCATCCATCTATGTGCGACCATAAGAAATGCATTCAATTTTCTGTACTGCATCATCGTCAAGCCATAAGAAGTTATCAGTTCTTGTCCTCGCCTCTCTCTTTTTCATGTAGCTCCGAATAGTTGGATATATGATATCTATCTATCTATCTATCTATCCATATAGCTTATACTGTATTTATTTATCTATCTTTTATTTATCTTTATATTTATTTTTTTCTTTTTGTCAACTATCTTTGTATCTCATTAACAATCTCATATTATTCTATCTATCTATCTATCTATCTATCTATCTATCTATCTATCCCTATATCTTATATGTATTTATTTATTTATCTATCTATCTATTATCTATCTAGATTTATTATTATTATCTAGATTTATTCATCTTTCTGTCATCTATCTCTCTATTTCATTATATATTTCATAGTATTCTATCTATCTATCTATCTATCTATCTAATCTGATCTATCTGTATAACGCTCAGCATACCCTGGCACTAAAACTTCCAGCATGCTTTGACATCTGCAGGTTGAGCTGTAGTTTTGTATAATCTGTAGAGCCACAAACTGGATACCCCTGGTTTACATTTATAAAAAAACATATGCTTTCATTTAATGATGCTGCTTCTGTATATGCCATATTTTTAGTCCCGTTCCTTCCTTGCTCTGATAAAGAAACTCTCTGGTGATATGACCAGTTCAATAACTTGTATCCATCCTGACTGGCATTTTAACAAAAGGAGGTGGCTACTTGAAAACAATTAATAAATGCATAAAATTTATTGCAAATATTGAGGTTGGAGAGGTCTTGTGTTGGCGCCAGTGCTGTGTGTTGCTGATGACCACCTTTGTGGAACTGCTCTCTGGAAACAGACATCTGTGCACTCCCGAGCAGCTGTCCATCTCTTCCATGCATGCAAGAACAGTCCTGCTCCTGTTGTGTGTCTGGTGTGTAACTGCACATGAAGGCAACAGAACATGTAACATATTTTTTATATGACATTTAATGTGGCGAACGTACGGTACCTGCCGTCTTGACTTGTCTGTTTTAGTAAATGATTATTTATTACAGTTCTTCAGTTTCTTAGAACTCTGCATTATTTTGTTCCTGAAGGAATAAAGTGACAACTGCCCTTGTCAATGTGACGTGTCCATACTGAATTGCAAGTGCCATGACTATAGTAATGGCTAAATCTTATGGGATGGAGGGCTGCATACTGTATAATAAAGAGACTAAGACAGTATTGTATCCTCCTGCAACCCTTCCCTTGGTAGGAAGCAGCACTACCCCAACTCTGCCCAAAAGGGGGGAGAATGGAATGGTAAGTTCCATTCTATCTAAAGATCTCTCTTTGCCAGATACACTGCCACCTGCTGGACAACCAGACACAGTAAATTAAATATATTACATAAGTTGCATAGCAATTTTATTAATGCGCAGTATAAGAGGACCTGGAATAAAGATAAAGATTACATTATTGGTTAGCCTATTAGAGACAGTCGCAGGTTGTAGGACTGGTAGTGCCCACTCTGCTGTACTACACATATGGTTTTGAAAGAGAATGATCTTTTACAATAACAACTCAATAATAAACTGCTGTCATTGATATATCCTGTGTCAAATTGATCTTTAAGAATCTACAGCTCTTATTCAGACCTATGTGTCTCCATAGTTACAAACTACAAACAAACTTTGTAGTCTGATTCCGCAATCAAACTTCCTCCCACCTTTATTCTTCTTATAATACATTTGGTAAGAAGCAGTGATGACATCATCTTCCTGGCTTCACACATAGCCAATCACTGGTCTCAGAATTATATGGCACATGACTGCTGAGGCCAGTGATTGGCTGAAGCAGTGATCTTGACGTCAACTCTGCACCCAAGAAACAACACCAGTGAGCAGGACTGGAGTGTGGTGCAGCAAGAAGGGGAGAAAAATGGTGAGTATTACTTTTGCTTTTGACATTGTAGCACTTTTACTGCTGCGGTGAAAAGTTACATTGAATTTGGACAACCCCTTTATGGCTGTTTGCAATGATGTTCCAATAGCTGTCCTGGGAAATGGGTATAAAGAGGGATGGGCATTTCCTGGATGTTTTAGTGGCAGCGCAGGCGCGGGATTTAGCAGGGAGACAGTGCTGGAGGCAGGAGAGGATCGCTGTCAATCAAAGAAAGAAGGGACGTGGCAGCAGGTTGGCGCACGGAGCCTCTAGGAGCAGGGGCAACGCCCCCCCTGCTCCTAGAGGCTAATTTACATATTATAAAAAGACGTTTTTTAGCTTAAATATACATCAGAAATACATATAAAGCACATTATCAAGCTGATCTGACATTAGCACATAGCTAATGTCAGACAGCTTATAATGTGTAATCCTGGTGACAGAAACCCTTTAACTGAATTATATTGGCAGCTCGCATTGACAACCACAGTGCCCTAGTAGCAGTGGTAAGCACGGTGTCTTCCTGAGGGTGCTGCCACACGTTGGGGCTGTGCTGCATTTTGAATGCAACAAAAAAAAAAAAAAGCATAAAAAATGCATGTGCCCTTAGGAACCAGCCACTCAATTACCCTTTAAAATTGCCCATCACAGTAGATCTGTGCTCACCAGTTCAGCGTTTTACAGGTAACCGTTTTACAGGTAACTTCCTTCCCCAGTGCAATGGATAAAGACAAAATAAAGTCTACAGAAGAAGTAGCCCCCATCCATTTTGCCAGGACAAACTTCTTGGAGTAATAAGCGGGCCAATTACACTGCTGTGCGGCTATAACAGGCATCACACAGCATTGTTCTGCAATAAGTTTACATTGCTTGTGCTTGAGGAGTTATTGATGATTTCCTAAGAACACTAGTAAGAGAATTAAAATCTATTGTTGTGTCCCACAGAAAGCGTACCCAGCAGACGCCGCTGGCAATTTTGCCTATTTGTTACAAAGTATCTTTCTAGAAATCTATTACATTTTAGAGCACTGAGCATTTTGTTTGTTAAGGGTAGAAAATCTACAGAGAGCACTTAGCGGTATAATTGTTATGGAACATGATTGTAGCTGCAGCATGACAGGTGTACACGGCGGATTATTACGTGGCAGCGCAATGCCAGAGCAATCATTTATGCTACTATTAAAGAGCATTCCAGGTTAACATGAAGCAAATCCCCAGAAAATATAAAGCCTTGACTTGTCCTCTACTGTCAAGTTAGTAAAAATTCTACTTTGCCGTCTCTTAGGCCCCTCTCACATAGTGGTATTTTGGTCAGTATTTTGCATCATTATTAGAGATGAGCAAAGTTCACAAAAATTCGATTCGGCTGCTTCGCCGAATTTCACAAAGAAACTTGCTTCGTGAGGAATTACTTTATCACGAAGCGCATTTCTTTGTGAGTAGCGGACAAAACGCGCCTCCCCCCGTCATTGAACCCTTTGACTGCCGCGTTCATCAATGATCACGGCATCTGAGATGATCATTGAGGACTGTCGGGAGTTAATCTGTTAAAAATAATTTTTTAATATTCACCTTACCTATTTGATCGCGAAGAGCCATGGTTGATTGAAGATTCAGCGCGAAATCTCGCATGGTGCATAATGACGTCATCACGCTGGCCTGCGTGGTAATGTCATACGTCACTGCGCATGAGATTTCGCATGGAATTTTCAATCAAGATGGCCACAGGGGAATCTTCACGCACGAATGGATGAGGTGAGTATGAATTTGTTTTTTAACCACCATTTTAGGGAAAATTGATTTGTTACCACGAAGCACAAGGAAATTCAGCTTTGAGGCGAATCACATTTTTCCTGAAATTAGAATTACTTGTATGAGAAATCTCTGACATTAAATATTGCGATTTTGCTTCAGTCATAGGAGTAAAATTATAATAAAATTTACATGGACGAGCTATTAGGTGGGATTAAACTGCCTCGGGATAGGTGTTAGAACAACAATGTAAGTAGTAGATAATAGATTGTTGCACCCCTCCACTTCTATTCAAAATTAGTTTCTCCAATTTAACATAAATAGATTGCCCAAGAAAGAGCATTCTAGAATACAGGTGCAGGACAAGAGGGATCTTTGTGATGCAAGTGACAACATGAAAGGCATACATGGGATCATACATTTGTTGAAGGTTGCATTGCTATGGATAACATTTTTCCTAAGAATTAGAAACTTGAACTTGAGTTTTGGAGTTAACAAGCAAATTTAGTGAGATCTATGTGTTCCGCTTGTATGTATGTTGCCACATCAAAGATCCTCTACTGTCCTCTACTATTCCACACCAAAAGCCATGACAGCATGAAAGCAGTCTGATTGCCCAAGGAAGCGTATTCCAGAGTACAAGTGCAGCCCAAGAGAAATCTTTGTGATGTGGGTGGCAGCTTTTGATAAAACGGGAAGCATAAGTAGGATCATAGTCATTATAAGAGTCCATTCACACGTCCATAGAATGAGTCCGGATCTGTTCCGCGACGTTCCGGACCAATTTATTCTCTATGGCGCAGGAACAGATGCTGACAGCACACAGTGTGCTGTCTGCATCCGCATTTCTGGTGCGCGTCCCCAATCTTCCGGTCCGCAGCTCCCGAAAAATATAGAACATGTCCTATTCTTGTCCGCAATTGCGAACAAGAATAGGCAGTTCTATGGGGGTGCCGGCCAGGTTTATTGCGTATCTGCAATTTGCGGATCCACAATACACTACGGACGTATGAATAGACTGCACTACAAAAGAGTGCAGACTGCAGAGGTATGGATAACAGTTTTGGTAAATACTAAAAACTTGAACTAACTTTTGGACTGAATAGGGAAATTTGTAGAGATCTTTGTGTTCCACGTGAATGAATGTTGCCACCTCCTCTACTCTCTGCTATTCTATACCAAAAGCTGTGACAACCCAGCAGAACCGTCATGAGCCAGGAGAGTCTGCGTCAAGAAACTGCAGCAGTCTAGTCTGACAAATGTACATACAATGAAAAAAAAAGCTGCTGCAAATCCACAGCAAAGTCTGCTGATTCTTTTGCGGATTTTGCTGTGGATTCACTGCGGATTTCATCCCCAGCATTGAAAGTTTAAAATCTGTACCACATCAATTTCAACAAGGATTTTTTCTGCAGACCGTGGATCAAATTTGTTAAAATCTCATCTACTTTGCTGCTACTGTAACACACTGCAGTTTTTTCGACTACAAATCTGGAGGAAAAATCCACATCATATCTGCTACATGTGCTCTTACCCATAGTGCTTGCGATCGCCTCATTGGTTCAGTTGTATTGCTGAATTGTACAGCTATCCCCACTGTTATTTAAGATCTCTGCTTGCTCTCAAAGAGTATAAACCTTCATTGTTTTCTTCCAGTGGATAAACTGTCCTTGGCTCTTTATAAGACAAAAAAGTAAAACTTCCTATTAAAAGGGTGTCGGTCCGACTCATGGCATCCCTGCCATTCCTGTTTGAAGAGGCCCTTAGGCCCCTTGCACACGACAGTATTTTGCGGACCGTATACTGGCAGTTTTTTCAGTTCAGTATACTGACAGTATACTGAACCATTCACTTCAATGGGTCTGCAAAAAATACTGAAGTGTCTCTGTATTCCTTCAGTTTCCGTTTTTCAGTTTTTTCTGTTCCGTTTAAATATAGACCATGTCCTATTCTTGTCCGCAAATCACGTTCAGTGGCTCCATTCAAGTCAATGGGTCCGCAAAAAATGGAAAGCATACGGAAAGGCATCCGTATGTCTTCCGTATCCGTTCTGTTTTTTGCGGAACCATCTATTGAAAATTTTAAGACCAGCTCAATTTTTTCTATGTTATTACTGTATACTGTATCTGCCATACGGAAAAACGGAACGGAAAAACGGAAACACATCGGAAACAAAAAACGGAACCACGGATCCGATAAAAACGGACCGCAAAACACTGAAAAAAAAATACGTTCGTGTGCAAGAGGCCTTAGTGCTTCGGTTAGCACTCAGCCTCTTCCTAGGCCAGTCACATTACTGTCATCGGTGGACATGGCCTGGGCACAAGTCAGTCATGTGAATGGGACACAGCTGCAATACCAAGCACAGTCACTACACAATGTACTTGGATGTGTTTGGTAATAAGCCCGCAGAATTCACTGGAGAGCCGAAACCTCTTCAAACAGTTGATCAGAGTGCTGGACCTCCACTGATCAGATATTGATGACCTAACCTGAAGATAGGCTGTCAATATGAAAATCCTGTTCAATCTCTTTAAATGTCAGCCAGAAGAGACCTTGATGCACTTTATCAGTTGATAAAGAAACCATATAGCAGTGGTGGTGAACCATTAAGAGACCGAGTGCCCAAACTGCAACCCAAAACCCACTTATTTATCTCAAAGTGCCAACACGGCAATTTAACTAGAACACTACAGTCCAATATAGTATACGTTCCATGTACTGCATTCAGTGCGCTGCCTGAGCTGTTCATAGCGTGCCCTGCGCTGATGAATGGCAGGAAAAGTCTAAGGCCTCTTTCACACGAGCGTGGAGGATTGGCTCCGGATTAGTTCAGGGTGCGTTCAGTGAGACTAGCACCATTTTGCAAGCAAATTCAGTCAGTTTTGTCTGCGATTGCATTCAGTTGTTCAGTTTTTGCCGCGCGGGTGCAATGCGTTTTGATGCGTTTTTCACGTGCGTGATAAAAAACTGAAGGTTTACTTACAACATCTCTTAGCAACCATCAGTGAAAAACACATCGCATTCACACTTGCTTGCGGATGCAATGCGTTTTTCACTGAAGCCCCATTCACTTCTATGGGGCCAGGGCTGTATGAAAAACACAGAATATACAACATTGATGCAGAACTGATGCGTGAAAAAAAAAGCGCTCATGTACACCGACCCATTGAAATAACGTCAGTTCACGCCACGCATTGCACCCGCGCGGAAAACTCGCTCGTCTGAAAGGTGCCCAAGGCATATTGGTACGTCTTAAACTTATTCCAGGGCGCGGTTGCCCACAGAGAGGGCTCTGGCACCCTTGCCATAGGTTCACCACCCCTGCTTTATGGGATATTTTAATACTTTAGCAATATACAGTAAATAACATTTATTTTCTAAAACCAGAATACTCTTTCAATCGAAAATTCTTCTTCAAAGAAACATATTAATCCCTGATTCTATTCAAGTTTTACAAACTATCTTCCGTCATCAGAGCTCTCAGAGTTAACCACTTAACTATATACCTTTCGATGTATTAACTGTACGCTGTAATGTTAGCAATAGAAAATCTGAATTTGAAATGCTTCATTAGATGCGACTTCTCATCAAGACATGCAAAACAAAAGGCTGAACTTTTCATAATTGCTTTGTGAAATTGTCATTTTCTAAATGCAATTTAGAAGTGGTTGTATTGCTGCAGAACTCAGATAAAAACCTCGTTGGAAATGTTTTACATAAATAAATCAATTAACTTCAAAAAGAATCAGTGTCAGACGGTTTGCTAGATGACTGCCTAACACAACCCATAAATAAAATAAACCGTGCCTCTTCCCATTGTGTCAGGCATGGAGCTGTGGTGGAAAATCACAAAGGAAAGATTAAAGGAAACTTATAATGCTGCTATGTAAAACAAAATGTAAACTGATTTGCCTTGACTTGATAGCCTAGACACACACATGTCCATACACAAACAAGCACTCTCCTTTCATAGCTTGCTGACTGACAAAGCTGTGACATCTAGTACTATCACAACATCCCAAACAAAACATGTGCATTAACACATTCCTTCCATTTCTGTCACCAAGAAGAGCTTCTCAGGAAACGCAAACCGGCACTCCTCAGTGGCTGTGGTATGATTCTTTACTCGCCACTCATGAAGAAAGTGATGCGCGTTTCGGCACGTACAAGTGGCTTTGTCAAACACATATAGAGCAGCAGAGTACTCAAACGCATGTCGCTTTCTTCTTGAGTGGCGAATAAAGAACCATACCACAGCAACTGAGGAGTTCCGGTTTTCGTTTCCTTTGCAGTGTTTGGGGCGATGCTCGCTGACCGTGCACCCACATCCAACAGCAGTGCCGCCCGATTATCTACAACGTCAGCCCTGTTCATGATCACTGCAATTCTTGTACAGAATCAGGTAGTTGAAATATGGTGGATGCCTCTAAGCAAAATATTTGGAGGGTGGCCAAATTCTGTTTCTGGGATCTTGCTCAACCTCACCCCCTATACTTGTTGAACCGCCCCATTGCAGTCTATTGAAATAATGGATACATCTGAGCCTAGAGACTTCAAAAGAGAGAGCCAAACACATGCAGGGCCACTCTCCACCACTTCTTGGATGGATAGGATTGCCAAATAACCACCAGCTACCCCCTAGGAGTAGAGGGTCCTGGTGGTGTGCAGTGAATACTCTGCCCATATGTAAATAGTTACTGGCAAGGGCATAACTAGAAAATTATGTTTGAGGCAGGTCAAAAGAACCTACTTAGACAGGGAGGAAAAGAGTCTCCTATAGCAAAAATCCAAAACTCTATACTGATTCTTGAGACAGAAATGTCTAGGACTTGTGCAGTCACCCATCCTCATTTTGATCCAGTGTGTCTGACAGGTGTCCTTTGGGCCCACCAGAGGAACTGATTCTAAGGGACAACTGCTCAATCTTGTTTGCTATATACGACATAGTATATATAATCTGATAGGTTACATTTGGATCTGCCCATAAGAAATAGACCCTAGTAGCAAAAGATTATCTCTAAAGTCAGCCCCACATGGGTTATCTTCTCTTAGACCTTGGGGGTCAATTCATATATTACAGCCTGGACCCACGGGAACTTCACAAGTTAGAACTAGTTTCCACTTCTGCAGCACTGCAGGGATGTGATTTACTTGGCCAGTGCCACCACTGACTTTAGATGTACGGCAGACCTATCATCAAGGATGGGAGTGCCATAAGACAGGTCACATGCCCGTCCATCCTGTTGTGGACAAAAGTGGGGTGCATTTAGTGAAGAAACTGTACTAAAACAATAGGACGAGACTTCACATTTTAGAACATTGGACTAGATTCCCTTATAATGTCATATGAGCAAATCATTTATAGTCCTTTTTAAAGCAGTAATTGTGTTAAGATGGACCTCCCCTTAAAATCTAACTTTGCCGAGGGATTCATTATTTATGGTTATACCAAGCGATTAAAAAATGCTCTGTTATAGTATGGTCCATGCAGGGACGGACTGGGAACTTAAAGTAGAACTGGAAATTTTGTAGTCGGATCCAACTTGATGGAAGGCAGGGCCAGCAATACCATATTGTGGCACACTATACCACCCAACAGAGCCAAATACCACATTCCATCACAAAATATTGCCAGCAGCAGAAAATACAGCTTGTCACCCTGGTGTACTTAAAGGGTTTGTCTCGCAAAAAATATCCACCGTTTTTCAACCAGCACCTTGATCGGAATACTTATGTAATTGCTGTAATTAAAAATTTTGCAATAACCACTGGGTTATTCAATAAAAAAAAATCTGTATAGCTCCTCCTGCCATTTGTTCTTTTTCTTATTTCTATGTCCTGCTCACTGAGATGGCCGCACATGCTCAGTTTCATCTGTCAAATGCCTCCTGAGTTCTTATAGGGAGAGAATAGACACCTCCTCCTTAGTAGCAGCAAAAAAGACACTCCCCTTGAGCTGTCAGCTAGCAGAGAAATGAATGGGGAGATCTCTGGATTTATGTGAGGTACAGGACTGGTTCTAGCTTTGTTTGAAAGAGAATGTCATGTACTATATGATGTCTGATTTTCATTTTTTACATTAGTCATGGGATAACCCCTTTAAGGAACCTTCCCCATGTGGGAAAGTGCCTGAGCAATAGGTTCTAGTTTGTTAAAGTCCTTTAAAGGTGTTCTGTTTTTACATTCATTTGCCTGTGTACCAACTTATGACTGTTTCCCAGATTTAAACTTTCTATGCCTGGCCTCTGTCTGCTGTCCATTCGGACCCTGAGCTGCCTGCCCTTTGACTGTTTTCATGAATTGCACCTGCTCTACCTGCACTGACCTCGACCTGTCCTTAACTATGGTTTTCATAACAATAAGTGCTTTAAATCGTAATTTTACCATAAGCTGCTCTGCTACTTATACTAATCATCTCCAAACCAAAGCAAGAAAAAAATCGTTATTAAATCGTAATAATGAAATATAGCAAGTACATATAAGTATGTATACAAATATATAAGTACATTTCCTCTAAAAATGGTGACCACTAGCTACTACTAACTGTAAAACAATCTTCATATTCCGCAGTAAACTAAAGTATACCATGTGAAACCAAAAAAAAGCTGGTGAGTCTAGGCTGATCCAAACTGTCTTCCCCGCGTGTGTGGTCCAGCCCTTGTACTTCGCCGCGTGTTGCACGCGTTACCGCTTCATAAGGAGGACTTATACAAACTCATACTCATGAATGGTGCCACTATAAATGTCTGGATGATTGTTTGTTACATCTTGCCGTATTGTATGGGGGTTCAATTCCGTTTTTTCATCCTGTGTCCATACTACATGGGGTAATATTGCTGTATTTTATTAATATAATTTTATAAAGATTAATTTTAAGGGCAAATGGTTGTAGCTCTAGTCCTGACTATATTTTTGCCTGTTCCCTCTGGGCTTCACACCGGTGTCTTCTGACTCCCATGGGTCAGCAGTTTCTTGAACAGAGGCTACTCTAAGAGGTAGCAGCCTGATGGTTCCCCTGAAGTGGAGTCCAGATCCCTGTATAGGGGTTAAAGGGTGAAGACCAGGGGGGGAGGGGGGCCACTTAGATAATGCCTTTGGAGAAGCCCAAAGCCAAATCTGTTCAAGTGACACAGCTGATCCATATCCGCTTTGTAACAGCAATATCTGTAAATTTGCTTCTACAGTGTTATTTCACTCCTGCCAGGTGTAGTCAGAGAACTTAAACCGATGCTTTGGGCAAGCATTATACGCAGAAGAGAAAAAAAATGAAGCACATTTCTACATAAGGGATGTCGAAATAGTCAAACTGAAATTTTCTTTGTTTTACCTTGCAAACTGTAATTAGTTGCTAAGAGACTGCATCAAATATTACCCATAAAATCCACATGTGGGTTATAGAGTGGCGAGTTCTTTTATAGAAATGCAAATTATGAAAGTCGTAATATTCCTGCCATACGGTATGTGAAGAGTATGATAAGGGGATTTCTCTTGCTACCCAAAAAATGTTGCCTTTAGGGAGCAGGAACATGTCTGAATGGCTTTAGCTCTCCACTCGGTGCCTATTACGAACCAATTTTAATATTAATTATGGAGTGATAGGAATCCTTCTTCACAACAATGGCTTGTTCCTTGACGCAGTTAGCGCTAGAACTAATTAATGTAATTATACTGTTGTGCTGTTGTGTTATGTGAAGTGTGGTTTTCACATGAAGGACTATAAGGAAAGAGGGTTTATTTTATAATCCCAACCGCCTACAATCCGAGAAATGATGGTGAGTGCTCAGAACTATTATGATTATTTGCTCCGTAAAATAACAGCAATATTGTGGGACTCTGCCATGTTTAAACAGATTGAGACGAAACGGTGGCTTTTTTTTTTGTAAACCATGTTGTCTTATTAAAATATGCTGCCTGGCACCTAATTACTAAACGAGAGCTGTGCCATCCATAAAACTCATTACTAGAGAAGCCAAAGGAATGGGATTGCCAATCGATGACATTGCCAACAGAAGGAGTGAGGATGCATCCATCTATTTAGCTTCGAAAGTTTTAGTAAACAATTATGTCTGTGCTAAGATTTCGAGAAGAGATGATCAACGATGATGTGTGCATACAAATAACAGGAGCAGATGTGTGTGGCTGGATGCAAGAAGGGGGAGGTGGTGATGCAAACGAGAAAATTGTATTTCAGAAGATGAGTCAGTTAACAGTTGGATAACATGCAGTCAGATGATCCTTGTTGTTCTTGATTTGCTGGTGGAACTTTAAGATTTATTTGGAAAAGCCATAGGGGTCACAATGGCAGCAGGGGCAACAGTGAGGTAGATGCATTAATGAAGTAGAGGTATTGATGTATTAAAGGGGTTGTCTCATCTGAGACAATGGGGGGGATATTGCTAGGATATGCCCCCATTGTCTCAAAGGTGTGGTTCCCAGCGGTGAGACTCGCACCTATGTCCAAAACTGAGCCCCAAATGTGGTGGAGGGTGCAATGCTATTTCCATCGGGCCCATAGAAGTAAATGGCTGCGGTGGCCGTTCATGCATGGTGCGCTCCCATTCACTTCTATGGGGAGAGCGCTTGGTGGTGGCCGAACCAGAGTCCTTCAGCCACCATTTTGGCCAGCTCCGTTTGGGATATAGGTGCGAGTCCTAGCGGTGGGATCGGCACCTATTAGACAATGGTGGCATATCCTAGCGATATGCCTCCATTGTCTCAGATGAGACAACCCCTTTAAATACATTGAACATTATAGTGTTCATGACAAACCTCGTATTTATAAGGCATAAGGCCCACATATGCCCATGTGACACAGCTCATGAAATAATTTTAGAACTAACTCAGCCCATGTATTCCCACAACCTTTGGCCAATAAGTGAAAGCAGACGTTAAGCAACTACCCTCAATCTTATGCAACCTATATGCACCATTTAAAAGAACAGTACAAAGAGATAATGCCCTTCCTCCATTTGTCTTTTCCTTTCCCCTGTTCTTAATTTGTTTCATAATATAATTAAAGCCGAAAAATAAATCCTTTTTCTGTATCCCAAGGAGTCAGACAGTTCCCCCTTCATCACTATCATGTGTCTGGCTATAAGGAACGTGATTGCAGCAGAAGCCTCCCTGTTGTTTCCTGTCTGCAGTAAAAGACAAATATCATTAAAAAAATTATAATTAAGTCAAACCCCTGTTTGTGTGAGGATCATTCAAAATACGTGGCAGGCTGACAAAGTGAGGGCAAACATATTTCTTGTTTATACAGTAGTTAGCATTCATTTCTAAACAAACACAGAACCAGAGATAGGTGCACACTGCCGTCACACTAAACCCTCACACTGATGTTAAAAATTGAGAGTTAGTTCGAGATATCCTACTACGAGGACATGTCTTAAGCCTCGGGCACCAGCGTCAAGGTCTCTCAAGTAGCCCGAGGGCCCTAACACTAACCTACCTGCGCCATATGGGCGATATCAGGGGCCAGTGGGCAATTACAGGAGCATTAGGACGACTCACAAACATCTCCTCTGTTACCTCCAGCATGTAGCCATGCTTGCAATGGGAGGTGGGAGGTGTCTATGAGCCCTACCCAAGACTGACTGATATAGCCCAAAGCCTAGCAGGTGCACCCAAATGTGACCTGAAGATGAAAAACAGGCACATTTAAATTGGAGTTTATACACCTCCGTACATATATATATATATAAACCATCAAAAATGTGGTGATAAGAAAGCAGGATGCGCTCATACCCATATGCAGTTGTGCATTTCTATAGGGAGCACATCCTGCACTTGTAATCCGTTGCTAATGGCAATCACCAGCAAAAATGCATACAATGGATGATGCCAGCAACGGACTACAAGTACCACAATGGACATCCTACATAAGATGAAATTTATGTGGATGTGGCAAGAATTCAGAACAAACACAGAACCAGAGATAGGTGCACACTGCCGTCACACTAAACCCTCACACTGATGTTAAAAATTGAGAGTTAGTTCGAGATATCCTACTAGGAGGACATGTCTTAAGCCTCGGGCACCAGCGTCAAGGTCTCTCAAGTAGCCCGAGGGCCCTAACACTCACCTACCTGCGCCATATGGGCGATATCAGGGGCCAGTGGGCAGTTACAGGAGCATTAGGACGACTCACAAACATCTCCTCTGTTACCTCCAGCATGTAGCCATGCTTGCAATGGGAGGTGGGAGGTGTCTATGAGCCCTACCCAAGACTGACTGATATAGCCCAAGGCCTAGCAGGTGCACCCAAATGTGACCTGAAGATGAAAAACAGGCACATTTAAATTGGAGTTTATACACCTCCGTACATATATATATATAAACCATCAAAAAATGTGGTGATAAGAAAGCAGGATGCGCTCATACCCATATGCAGTTGTGCATTTCTATAGGGGAGCACATCCTGCACTTGTAGTCCGTTGCTAATGGCAATCAAGGCAAAAAATGCATACAATGGATGATGCCAGCAACGGACTACAAGTACCACAATGGACATCCTACACAGGTCACATTTGGGTGCACCTGCTAGGCCTTGGGCTATATCAGTCAGTCTTGGGTAGGGCTCATAGACACCTCCCACCTCCCATTGCAAGCATGGCTACATGCTGGAGGTAACAGAGGAGATGTTTGTGAGTCGTCCTAATGCTCCTGTAATTGCCCACTGGCCCCTGATATCGCCCATATGGCGCAGGTAGGTGAGTGTTAGGGCCCTCGGGCTACTTGAGAGACCTTGACGCTGGTGCCCGAGGCTTAAGACATGTCCTCCTAGTAGGATATCTCGAACTAACTCTCAATTTTTAACATCAGTGTGAGGGTTTAGTGTGACGGCAGTGTGCACCTATCTCTGGTTCTGTGTTTGTTCTGAATTCTTGCCACATCCACATAAATTTCATCTTATGTAGGATGTCCATTGTGGTACTTGTAGTCCGTTGCTGGCATCATCCATTGTATGCATTTTTGCTGGTGATTGCCATTAGCAACGGACTACAAGTGCAGGATGTGCTCCCTATAGAAATGCACAACTGCATATGGGTATGAGCGCATCCTGCTTTCTTATCACCACATTTTTGATGGTTTATATATATATATGTACGGAGGTGTATAAACTCCAATTTAAATGTGCCTGTTTTTCATCTTCAGGTCACATTTGGGTGCACCTGCTAGGCCTTGGGCTATATCAGTCAGTCTTGGGTAGGGCTCATAGACACCTCCCACCTCCCATTGCAAGCATGGCTACATGCTGGAGGTAACAGAGGAGATGTTTGTGAGTCGTCCTAATGCTCCTGTAATTGCCCACTGGCCCCTGATATCGCCCATATGGCGCAGGTAGGTGAGTGTTAGGGCCCTCGGGCTACTTGAGAGACCTTGACGCTGGTGCCCGAGGCTTAAGACATGTCCTCCAAGTAGGATATCTCGAACTAACTCTCAATTTTTAACATCAGTGTGAGGGTTTAGTGTGACGGCAGTGTGCACCTATCTCTGGTTCTGTGTTTGTTCTGAATTCTTGCCACATCCACAAAAATTTCATCTTATGTAGGATGTCCATTGTGGTACTTGTAGTCTGTTGCTGGCATCATCCATTGTATGCATTTTTTGCTGGTGATTGCCATTAGCAACGGACTACAAGTGCAGGATGTGCTCCCCTATAGAAATGCACAACTGCATATGGGTATGAGCGCATCCTGCATTCTTATCACCACATTTTCTGATGGTTTAAGCATTCATTTCTAGGTTAATCTTCCTCTAAGAAAGTGTTCCTCAACTCCAGTCCTCAGGGACCACCTACCAGTCATGATTTAAGAATATCCCACAGAACAAATACCTGTGGTAAGTCCTGATTCACTAATACTAATTATATCACCTGCTCACTACTAAGGAAATCCTGAAAGCATGACCGCCTGGTGGGCCCTGAGGACCGGAGTTGAGAGAAACCCTGCTCCAAGACATGTTCCATACAGTTGGCTGACTCTTCTTGAATCATGAGGTGCAGAATGCAAGATCATGTTATCACCCCCCCCCTCCCTCCCCCCCCCCCCCACACACACACAACTTCATCCTTATCTACAAATATCACCTTTGAGGTCTACAAAGTGTATGGTGCAGACCTTAAAAAGGTTATCCAGCTATTTGTTACTGATGACCTATTCTCTAGATAGGTCATCAGCATTTGATTGGTGGAGGTCCATCACCCAGGCCCCCCACTGATCAGCTGTCTGAGTGCTGCGGCCTTTTCATTGCTTAACCTAGGTCAGTGACATCACGACTGAGCTGATGCTGTGCCTAGGACACGTGACCTATAGTCATGATGTCACTGGCCTAGGGGAGAAGGCTGAGGTGCTCACTGGAGTGCCAGGGCTTTCTCAAACAGCTAATTGGCAGGGGTCTCGGGTGTCGGACCCCCCAGCAATCTGAAACTGATGACTTATCTAGAGGATAGGTCATTAATTCCAAAAAGTTGGATAACCACATTAAGGTAGAGATCATGTTATGTAAAAATCATCTTATCCCCATCGTGTTTACCTTATTACAGTGCATTTTGTGAAGGATTACATCTAGAGATTAGCAAAGTTTAAAAAAAATTGATTTGGCAACTTTGCTGAAGTGCTCCAAAAATTTTTATTCATTTCAAACTAATTTGTCACGAATCGCTATAACTCAGGTATAACCAGGCCATCCTTGCTTAGGGTACAGCCATATGGTAAGTCCTTGCTGCTGGAGGGTTGTGGACATGCTGCGGTGAAGAACCTTAAGCCGATTAGCCTGCAGCTCCCTCTCATTTATTGAGGAAGACTGCACTTTATGGTCGGTCTTCATTGTTAAATGCTGGGTGGCACCTTTAATGCACCTTTAAACAGGGGCTGTTGCTGGTATGGCGTTTGGCTGGTTAGGTCGGGGCACACTTCTGCTTTTTCTGGCCAGCAATCTCCTGCAGGTTATTTCACAGTAAACACAGATAATTAATCAGCTCTGACATACCCACTTCTCTAACCCCAGCGCTCTCCTGCCCTACAGGTGGGAGCCCTTCTTCTGCCATCTTCTTTTCCTCCTTTTCCACATCATCTAATATCGATGAGAATATGTCATCAGGAACATTCATCTCCTCCTCTCTCTGCATCTTGGACATGGAGACTTTGAAGGATGAATTGGAAAAAGTAAGGCCAGCAAAAGATGAGGATGTTCATCATTAAGACCTGGCCCCCCTGAGGGGTGCAGACTGGATGGTATTGATGGCATGCTGGCAGTGGAATATTAAAGGCTTCCATCTCATTGGTATTACATATCTTAGTTTACAGCTGATGTAGGAATAAGTAAATGTTGGAAGGAATAAATAAATTAATAAAACTGACGCAGCATACGTCACCCTGCATTGTCTCTGCTCTCTCCCTGTACTCTCCCTGAAGTCTCCCTGCAGACTCCTTGCTCTCTCCCTGCACTGTCCCTGCACTCTTCTTCTCAAATATTCTTCTATTAATTGGTTTCAGCAACACTGTCCCTAGCGCATGAGTGCTTGCCATGTTTCTCCCTATGCTCAGCTCACAGGACAATGGCGTTAGAAGCTCCCATAGCAACAATGGCAAAGGATAATGAATTCTATGATCCATCTCCCATAGGAATAACAGAAATTGGCATAATAATGTATGTATATGTTCCATGAGGTTATATATCTATTTATATGAATACTAGACTTATATGTATTTTAGTATATCATTCTTAATATGACCCTCTATACGTTGCATAATATGTGAATCCTCCCTATAGTATTGAGATATGGTAACTTAGAAGCTGGAATTATTCTCCAGATTTTGAAGATATCTTGACCTTTTCCCAGCATTCTCTCTGGAAAGAAGGATGGCCTATAAATAGCGTTGATTTCTCTCACTAAATAACCACTGATCAACAGGCCAGATACATTGTTGCCCCGAAACGCGTTTGGCTACTATAAGTGAGGATACGCTATATAGAAGTAACATGGAAGAACATTGGATAAAGATTTTATATCCATAGGAGCTACACTATATTCATATTATAGCGCCCAACAACACTGACCAACTGGACGCTGCCTTCCACCGTCACGTGGGACGCCACTGTATGACGGTAGGACCACGTGGGACACCGCGGCAGGTCCTGGCAGATACACACAGTGGGGTGAAGTGGAGAGAAGAGAACGCTGCACGCACGCTGGTGGTAATGTAATTACTTCTTCCACGGTTTCTCATATGATTCATTTATACAACAAGTACGGGAAACATTGTAGTCCGTAGTGAAACACTCGTGCCTTGCCCCGTAAAGTGGAATATTTGCGCAATATTATACGCAGCAGAGTTTATTAGGAAAAAGGAACATTTTCCCTTAGCTAAACATTTATATTGTGCGAATCTACATATTTGTGGCAGATTCAAAAGATTGAGTTGCATTTGGAAGATTGAATCGATCCTCTCCGCGTTGTTATAAATTTTGGGGGCAAACAATCTAGGATATACGGCTTGCACAATCTAGCCAAGCCTTTTGGAATTGCCTTGGATGACTCAAAGGATTTTTTAGGCTTTATTTTATGTGACATTTTAATATTTTACAATTGTTACATACCTGATATTATTTAATACGGTTTATGTATTTATCTATGTGATTGTACGCACAATGGTAATGTGACCACATGTTGATCTACAATAAAATTTAGGCAGATTTACTATATTATTGCATTGTAATTTCTGTATGACAAGGTGTTAGTAGAGTGCCTCCCACATCTCTAGAACTTATCTAATATATGGCTATGGTATAGGGGCAGACCAAGGGAAGTGCACCACAGTCATATTTGGAAGAATATTTGGTGTAGCCACTGAACATATATAATTTTGCCCATGTCCTATTCTTGACCGCAATTGCGGACAAGTATAGGCATCTCTATAGGGTTGGTGGCAAGGTGATTTGCGGATCCGCAAATTTGCGGATCCGCAGAACACTACGGATGTGTGAATAAGGCCTAACAGTACATATGACCGGTGCCAGTTGATGGACAGAACTGAGCATGTGCAACCACCTCTGTAAGTGGACCTGCACATAACCATGCAGATTAAACATTGGGGGCACCCTCATAATGAGGTAAAGAGAATCTCTGACAACTGGAGAATTTTTATACATTACAAAAGCTAGTTTTTCATGCTAAATTATATTAAAAATGATATTTAATGCTGACACAACCTCTTTAACAAGTATGACTGTGCCCACACTTGCTGGAAATGTGGTGTTGAATCAGATAATAGCATGAGGTTAGATGTACCTGTCCAAGAGAATATTTGCCAGCTTTCTGCATCTTCTAATGTCATTAGTCTTCTCTTTCAGATGTGACTTGTAAGTTCTGTTATGAAACGTCTTTGCCTTGGATCTCAGCAGGCTTCAATTTAATTGCCATTTAAAAAAGTGTAGAACAGAAAGCGGTGAGAACAAGAACATATATAATTGACCTTAGTAGTGATGTTGCCTTCATACAACTTTCACATCGCCAAAGCTCCAGTTGAATGTTGTAGCAATGATTGCTCGGTATGGTAAACCCACATCTTCTTCCTTCGAACACGTTCATTCGTTTTTGTAACTATAAATGCATTCCCTTCTGTAGTTCACATAACTGAAGGATTAGATAATTGCCATATTATAATCTTACTTTCAGATCCAATAAAAAAGTTTACAGTTATTATATCTTAGTAATTAGCACACCTGACATCTTGGCGTGGTCAATGCAATTTGTTCGATAGATGTCAATGATGAAACCGCCTCCTACTTATGTATAATGATCAGGTTTTACTCCAGTGTAAAATCTGGAAATTCTGGAGTTCTGAGTGGTCGTTTTTTTAAGAAGTTAAAGGGGCTATTCAATGATTAATGTAAAACATGAAAATCAGACATCATAGAACCATTCATTGCTCCAATTGTGTTGCTAAATTGATTTCAAGCTGGCAGCTCAGAAGGCGTGTTCTTTCTGCTTCATCTTTCTACCTATCACAGCTCAGGAGGCAATAAAAGGAGAAAAAGAACAAACAGCAGGTGGCGCTATACAGATAGATTTTACAAGTAATTACAAAATTCTTCAGATCCATGTGCTGGTTTGAAATCTGCAGAATAATTTTCACGCAACATCCCCTTTAAAAACTGAAACTGTGGATAACTGTGCAAGTATGCAGAGGCTGGAGTCCACTGAACACATTCTTGGTACAGTAGATTAAAGTACTGTTATATATATAGTAACTCACCTGTAAAGTAGATCTGTCAGCCCTCCTTACTTGTCTATTTTAGTAACGACTTGTTTTGCCCATAAAATAGCAATTCTGGAGCATCCTAGGCTGTGCTCTTTCTCGGTTATTCCTCCAAGAAATGTATGACTAAATTGACAACTAGATTTTGATATTCCATTTGTCAAAGGGTGAGTCCTCATATGCTGTCACACTATTAGCACTAATTGGACTTCATAGGGACACACCCCCAAGCAGCAACACCCAGTTGTCAATTTAGTCATACATTTTTGGGCTCATTCACACGACTGTCGTTTTTGTCCGCATCCGAGCCGCATTTTTGGCAGCTCGGGTGCGGACCCATTCACTTAATGGGGCCGCAAAAGATGTTGACAGCACCCTGTGTGCTGTTGGCATCCGTTGCCCCGTTCCCTGGCCCCGCAAAAGTTATGAGTCATGTCCTATTATTGTCCGTTATTGTCACACGGGTGGCATCCGTGTTTTGCAAATCCACAATTTGCGGATCGCAAAACATGGCACGGTTGTGGGAACAAGCTCTTAGGACAGGGTTCCCCAACTTCAGTCCTCAGGGCCCACTTGCCAGTCAGGATTTAGGAGCATCCCACAGGACTAATACCTGTTGATCCTCTTTTCTGACTTTTAATCCTGATGGATGGAAACTAATTATATCAGCTGCCCAATACTAAGGAAATCCAGAAAACATGATCGGCAGGTGGGCCCTGAGGACTGGAGTTGAGGACCACTGCCTTAGGAGGAAAGACAAAATATAGAGTATACGAAAAGATGCTCCAGAATTGTTGCGTTATGTCAAATGCACATATTTACTATCATAGACAAGTCAAGTACTTTCCATTCCCCCCCCCCCCCCTCTTTTTCATCTTCTTGCTCTCTGCCCACCCCCACCCCATGGGCCCCAGTACCTGATGATGCTTTTGATGCCATCTCCAGTCCCCTTCTAATGACCTATCATTTTCTTATTTATGTAATCTTCATAACTGATCTGTAAATGGACTGATTCAATCAAGGGGTAGCTGTGTAGTTGGATTGCATCAGCCAGAGCAGTCTGCCTCTGCCTGTGAGCATGTGTGAAGATAAAGTCAGAAAAGAGCTGTTTTCTCCATTCCTGTGGAGTGGATGGCTGCCAGAGAACAGCAATCGTGTCAGGAGACTAGCCCTGAGGGAAAGGGGACAGATATCCACAAGCTGTCTAGGATCAAAAGGGTTTGTGTGTTAGCAAAGGTATACTAATTTATGGCAAAATACTTTGCTGCTGTGGAGAGAGTATTGCTAAGAGCACCTGCCACACTTAGGGTACTTTCACACATTCCATCCTGCCGAAAGTGCCCGTGCACTGCCGTGCTGCCGCTCAGTCACTATTGACTATAATGGGGCGGGGGGCGGAGCTACGGCGTAGCACGGCAGTGCGCGGCAAAGATCGCGGGACTGAAAAGTCGGACATGCAGGATCTCTGGCCGTGCACTGCCATGCTGCGCCATAGCTCTGCGCCATAGCTTTGCCCCCCGCCCCCATTATAGTCAATGGGGACGGAGATGCAGCACGGCAGTGCATGGGCACTTGCGGCAGGACGGATCCGTCCTGCTGCAAGTGTGAAAGTACCCTTACAGTATATAACGAACTGGTCACCCATTTGATGATCTGCCCCCCTCAGTCTGGAAACTGCAGTACTGATGTGAGAGTATTGTACACCTGTGATCATTGTCAAAAGTTGCAAACTGTTTAGCGCAAGACTCAGTGACTACTCTTACCATGACTGCTGCCTAGACACTAACTATTGGGAGAACACTATACTGTGATCTACTTTGAAATTGTGCCTGTTGCTGCTAAACTGGCCCTGGTTGTTGATTCCACCAACCATCCGCTGGCCCCTGCTCCTGTACTCCTGCCTTGCACCCTGCCAACAATCTACCATCAAGGGCACCCCAACTACCACAAAGCAGGAGCCTGAAACCAGGGTGTGCTCCGAGGGAAGAAGGGGTGCGCCCACTCATTTATCGGGAAGCGCCAAAGTAAGGACTGCCACTACTACCCATCTCAGGGCCACAACCATCACTCCTGTCCTCTCTGACCTGCGGCTTGATGCATTAGGAACCTTATTTAGGCCACGTTCATGAGCTCTTAGGGCTACATGCAAAGAGAAGCATCGAATCATGTAAGTTGCTAGTTTTAAAGGAATTACGTTCATCTGACAAGCAGCTTTTATCCACAGCCATACTTATTCTTAATGATTATATGAATAGAAAGCCACCTTCTGCATATGAAAGTGCTCTCCACATAGCAGCTTCTGTACGGGTAATTATCTTATATTGAAGACAGCTGGGTCTCATTTAGCAGGTAACAGAATCAATGTAGGGAGAATCATTGCCCTGATAACAGGTAGCTGCCGGCTAATGCTGACCACATGACTGGCAAGCAAAACATTATTTTGGCTTCCAAATCTGTCTCCATCCCTGCATCCATCTTTATAATGTTTACTCCTTTAAAGACTTTACATTTTTCCAATAAAGACATACTTTCTGCATCATTTTCTTGATGCTTAATTACAATTATACTTTAAGTAAGCGCCGCTCTGCCTATGACTATGCATGGGCCTGGAAAAAATGTCGGGCGTGCGCACGTCATGTTGCAGCCGAGACTCAGGTGGATATGCTTTATTAATAAAAGGGGGACTTATTTGATTGGTGCGGAGGGGTTTATTAAAAATGATTCACAGCGATGGCGCTACACCCGGACAAAGGCACGCCAAAACATGGGTCGGGGTTGGCACCATCTCTGGCCACACATGCTAATGGGTGCGTTATAATAACTGGTGTTACTTGTTTTTTTACTATGGACTGGGCGCAGTTACCTAAGTAATGTTTTGGATTTAGCTATAGCATATGTACCTTTTCTGTTCAGAGATATAAACAAACACAAGGACAATAATAGCAGCACTTACGGAAGAATAATGTCCCAAGTGTGGTGGTGCAAGCGGTGATGGGCACCAGCCTGTAGTACCCCCTTTATCCCGAATATAGAAGAGGACTGCAGCACACTCAAGTCTTTAATTCAATGTTTAGTTTTATTCACCAAAATAGTGCGCCATTTTGGCTTTACATGGTCTTTTTGCTTGAAAAAGACTGTGTACGGTCAAAACGTCGCACCATTTTGGTGCATAAAAGTACAACATTAAATCGAAGACTTAAAGGGAGTCTTTCACCCCAAAAACCCATTTTTCAATACTCACACCTTTCTCAGCAAAATAGCCCCCACATTAAAGAGCTTCTTACCCTATTGCTGTACCTCCTACTGATCTTCAGAAAATCACTTCAATTGCCATCTGGGTAAAAGGCAGAGTGGAAAGTTATGAAGATGAGCGCGCGGCCTGGGCACCAGCTGTTATGACGCCGCCCTTGGGCACCTTCCATTGTGATTGACATCTGCAATTAAAGTGATTTTCTGAAGATCGATAGGAGGTACAGTAATAGGGTAAGAAGCTTTTTAATGTGGGAGCTGTTTTGCAGAGAAAGATGTGAGTATTGAAAAATTGTTTTTTGGGGTGAAAGACTCCCTTTAAGTGTGCTGCGTTCCTCTTCTATTGTCTGTTTAGAGGTTATGGTGCAGCAATTTTGTGTATTTCTGAATAATTCCCACAAGAAATTTTGTGGCTCGGCGTCTTCACTATAATGGGAACGGGCCAGAGGTCCGGCCGCAGCACAGCAAACATGTTGAGAGGTGGCAAGACAAAAAGTATAGCATGTGGCAGTTTTTGCCCGGCTGCCTCTCGGCATGTTTGCCGTGCTACGGCCCGCATCTCCCACCCGTCCCCATTACAGTGAATGGGTCCAGAGTGGACTTCTGGCGGCACACATAGGCTAGCGTTAGTATGGATCCAGCAGGCTGTTCTCCTGCAGGAACAGCCTGCCGGATTCTGCTAACGCTAATGTGAAAATACTCTAAATTAGTTTGACAGGACTGATCCCTCATGAAGCCATGCTGCGTTACTCACTTATTTTTATTAAAAAACCTTTAAACAGTTTACCTACAACAGATGTTAGACTTACCGACCTATAGTTTCAGGGCTCTGCTTTTGACCCCTTTTTGAATATTGGCACTTTTGAACATTACATTGGAACATTTGCTAAAGTGCCATTCCTGTGAAATGCTCGCTGTCAGTATAGAGTCCCTAAAGATCAGAAATATTTACCGTTTTACCCAGTTTTGCTTGTATGGGTGCAGACAAAAGCAATAAATATTTTCAGATTTTTCCATTGATTCATCCTTAATTCCAGAACAAAAATGTTGCTCATACCATTTCTTTACAGAGGATCCAGTTTTTCGGTTTCTATTGACTTCTAAATTGTGAAGAAATATATATATGCTATCTGACAGCGTATATCATGACTAGAGATGAGCGAATTTCATATTTTGACATTTGTTCACGTTTCGTTTGCTGTTAAAAGGTGAATTGCATTATGGATTCTGTTACCACGGCCCATAAAGCAATTCTATGACGGAATGCATAATGGAATGCCTTTAGAGGCATTCCGATATTTATTCCATCATAATAGAAGTCTTTGGCCTGCATAACAGATCCATTCCATTTCCGTTATGCAGGGGAGTCCTCTCTTTCAGTGTGCTACTTGTTGTCCTTGTTTGCTTTTACATTGCAGCCATGGTAGTGTGCACAGGATAGGTCACCAATATCAGATCTGCATGGGGTCTGAGTCCCGGAATCTCTGTCGATCAAGGATAGTGCTGTACTTATTAAGCTGCAAGGAGGCCCCAGCAGTGCACTCATCAGAGCTCCGTTGAGCGCAGCACCCTTTTCTAACAGTTGATGGGTGGGACCAGGGGTGCCCAGAGTTGAACCCCTGATAATCTGATATTGAAAACGTAGGAGGATAGGCCATCAAAATCAAAATCCCAAACAACCCCTTTAAAGCAACTTATATATAGCCCTTAAAGGGGTTGTCCAAGTTATGAAAAAAAAATACCACTTTAAATCTGATGGGCAGCAATATATAACTGAGCTAAGCAAATTTTAGGTAAAAAAAAAAAAATTCCTCATGTCCCTGGTTCTCTTCTGGGCATTTGTTTACCTGCAATAACAACAATCTCTGCACCTCTCCCTTCTCTGCAAAGGAAGCGAATACAAGTTCTGCCCTGAGTGACATGTTTGCCTGCTGCGAGACTCAGCAGCATGTTGTACGTGTAGGACTACAAGTCCCAGCTGTACAATGACACTGCTGATACACACAGCATTTTTCCCCTACCTGTTCTTGCGCAGAGTCTCCTCTGTGAGCTCCTGTGCCCAGCATTTGTCTCCTCACTGCCTGCAGCTACTCAGTAAAACCTTCGGCCCTGAGTCTGTGCTCCTGAAGGGGTTAATCTTTCCTGAAATATCCAGTGTGAGGGAGACACAGGGCAGAGAGCAGCAGCAGATGGCAGAGCAGGGGGGGCGTGGCCAGCACAGTGACGTCTCATGTACAGACTCATATCTGATCTCTCAGGCTTGTGCACGAAACATCATCATAGCAGGGAGAGAAGCTGACATCACAGGTCATGTGAGCCTCAGTGAAATCTGTGAAACCAGCTACTGGAGATAAAGTAAGTCAATTGTAAAGTCCTTTCATTTGCCTAGTTAGAAACATACAAAGAACAAAAAAATAACTCGGACAACCCCTTTAACATTTATGTGACGGCAATAAAGCCCCATTGTCAAAATGATCTTAAACATATAGATTTTTCTGCGAGATCCAGACAAGGTGAGAAGGCTCTAGCATTTGTTGCTCCCTGCGTATCCCACCATTTATATCTACAACCCTTATAAGCTGCATTTTATTTTACAATCCCCATGCTTTATGTAAAAACACAGATGGATTTAATCAGTGCTATTATTATTATTCAGGACACCAATGTTAATACACTTTTCTTATAGTGGCCGTGTAGGCAGCTCCCATGGGCAGCAGTAAACCGTGTCCTTGTGATCACCTTCGGATGAATGATTATATATCTGGCATCAAACCCCAAACAGTATGTGACAGAGGGAAAATAAGAGGATTCCTTTAGGGACTGTCTGTGTTAAATGGAATGTGTGCCATGTTAAACTAAGCGGAACAACTAAACTAACAAAACAGGATTGGCTTATGAATAATCTATCAATCGAAGGACAACATCTGCTTAGTTTATGATGTCATTTAAATACTTTATAGGAAAAGCTTAAGAGCAATGGTGACTCCACAAACACTTATGGTCCAAGATACAGTGAGATTATTAGTTGCTTTGGCGCTGTGCTGGTGGGTTGGTGGGGCCCAGTGCCAGGGTGGCTTTGCCAGACAGCGGTGGCGCTGTTTGGCTGCTGGGTCCCGCTACCTGTTGGTGCGGTTCCGCAGTGGCGGTGGTCGCTGCGCAGCACTGCGCCAAATTTAGAGTAGGTTCCCACTCAGGGAGGCAACCTTGTCGTGGTGAGTGGGCCTATGCTTTTTGATAAAATTGTATACTAATGCCTCATGTATAGCATGCAGCATAGGTGTAGGTATACATTAAATTGAGCTGAGAAGCCATGTTAATTATGCTGAGAAGCAGTTACTAGATAAAAGCATAGTATTGAGGATGTGCGATCCAGTTTTACTCTCTCATATTTAACATTTTCTCTTGAAGACCTTTGGTTACTAGACATTTAAGTGACTTCCTCAATTAGAATGACTTGTAAAAGAAATCTCCGGCATTAAATACTCATGACTCATGTTTCAGTCAGTATAATCTGTTTATCATAATAAAGACATAATATATTATAATATGTATTGCAGAAGTTCAAGGACCTCATGGACCTTGACCTCCAGATTATGCTGACTGAGGCATGAGACACAAGTATTTAATGCTGGAAGTTTCTTGTACAACTCATTCTAATTAAGAAAGCCAGATGGATGACTAGTGAAATGTCTTCAAGAAAAAATACAAGTCCAGTTGCTCTGACTTACTACTACTGATATACCATGACTAGGGATGAATGAGAACCTTCACAGACTTTGTCACCTCTTGTTGTTGGTACCATTGACACACCAGGCCCAAGCACATTGAACCAAAAACTTCTAGCTACTCTCCTGCTGATGCTTTCCCTCTCACTGTATATTTCTGGTGATGGTCCATCACTACCTTTTGTTATTTGTGCCTATAATGAATTATAGCCTAATCTACTGAGACTTCATAAAGGGTGTAACTACAAGGGCTGCAGAGGTTGTAATCGCACCATACCCCTGGAGCCCCGGGGGGGTGCAAAAAATTCCTATGCTCCACATGAGGAGGCCAGAAGTATACATGACTTATAATACTTAAGGACCCTTTTACAGATTCACATGATTCACATTAGGGCTCAGGAGCTTACTCCTCAGGGTTCCTGAGGCATACAGAGATTTTTCACTGTGGACTTCAGTATACATATTAACTCATATATAATTAATCTTGTAAGACAAGTTATCAGGAAGCCATAACAATTTAGAAACAATTAATATTATCTTGTTCCCACTAGCGCATTCTTATTTTCCTAAATACCTCTAGCTTCGTATAGTGTTCGCAGAACAGGTGGATGTCTTCATTTGTCATAATTACAGTTAGTGAAACATCCTTGGCTGACATTTTTATAACGTGCAATAGAGATGTGATCAGTGGGGAACCTACTACAATATTAAAACAAATGACAATTAATATTTCAAAAATCAAATGTAAAATCCCCTGGTGTGCAAGTACTTGGATCTCATAATGCTTTACACGACCGAAATGATAAGCTGAGCAGGCTTAGATGGTTATGAGGAGAATGAAAAACAACAATGTATATGAGAATTTATATTGATACTAAGAAAATTTTCCCAAAATTTTCAAGAATTGGGGTTCAGGGATTGCTGGGCCAGATTGGTCATTATTTTACATCCCACTCTGCTCCTGAAAGACAGGAGATAAAATAAGCTGTTTTCTCTTTGGTCAGTTGACATCGTGGTGAGCTCAGGGGTACATCTAGCCTTTCTGCTGCCTGAGGCGAAAACTGAAATGGGTTCCAACCCCCAGTGCCAATTTCTTAACCTAACCCTTCCCTCCAGCCCTACTGTTAAAGGCATACTTGGAAAACATTATATACAGAGCTACAAAACATACAGGGTAATACAGCGCCACATACTGTGCCCGCTGTGCTTCCCAATACTATACTACAGAAACAGATAATCCCCCTTCTGCTGTCCCCCTCTTGCCCCTACCTGGTGCTGCCTGAGGCAATCAGCTTACCTCGCCTCATTGGTGGTGCACCCCTGGGTGAGCTAAACATCCATCGATTATTAGAGATCGCCTAATCTTATATATTATCAGTAGAGAGGAGCAAAGGTTACAAAACTTCGATTTGGCTGCTTCGCCGAATTTCACAAAGAAGCTAGCATCGCGATGAATTACTTTGTATATAGCGGGCACAATGATGGGGAATGGCAATTGCACCGCTTCCCATTATTGAACCCCACAGATGCCGCGTTAATCACTGATTGCGGCATCTGAGATAAATAATTAGAGCTTTCAGGGGGTTAATCGGTAAAAAAATAATAATACTCACCTTATCCATTTGAGTGCGAAGAGCCGGCCGCGGCCATCTTGATTAAAGATCCCGCATAAAATCTTGCGGGGTGCGTGATGACGTCATCACGCTGGCTGGCATTGTGACGTCATACGGGGATCTTCAATTAAGATGGCTGCGGCGGCCTCTTGGCGCTCGAATGGATGAGGCGAGTATGATTTTTTTATTACCACCATTTCAGGCCAAATTGATTAGTTACAACGAAACACAAGGAAATTCGGCTTCATGACAAATCGAATTTTCCTTGAAATTCGGATGGAAGTCCACTTCAGATACTTCGCTCAACACTAATTATCTGATATGTTGCAACTAAGGGTTTATTCACATCTGCATTGGATACTCCATTTGGCGCCTCTGTTACGTATTCTATAAAAAGAATACGCAATAAAATCCTTCATGCAGGATGGTAAAGAGGCGCCCCCCCCCGAATGGAAACTAAATGTACCCCATTATAATCAATGGGGTATGTTCTCCTCTATTTCGGTTGTGTGCTGAACCCAGTCCTTCTGGTATTTTCATAGTTCTGCTCCTGCATGACAAAGGAAATTGTTAGTTTTGGCATAAATTTAGTCTTAAGGGTGTATTAGACACCCTGATGCTTCAAGCGATTGTCAGGAGGTAAAAGGTTCCCTCCCGGCAGTCGCCAGATAGCTAGCAGAGGACACTGCTTCCATTACATGCAGTGATGTCCTCCGCAGCATAGGGAAGAGTGATCGCTATGCCATCGCTCGTCCCTATGCAGGACAGCGTGCTGGACGATGGTGCTGATTAGTTTTGTATCTGTGGCCTTAAATGGGTTTTCCGAGACTTTAATACTTTAATACTGATGACCTATTCTCAGGATAGGTCATTAGTATCTGATCGATGGGGTCCTATGCTCGCAGTAGTGGAACAACCTTCTCTCAGCTTTCCCTAGGTCAGTGATGACACATTCATCAGTCACGTGGCCTAGGAGCAGCTCAGCCCTATAGAAGTGAATGGAGCTGAGCGCAATACCAAGTACAACCGCTATATGCTGTGCTTGGTGGGCAGGGAGAAGGCCACAGTGCTCACAGGAGTGCCGGTGCCTTCTCAAACAGCTGATCGGCGGGGGTCACGGGTGTCGCTCCTCCACCAATCAGATACTGATGACCTATCCAGAAGATAGATCATCAGTATTAAAATCTCGGAACACCCTTTTAAATTTTGCAAGTTATGACTCTGATTATAGAGGGAAAAAAAAAAAGAGAAAATAATCAGGTTGGACTGTAGCCAATAGCCGGAGAGAACGACTCTGAATACTCCCTTCCCACATAGTAAAACTGTAATGTTATTTTTAAGGGAAAAATATCTTTTGAACCCTGAATAGTACAGTATAGCATAAAATCACAAGGCAGCGGCTCAAAGTGCTATTTTCTTGATTTATTGCAAAATTCTTGGCAACAAACCTAGACAAAATGGTAACGTGTGCAGTTTTGTATGGATTGTCAGGTCCCTATTAAACTTTACTCCGGGGATTTTCTGTAATTTGCTCTATAAAGTTGTCATGCTTGACATAACATTAGTCTAATAAAGATCTAGGAAAGTAAAATGGTATAAAGTATATGTTGGGTGAGATCATCACCATAAAACATAAATGGCACTTTTCGTCTTAAAAAAAAAAAAAAACTTTACCAAACCACCGCTTACCCAATAATGCATTAACCACTTCACTGTGTGCCAAGGGCGCCGTCATTTTTGTTAAACACAAACATATGGTAACTAGTCTGATTACATCACAAATAAATACAATCATCCGAAAAAAGTCTAATTAAATATTTTAATAGCCTTTCTCTCTCTCCATCAATTCTGTCAAAGCCTAAACCTGTCTATTAACCATAAATATGTCCCACATTTCCCATATTTCTTAAAATGTTGGCAGTTTATCATATCTAACTGCATCTAATCTTTCTCCACAATTAATTAAATTTATCCTCTCTATTAAATCCTCCAATATCAGAGCAGTAGTCTTCCAGTTCCAATGTTTTACTAGTTCTATGCTGGATCATAATATTAAAGGAAATATGTAATCAGAAAATGACCTATTGATTAAATCACGTTTTTATGTTAAACATATTTTTAAAGAATGTCTGATGATGTTATTTTCAATCTTCCATGAAACTGGAAAATTTTCAGTTTTTGCATTTCCGTCTTTTGCTCCCTGCCTTCCCAGACCCATAACTTATAAAAATTTTCTCTTCACATACTGTAGCTGTATAAGGGCTTGATTTTTGCGGGACAGGTTGCACTTCCTAATGCCACCAGTTAATATTGCATACAATGTAGTGGGAAATAAATTCTAAATGGGGTGAAAATTTAATTAAAAAAATGCAATGACGCCACAGTTTTATGGGTTTTGTTTTCATGATGTTCACTATGTGATAAAATGTACTTGCGCTCTTCATTCTCCAGGTCAGTATGATTATGGCAATACCACATATGTATAGTTTTTCTTGCATTTTAATACTGAAAAAAAAAATTGAGAAAATAGTTTTTTCTTCTCATCACCGTTCTGACCTTCATAACTTTTTTTAATATATATTTCTATCTCTATGGGGTGTGTAGAGCTCTTTTTTTGTGAGATGATCTGCAGTTTTTGCTAATATCATTTTAGGGTGCATATGACTTTTTGATCACTTTTTCTTCAATTTTTTTGGGAAGTCAAGTGATGAAAAAATGGCAAATTGGCCAATTTAATTTTTTACACCACAGTTTTCATATATATTTTAACAGTACAGGCATTTTTGTCACAAGTATAGTGGAGGGGAAAACACCAGAACGCACACAGAAGGAAATAGACAGGAGTCTATGCCTCAAAGCTAAGGGAGAAGGATGGTGGCCCTTCTAGGAATCCCTAGACCTCTCGCTGACTCCTGTCATTATTAGTAGACCCTGAAGGTGGGAATACTCAAACACCGTAACCTTAGCCCTGGAGACCCTGGAAAGCCCTAGGAGTGGTGGCAGGGAATGAGACTACTGGTTCCTTCCCAGATGAAGAAACCAGCATCTCCCTGAGGCCTAGAAAGCAACTAACACAAGCGAACAACAAAATGCAAAACAAAATGCACTTAGCTTAAAGCAGAATGGAGGAGCAGGAGATCCAAAGGAACAACACACCAGCTCAACCAACTCCAGCAGGAAATATCAACCGGATGGTAAGCAGTGTGAGTCAGAACTAAATAGGGCCTCAGTAATGACTTACAAGCTGCACCTGGCAAGAGGCGAGGTGATTACCAAACAACAACACTGCAGGGACAGAGAGACTGTCAGATACCCTCACGTGCCGCCAGTCTCTCCGATCTTCTCACCTCAATTTTTGCATGTGGCGATGCTCATGATATTATAATTTTTTTGTTATATATAGTCTTATTTTTATTTTGGGGAAAGGGGGGATTTGAATTTTTATATATATATTTTTTTTATATTTTTTAAAACTTTTTAAAAACTTTTTGTTAGGTCCCCAATTAGACCCCAACTGGCAATGATCAGATTGCAATTTGTATAGAATAATGGAATTTTCTCCATTATTCTATAAAGAAATCACTATATTACAATTCAGTGCTGCTGGCCTGAACTAGTAATGAGCCTAGAAACTTAGTACAGGCTCAGGCTCATTACTATGAATGGTGGAGATCAGGATAGGCATCACTTACCCGGAAGTGCTAGCTTCTGTCTTTTAGCCTTTCAGACGCTGTGGTCACATTTGTCGGCATTACCAATGATCGAGGACATGAGCCGCTGGTGTCTGCTGTATGAAAAAGCAGGCACCCCACAGCGATTGCGCTCGCTCCTCTACGGAGTTTTCGCCATCTTTAAAGACCCAACATCCGCGAAAATGTCCGGCGGATATCAGGATGGAGCTAAACAAAAACTATAAACTCCTGTAGTTTTCACACTGGCCACTAAGCCTAATAATAGGCACCACTTCCTGGTCTGTATTGATCACTTTACTGCAGTTATCTGCTTTATCTGTCATTCTAATCCTGCCTGTGATTATATCACCTCTTTGTATGGATAAGACAGGATCCACCATTCACAATAGGTGATTGTGAAAGCTTATCTATTCTTTCCTTGTACAATGTCCTCTGCACCAGTCACAGAGCATGCCTAGAAAACTCTCCCATAGAAGTCAATGAGGTCCCCTCCTGTCCATCGGGTCTATGGCCCATGGGGCTGCCAAAAATGAAGATGAGATCATATAGTACATGACAATAGCTCTACCAATGCTAGCTCCAGCCTTCAATATCTCCACATTCAATGCTTCAATTGCTCTGCTAGATTATCTTTAGCCTGGCAGCTCAGGGGGCATGTCCTTTCTGCTACAGTTCTCTGCATGTAACTGCCACGTCTTCTAACAGAACATATGGCCTGTGGCAGTTTAAGATTTAAACTAAGCACGTTCGAGCAGCTCAGTGAGACAGACAAAAAAAAAGGAAAAGAAGCAGGTGGCGCTATACTGATAGATTTTATTGAATAACTCAGTGGCTATACAAAATTTTAAATTAAATGCAATTACAAAAGTATTCAGATCCAGGTGATGGTTTAAAAAATGCAGAATATGTTTCATGACACAACCCCTTTAAATAATTCTGAATCCGTTGTAACCATTCTAATAGGTAAAGACCTAAAGTAATACAAAATCCATGGCAAAATCTATTTAAACCTATAATAGACAATTAGTCTATCAGTTTATCCATCGAAATATTCAGATCTCCCTTTAATTTTTCTAAACAACTCCTTATAAAAATGTTGGTACATATCCTTTAAATCATTACACATTCTTAGTCCCAAATAATTCTCCTTTTTAATAAATCCAGAATTTAAATCTATCCCTTTCCGCACATTTTTTGCATATTACAATACATCATTTATGACCTCTCGACATTGACCCTCAATCCAGACAACATTCCAAATTCCTCTAGAATCCTAAATACTGTAAATTCGAGAGCAAAGTAAGAGGTCTAGATAAAGTCTACAGAATATCATCTGCAAAGAGGCTCCATTTAAATTCCTTTAATTCCTGAGATCTACTTACTTAATATTATCAAATCTAACTACTGACTCCATAGCTAACGCAAAAATGGCCGAAGAGAGGGGGCATCCCTGCTCCTCTCCTAATCAAAATTTCCTCCCTTTTATTAGTAGGCAACTTTAATTTAGCAGTTGGATAAGAATGTAGGGTCCTACTCCGACCCTATCCAAAACTGAAAATAAAAAATCCCACCTAACTGAATCAAATGTCCTTTCCAAATCTAGTGCCAACCACTGAAGTCCATATACTAGGCCGCCATTATAAAGAAGTTGTCTCATCTGGGGTTAGTTCACACAATGCAATATTTTGGATGTAGATTTTTTTTTTTTTTTTGTCAAAGTCAAGCCTTTTTAATCTACATCTGGTTTTGGGTAAGAACAAAACTGCATAAAAAAATGCCATAATGCTGTGCGGGAAACTACCCTTGAGAGCAAAGGGGCAGGGTTGGAGTTGCACCCAAGTTGACATAGTTCAATAAAACAGATGTCAGAGCAGTAGACAAAGTTATTATTTTAAGGTCTTGTGTTGTTGATTCAGTCAGTTTAGCAAAGCCAGATTCGCTGTTTAAATGGATAAAAGAAGACTGATCTGCAGCAATTGAAAGTCATCTTGGACTTGCAGCCGTATGTGGTCCAGATGTTATGACAATGTAACACAGTGATGATGGATGATAGAGATGAGCAAATCGATTCCACATGAATCAAATTCCTTGCAAACTTCCCAAAACGTTTGTGATTCATCCTTCATGAGTGACTCAAAATGTTGGCCATCACTTTGCAGATTAGAAGAGAGAGATGAAGGAGTCTGCCACCAAAAAAATAATTTTCAGACTTTTTTTAATATAAAAAATAAAATCCAACACTGTAGTGTGTTTTTAAACAGTGGTTACCGCCGTTTACCCATAGCCATATACGTCGCTGTTACATTGACATTACTAATGCTGTCTTGGCGTTAACGAGCCTGTAAGCAGTTGGATACAGTCCTAGGAGACCTCAGAGGGTCATACATGACCTTTTAGGGCAATTGGGCCACTTTCAATTAGGGCTGAGTTTCTTCGGATCAAACTGAATCTGACAGCTGATTTGACCTGAAACAAATTTAAGGAAATGTGCTCATCTCTGATAGCTGGGCAATGAAACAAAAATTTGGACAGCCAAACAGGGTTTGTTTTTTTCCAGAAACATCGCCACTCTTGGCTACATTGCATGTCAGTTTAGGGATAACAGTGGTGCTGGTTTTTAAGAAAAAAAGTAGACCCCCATTAACTAATGTCCCACAACATCTTCCTATGTTATTGCTAGAACATACTGACAAAAACCCAGGAGATCCTCAATTTCTGAGAAGTGAATTCAGACGAGACAACCAATATGACTACATTTTTTTAATCAGTTTTGAAAAATGGCCAGATGAACAGCTGCTTCATTGTGTTTTCCATGATTCAGTCATCAATGAGATCATATGACTATTCCCATGCATGTTGTCCTTTCATAACATCAGGACCATATGCAACTATAAGTTCCTGATTCATTTGATTTGGCATGGATCAAATCTCTTTGTTGGTCTGCTCATAGTTGCCATGGCTAAATTGGCCGTATCAACAACATATGACCTGAGCATTAAGCTGCCCAGCTGTCCTCTAGTGACAACACTTAAAGTTAGTGATTTTACAGTAACATCCAGCTACGAGCAACACATACAAAGAGAATAAAATAGGTAGAGAATGACTTAAGGAACTTTGTATGCGTTTCCCTTATGAAACGGTTGATCAGGTAGATCTAAGTCACTGTGTTTAAAGGGGCCTTTCCCAAAAATCTAATTCATGTAAAAAGTCTCAGATGTTTATTTTAAACAAGTTTGCATTGTCTCCATTGACAAAATGTACACTATTCATCTTATTTTTTAATTTTGTATGTCTCCTTAACAACAACTGGTAATATGTGCTGTGCTGTTGTAGCTGGGCTCCTTCCCCCTCTGGCAGCTGTAAATATAGTTCCCAGGAAATTCTCCAGTTGGTCTCCTTTGCCCTCTGGCAGTCATAAATAGAGTGCTTGATAAGATGTGCTACAGAATAATTGTACCATAGAGTCTAGAGCAGTAAAAGATATATTTCTTTGCTCATATGTTAGTCCGTAGAAGCAGTCCTCAGCTTTACTACTGCAGAGTCTCTGGTCCTTTCCTGACAAGCAGTAGTGAAGCAATATGTATTGTTTGCTGTAAATGGATGGTCGCTACCCTCAGTAATTGGTAGTGGGTGGAGTAAGTGAGGATGTGCGTCCATCAGCATTAAACTTAGTAGTTGGATGGACTAATAGATATAAACGTTGAACACCAGGTGGTGCCATACAGTAATGTCCCAGAGTGCCATTACCACTCCTTGGCACCTCACTACCATTTCCTATAGGCTAACATAAATGTTATCTAATGCAGTAGTGTACTTATATTCACCATGTGCATATGTATTTCCTGTAACTGTTAAATGTTCGTGTAATTACCAGGTCCGCCAGCAGGTGGAAGCAAACACTTGGCAATGCTAGTTGTAGGGAATGGACTGGAGTGTCCATTCTCTTTCTCCCTGTAGAGGGAGAAGGAGAGGAGGAGTTTAGCTAGTGAGCAGTCAGTCCAGCTTTCCTCCTCCTGGGGAGAGGTAGTGTGAGGAGTCGAGTCTTACTCCTGCTAGGGGAAGCATCAGGCTGAGTCCTGTCTGGACACGTTCTGTTTGTCCTAGCCAACCTTATCACTGGAGGTTGTGCATATTGGTTGCATGTCCCCTCCTGGGCTTGTATTGCCTGAAAACCAAGCTAAAGCTAGAGCTTGAGGTACTCACAGCCAGGACATAGTTTCCTAGGATTATCTACATTAAGAAACCGACTACTGACATAGCTGAGCTAAGAGAGCTACAGAGAGGATACAGCAGAGAGGAGTTTGTTGCAGATAAAGTATTTGCCTGCTGAAACCTATTGGAAACCAAGACAAGTCTGAAAACTGTTTGGATTGCTGTTTATTACAAGTAAAGCAACTGTTCAATGTTTAACCAGGTCTGGTCCATTTATTCTACTTATTCATTATCCAAGTTACCAACCCCCTTTGCACTTGCTTCGGACCGCCATTCCTGGAAATCCGACCATAGCCAAAGGTAGGAGAACCGTGACAAGTGCTACACAACATCTTCAGGGATATTGTGGCCTATTTAACACCACTCTGGCCTTCCTACATTTGGGTACATTCCATCATCTAAAGGGAGCCTTGTGTTTCTGCTCCTTAGGAAAAATTACCTTAGGAAAATTAATTTTTCCTAACCAAATGTGGGGGGAAAATGGCAGTGCGTCTTATGGGGTGAATGCTGCAATTTACACTGATACATCGCCGGCCGCGATGCTGCACAGCGCTGGCCGGTGTATCAGCGGGGAGGGAGGAGGGGTTGGGGGCCCGGCATCTGGTTTTGTAATGGCAGCGGGGCCCGGTGCAGTCTCTGTATTGTATTACACCAGGCCCCACTCACTGTAGTAATCATATCTAAAGTGTAGGTAATGTTAAACTAGAGAATATCATCTGCAATATATCCTGTAGTACTTGCTACTAACTTCCGTAGCAGGCAGGAGACCGAGCGGGCGACAGCGTAACTTACTACGTTACGCATCTGCTCCTCCCACTTTATGAATGAAGTAGGCGGCACAGGCGTGTGACTGTAAGTTACGTTGCCGCCCGGCCTCCTGCCTGCTACGGAAGTTAGAAGTAAGTACTACACGATGTATTCTCTAGTTTAACAGATGATATTCTCTAGTTTAACATTGCCTACACATTAGATATGATTACTACAGTGAGTGGGGCCCGGTGTAATACAATACAGGGACTGCAACAGGCCACCCCGCCATTACAAAAACAGATGCCGACCCCCACCCCCTGTATTGGGGGTCATTCACTACACAGGGACACTGTTATGGGGGAATCTGTGGATGACACATAGCATAAGATGCTATACATATGTCATCCACAGATCCCCCCCATAGCAGTGTCATGCCATCCACAGATGCCCCTATAAGAGTGCCATCCAAAGATCGCCCCATAACAGTGCCATCCACAGATCCCCCATAACAGTGCCATCCACAGATGCCCCCATAACAGTGCCATCCACAAATCCCCAATAACAGTGCCATCCACAGATCCCCCATAACAGTGCGTCATCCACAGATCCCCATAACAGTGCGTCATCCACATAATAGCATCATCCACATATCCCCCATAATAGCGTCGTCGACAGACCACCATTAGTTAAAAACCCACCAAAAGCACACCTTTTGGTTAAAAAATTTTTTTCTTATTTTCCTCCTCAAAAACCTATGTGCGTCCTATGGGCCGGTGCGTCTTATAAGACGAAAAATACGGTAATTTTTCCTAACCTGTACAAATCAAAATTAGGGATGAGCGAACCCAAACTGCAAAGTTTGGGTTCATACTGAACTTTGCAAGTTAGGGTACCTGGACATTTTTTCACTGAAGTTCGGGTTCAGGTTCGATGTTCGAGTGATTTTATTATTTTCTGTTATAACATGGTAATATTGGAATATAATAGCATTTTTAAGACAGAATGCAAAACAATATGGCCATTTAGTGGTTTAAAAAACAAAAACAACTGACTGTGCTCTCCCACGTGGTGATGGCATTGCGCATATCACAGGTCCTTTGGCAGGTCCTGTTCAGTGAAGATAGAGGAAGCTGCTGCAGTGCGATCAAGTGGATGAGGTGAGTTGTTTTTTTTAACCCTTAAATGTCTATATTGTTTTGCATTCTGTCTTAAGAATGCTATTATTTTCCGATATAACCATGTTATAACAGAAAGGCTCTATTGTTGACCCGAAACGTGTTTTCCTACCATATGGGGGAATAAACCTTCCTATTTTTTAGATCCTTGGAGTGCTGTCCGTTTTTCTTTTTCTTTTTCAATATATATATATATATATATATATATATATATATATCAGAAAGCTGGCGGCACTGGAAAAATCAAAAAATAGGGTGCTATGTCCTGGGGCTACTGGCTCAAAGCCCATATATAAAAAAAGGAAAAAAGGACAGCACTCCAAAGTACAAACGTCGTCTCTCCACTTGGTTGAATAAAGAACACTTGGAATTTTTGTTGGAGTGCTGTCCATCTTCTGCAGTATACAATTGGGTTGCTCACACCCCAGGACCTAGCACCCACATCGTTTTGGAATTACCCGGTGCTGCCAGGCTTTTTTCATTTTCACATATATATATATATATATATATATATTCCAATAAGATCAGGCAGCACTCCACTTTAACACACGGTGCACGCGTCCGCTCGTGTCCAAGAGCCGCATATAATCATAGAAAGGAACGCAGCACTCTTTCAGACGTAAAAAAAGCGGTGATTTATTCAGCACATGTGTCAGCAACGTTTCAGCTCTCTCACAGAGCCATTATCAAGCCAACAAGCCTTGATAATGGCTTTGTGAGAGAGCTGAAACGTTGCTGACACATGTGCTGAATAAATCACCGCTTTTTTTACGTCTGAAAGAGTGCTGCGTTCCTTTCTATGATTATATATATATATATATATATATATATATATATAATTTTTAGATTAAACTGACTTCTGTAATTGTCATATTGGACAACCAAGTCAGATTGTGCTGCCATACAGATTTGGTTTGACAGGGGAAAGTCAATGGAAATCAAGTTTATATGCCAAACTAACAAAGCAATTAGCCCAAAGGTAATATTCCAGTGACAGCCCCTTGAGGTTTGACAATATGAATAGTAGGGAAACACTGAGAGGCTTTCATCACATGGAAAAAAGCTTCACCATTGCAATACACAGATTATAGCCAGGAAAGGGATATTCCTGTATCACACTCTCATCTCAGTTATTGTCTAATATACAGAGTCTGTTCTCCGGTATAAAGTATGTATATATATAAATATATATATTGATGAACCTAATGTCAATCATCTCTACTTTTTAATGTAATGGAAGTGACTGGCATTTACAGCAGTCTTCAGCTGAAGTGCTTCATGGTTAGAGGCTAGTGGCCTCCTTCATATCACAGATCTAGAAGGCAACAAATCAAGACAAAAAAAGGAGTCTCCAACCAAAATTCCCAAAAGGGTTATCCCATGAAACGTATTACAGTGTGATATACAATTAAAGATAATTAAATGTTCACTTTGAACATTATTTTCGGAATCATATATAAATACAGAATATACAAGGTGTTAAGGAAGGGTTAATATATATGCATGTATATTTATATATGCATGTGTAGGCATGCATGTGTAATATATATATGCATATATGAATAGGCACGTTATAGGAGGATGTGCGCAGATGTGCCCAGCATCTGCGCACATCTGCCCTTAGTATTCCCCAGGGGCTCATAGCTGCCCCTGTGGGAGTGTGCCCCCTTATGTGCCACTTGTTTGGCCCCTTCTATAAGTTTCATATGTCCCCTATATATGTATCCCCCTTCTATGTGTATATGTATATATATATATATATATATATATATATTGTGGTAAGGTGCAAGGTGTCATATGTGATGGCAGGTACGTGTCACCGAGGTTGCTGGCCTCGGTGAGGTGAGAGCCGGGTTTTTGTCTGCAGCAGCTAGTGCTGCTTGACTTTGTTAAATAGCATGGCTGCAAAGCCGATCCGGGCCGGCTCTTACTGGGAGCAGCTAAAGAGTAGGGTGGGTGGCTGCTCCCCACGGTCCAGTCCATGTTTTGGGCTGGATATAAAACGCAGCCAGCAGCTGTGTCTGGGGAGTGTGATTATCCTGGAGCTGCTGACAGGGCTGGGAGTTCTCTGTCCAGGAGGAAAGAGCTCAGCAAGGAGGTATTTTGTTCCTGGCTGCCTGAAGCTGGATTCTCCTGCGGCTGGGCCGACAGCGTGGTGCGAACCTGCACCTACACCTCCCAGGTGACTGAACCTGTGTTGGACTGTTTTTGTTTGGCTACGTTATTTCCGTTGTGTGTGAACTGTCACCAAGAGACTGTTTTTCATTTTGTGTGCAAGTGTGAATAAAACACTGTTTGTTGCACAATCTGGACTCCTTGTTTTGCCTCTAAACTGCACCCGCACCGCTGTCTACCAGAGCGACTCCCACATTTGGTGTCGGATGCGGGCATGCGCAGTGAGGCTGGCGTGAACGCCGAAGTTTTGTTTTTCTAAAGTGTATGGAATATATTAAGCCAGCAAAGCTGCAAGCAGGAGTTTCTGGCAACATGGAGGCTGCTGTGAAGGCTCTCATAGAGGCTAACGTGCAGCAGCGGAGACCAACCAACTACTGCTACAACATGTGATGGCGTTACAGGCGGCAGGAGCGTCCCACCACGTCCAAGATGCCCGGAAGCGGTCCGTGCGGCGATCCCAAAAATGACCCCCGCAGACGACGTTGAGACGTACCTGGCGGTTTTTGAGAAGGTCGCCGTGAGGGAAAAGTTACCCCGTGACCAGTGGGCTGAGGTGGTCGCTCCGTTCCTGGCTTCCGGACCCCAGCAGGTGTTTTTCGACTTGTCGGACGACCAAGCGGCAGACTATGACACTGTGAAAGGAGAGGTCCACCAGTGGGACTTTAAAATGACTGAACCCGCTAGGCCGCAGTTCTACGATCTGCTGCACAGGCTGCAAAAGTGGCTGCAGCCCGATCTACTAAGTCCCACTGCCATGCTGGATCGGCTGTTGGCGGACATCTTTTGGAGGGCCCTGCCTTATCCCCTCCAGCACTGGATCGGCCAGGTATCGCCCACCAATGCCCTGGAGATGGTCGACCTGGTGGAGCGCTACGAGGCCACCAGAAACCTGCAGGGGACTCTTGCGGGGAAGGGGTCAGTCAAACCCCGGAGGCCTCTGCCCCAGTTCCGACGTCCGGCGACAGAGCGGCCTGCCCGGAATATACCCCCTGCGAGTCCGCCTCCCGTGGTATGCTGGAGGTGTCAGGAGCCAGGCCACATCAGGGCCGACTGTCCGCATCGGGATGAGCCGATGGATATGAACTACGGGGGTCGTCACTCCCTGTATGCACGGAAGCTGTGCGCAACTGGCACCCGTGAGGTGCAGGACCATAACCACCTGTGTCAGGTAGAGGTGGGAGACTCTCTGGCGGTGGCTCTGCTGGACTCCGGGAGTTTAGTCTCCCTGGTAAGGGCTGCACTTGTACGGCCTGCGGAGTATACTGGCCGTAAAGTCGGGGTCCTGTGCATCCACGGAGACCTGAAAAACTATCCCACTGCACTAGTGACTTTGTCCACAGCGGCTGGTAGGTGGACCCACGAGGTGGCTGTCGCTACTAAACTCCCACACGAACTAATACTTGGGAGGGACTTCCCGGTTTTCCGGCGCTGTGGCCGGCAATAAAGGTATCTGAGGGACCCGAGACAGGGGTGACCCTAGTAGAGTGGCCTGATACCGCTGGAAGGCCAGAACCCTGGGAGCCCGAGTCTGAAGGGCCGGCGGTAGGGGTGACCACTGCTCCAGCGGTAGAGGGGGAGACAACCCCACTGAGTGTAATGGTGGGAGACACGGAGGACTTGCCACCGGGACCTGAGTTGGCAGACCTCAATGTCTCCGGGAAAATTTTGGGACCGCACAACACCGGGACCAAACCCTAACCAGGGCCTGGGAGAATGTGCTGGAAATTGATGGGAAACCCCAGAAACCAGGGGCTGAATTAATGTTCCCACGGTTTATTGTTCTGCAGGATATGTTGAATCGGGTGAACCAAATCCGAGGCGAACCTGTTGAACAGTTGGTGGTGCCCACAGCGTATCGCAAGCTTGTCATGGAGCTTGCCCACCAACATGTTCTTGGGGGACACCTGGGGTGGCAGAAAACCCAGGACCGCATACTGCAGCGATTTTATTGGCCCAGTGTGTTCAAGGAGGTAGAGAATTATTGTAAGTCCTGTCCGACCTGTCAGATAACTAGCCCCCAGCCACATTTCCGTAGTCCCCTGGTGCCTCTGCCAATTATTGAAGTACCGTTTGAGCGAATCGCGATGGATTTAATTGGGCCTGTACCAAAGTCTGCCAGGGGCCGCCAACACATTCTGGTAGTTCTCGACTATGCCACTCGGTATCCGGAGGCGGTGCCTCTGCGACATACCTCAGCTAAGCTCATTGCCAAAGAGTTAATGGAGATGTTTTCCCGTGTGGGCCTGCCAAAAGAGGTTCTGACAGACCAAGGGACCCCTTTATGTCCAAAGTAATGAGGGAACTGTGTAAATTGTTGCGTATAAAGCAGTTACGGACGTCCGTTTACCATCCGCAAACAGACGGTCTTGTGGAGAGGTTTAACCAAACTCTAAAAAATATGTTAAAGAGGGTGGTGTCTAGAGATGGGAAGGACTGGGATCTGCTTCTGCCCTATCTCATGTTCGCAGTGCGAGAGGTGCCCCAGGCCTCTACTGGGTTCTCGCCCTTCGAACTGCTTTATGGCAGACACCCTCGGGGCCTGTTGGATATCGCCAAGGAAGCGTGGGAACAACAGCCTGTCCCCCACAAAAGTGTCATTGAGTATGTCGCCCAAATGCAGGACCGGATGGAAAGGGTGTTGCCCTTGGTCCGGGAGCATATGGAGGCAGCGCAACAAGCCCAGAGTAGGGTGTACAATCGTCAGGCTCGGGTACGGGACTTCAATCCGGGAGATCGGGTTTTGGTTCTGGTACCCACCCTTGACAGCAAATTCCTAGCTAGGTGGCAGGGCCCCTATGAGGTGATCGAGAAGGTAGGGAAGTAAATTACAAAGTACACCAGCCAGGCGGCGCAAGCCGGAGCAGGTGTACCACGTGAATTTACTTAAGCCGTGGAAAGATAGGGACACAGCCGACGACCACAGCCCCCGGCCAGGGCTTCTAGGTGAAAAGGGTCCAACCCCACAGTTCGAGGCCTGTGAAGCAGTAACCACGGTAAAAATTGCAGACAGCCTGTCTTCCAAACAAGTTCAGGAAGTCAGGGAGTTCATCAGTCGGAACACGGATGTGTTCTCGGACCTCCCTGGCCGCACGTCTCTCATCCAACATGACATCGTCACTGAGCCTCAGGCCAAGATCCGGTTAAAACCATACCGGGTACCCGAGGCTCGGCGACGGGCCATCGCGGAGGAAGTACAGTTAATGTTGAAGCTCGAGGTCATTGAGGAGTCGAAAAGTGAGTGGGCCAGTCCCATAGTCCTAATACCCAAGCCGGATGGGACGTTGCGGTTCTGCAACGACTTTCGCAAGTTAAATGAAGTATCCAAGTTTGACGCGTATCCCATGCCCCGAGTAGACGAGCTGGTTGAAAGTTTAGGACAAGCCCGTTATTTTTCTGTGCTGGACCTCACTAAAGGGTACTGGCAGGTACCCTTAACGGAGTCGGCTAAGGAAAAACCGCATTTGTTACCCCGCAGGGCCTGTATCACTACAAGGTGTTACCCTTTGGCCTGCATGGCGCCCCGCCACTTTCCAAAGGTTAATGGACATAGTGCTGCGACCACATCGTCGGTACGCCTCGGCCTACTTGGATGATGTAGTCATCCACAGCACCGACTGGGAAAGCCATTTACCCAAGGTGCAGGCGGTAGTGGATGCCCTGAGGAAAGCCGGACTGACCGCTAACCCAAAGAAGTGCTCCATAGGGTTAGAGGAGACAAAATATCTGGGATATGTAATTGGGCGGGAGTCATCAAACCTCAGGTAACTAAGGTAGAGGCCATTCGTAACTGGCCCCGACCGGTCACCACCAGGCAGGTAAAGTCGTTCCTGGGGATTGTAGGTTACTACATGAGGTTTGTGCCCCACTTTGCCACAATAGCAGCGCCATTGACAGACCTGTTGAAGGGGCGAAAGTCTGGGAGGGTTAGCTGGAGTGAGAAGGCGGAGGAGGCTTTCTCCGCGTTGAAGTCGGCCCTGTGTGGGTCCCCGGTTTTGGTGACACCCGACTTCAACAAGGAGTTTGTCGTACAGACCGACGCCTCGGAGGTAGGCCTCGGTGCGGTACTGTCGCAGGAGGTCAACGGGGAAGAACATCCCGTTGTCTTCCTGAGCCGTAAGCTCAGTCCCGCCGAGTCCAGGTATAGTATAGTGGAGAGGGAGTGCCTGGCTATCAAGTGGGCACTCGAATCTCTCCGCTACTACCTGTTAGGGAGGAGGTTCCGTCTGGTGACCGACCATTCCCCCTCAAATGGATGAGTCAGGCCAAGGAGAGGAATGCTCGGGTCACCAGGTGGTTCCTATCTCTTCAAAATTTCAAGTTTTCCGTGGAACACAGGGCAGGCCGCTTGCAGGGCAACGCAGATGCCCTGTCCCGCGTCCACTGCCTCACGTGTGTTCACCCCTCAGGGTTGAACAAAGGGGGTATGTGGTAAGGTGCAAGGTGTCATATGTGATGGCAGGTACGTGTCACCGAGGTTGCTGGCCTCGGTGAGGTGAGAGCCGGGTTTTTGTCTGCAGCAGCTAGTGCTGCTTGACTTTGTTAAATAGCATGGCTGCAAAGCCGATCCGGGCCGGCTCTTACTGGGAGCAGCTAAAGAGTAGGGTGGGTGGCTGCTCCCACGGTCCAGTCCATGTTTTGGGCTGGATATAAAACGCAGCCAGCAGCTGTGTCTGAGGAGTGTGATTATCCTGGAGCTGCTGACAGGGCTGGGAGTTCTCTGTCCAGGAGGAAAGAGCTCAGCAAGGAGGTATTTTGTTCCTGGCTGCCTGAAGCTGGATTCTCCTGCGGCTGGGCCGACAGCGTGGTGCGAACCTGCACCTACACCTCCCAGGTGACTGAACCTGTGTTGGACTGTTTTTGTTTGGCTACGTTATTTCCGTTGTGTGTGAACTGTCACCAAGAGACTGTTTTTCATTTTGTGTGCAAGTGTGAATAAAACACTGTTTGTTGCACAATCTGGACTCCTTGTTTTGCCTCTAAACTGCACCCGCACCGCTGTCTACCAGAGCGACTCCCCACAATATATATGCATATATGTATATATATATATATATATGTATTCCCTCCATAGGCCCCATGGCATGCCCCCTGATCGACCTGAAACCAGATGCATCAGTGTGAATGTGCCCCAAGCATTCACACTGATGCAATCTGGTCAAAGGCACCAGAATGACCGGACAAGGTCCGGTCATCCTGGTGACTACAAAGGACTCAGATTCAAAAGAATCGGAGTCCTTTGTTTTAATTATCTCCAGCACTGCTGGAGATAATTATACATAATAGAGAGAAGGGAGAAACCTCCCCTCCCTCTATTATGCGCATTCCGGCAGCGCGATTACTATCGCGCGGTCCGGAATGCAGAGAGCTGCAGGCAGGAGATCAAAGGATCTCCCGCCTGTCAGCAAGCTCGCGCAGCCGCGCAGCTGAGAGCGCGGGCTGGCGCGGTGACGCCATCTCACCACGCCAGCCCACGTGTCCCTGCCAGTAGTGTGCACTCGCACGCTGCTGGGTGGGCGGGCGGCAGTGCGGGCGGCCGGACATAAATGTCGGCCAGCCCGACTACTGAAGAGGAAAAGGAAGCCGCCCCAGCAGAAGGAGCCTGCAGCCCGGACGAGAAGGAACCCCCTAGAGACGAGCAACCCCTGGACAACGAGCATATTAAGTATCTCTATTAACCCCTTACAAACCCTACCACTATCCCACCAAC